>FR997795.1:3005000-3545771 GCA_905475355.2 Clostera curtula
ACGACACCCTCAGGATAGAATGGGGTGGTAACACAATTCTTAATCCGTCACCACTTACGCCCACCCCAACTATGCCCCACTGCTGAATGGAGGTTCCTCCAATTACATAGAGGGAAATTAGCGTGGCACATGGTTTGTATCAAGATTTTCTTCTATAGCTGCTACGTCTTGCCTTCATGTAGTCGCCTCTTTCGACATCCTCAGGAGGGAATTGGGTGGGTGAAGACGGACTCTCCCTCATCTGGCGAAATTGCCCTCGCTATGGTGTTTCAGCAACAGACGTTAAGTTTGTGGGTGACCCAAAATGAAGTGAGACTGTAGATAGGAGTGTATGAAGATAACCATCTAGCGTGGAACAAGGATCGAAAGAAGATGATGGTAGTCTTGTAAAAAAACCAACATGAATAAGTTATTTTTGAGTTTGAGTTGGGCAGCAGGACATTAATTAATTAATTTGCTTCCAGAAAATTTACGAAATGTATGTTGGTACGTATCAATCGTTCTGGTCCGGCGTCTCAGATATTTTCTCCGAAATCAGTTTGGATTCAATTTTCTAAGTTCCGAACAAGAAGAAGATGTTGGTGTGAATGCGTGTGTGACCATATCAAAATACCGGATTAAAACATCATGAACATCGTTTCGGCCCATAAAATATCCACTGCTAAGTAGAGCTTCTGTCTTGCTGCAACTGCCTTCTTTTTTTGGAAAGGCCTTTTTAAATCCGGAGACTGCCTCCTGAATTGTATCTACGATATTCTTCTTCTTTATCTATATATTTTCATCTTTTTTAAATTCTCTATGTTATTTTAATCTTACCTTTTTTAATAACTAAACCACTAAAACCAATAATTTAAAGATAATCTTAGCCAAAAATTTTTCAACTCTACTGACTGATTATATTTTTACTTTTTTTTATATCCACACCCAATTACACGCATTGTCTTGCTACATGCTTAAGTCATAACTGGTGTACCGTCAGTAATTTTCTTCTTTTTAATTATATAATATACTAGTGTTTTACAGTTTTATGCGGGTAGTCGTAACGTCAAGGTGGATATAAAAAGCTCTTAAGATTTTATTTAAATTAATTTATTATATCACTATTATTTACTATTATTACATGAATTTATATTAATTACATCGTACGCTACCTGCCTTTGAGTGTTTTCCGAAATTCACTGCACAAATTAACGTAAAATGGATCCATCTCCTTTATCGTTAACGCAACTTCGAGAGATGTTTACACGGAGAATGGCCACTTTTGAAAAGGAGCTACAGAATGCACCGTCTTCACCCACCACCTTAGCTGCTGACTTCAGCCAATTTAAGGAGCACATTCTGGAAGCTCTCAGCAGCCTCCAGAAGCAGAATGAGCTGCTGGAACAACAGACTCAGCGCCTTGAGCAGGGAATGGAGCGTCTTGAAAGGCAACAGCGACGCAAGATGCTGCTACTCCACAACATTCCTGAGCAGAAGGACGAGGACACAGCCCAGGAAGTCGTTAAGGTGGTTCAACAACATCTGGGTCTGGATGACTTCTCCATTGGTCATCTGAAACGTTGCCATAGGATGGGCCGGCCAGTTGCGAATCATTCGCGGCCAATCTTGGTGAAATTCCAGAATGTCACAAGCCGGGATGAAGTATGGTTCACCAAAACAAAATTCAAAGGATCTGGTGTAACCGTCTCCGAATTTCTGACGCAGCTGAAGCATGGCATCTTTTTAAGACTGCGGGAACGAGTAGGCGTGACCAAATGCTGGAGCTTTCAAGGTCGAATCTTTGCGCAGACTCCGGATGGTTCTCGAAAAGAAGTCGTCACGCTTAGTGATGTCGAAATGATCGAGGTATGCAAGGAGCCCGATGTATCCTCGGCGCATGCGGCAACGAAGCGTACAGTGGCGGCATCAAGACCCAAATCCAAACGAGCCGCAGCCACTAAAAAATAATATGGCCATTTTTACTGTACGTATCAGTCACTTAGCACTGTCCTCTTATATATATTTTTTTATGTCCTTTTAGTTATCACTGCGCACTATCACACTAACTATTTCTATTAAACTTGCGCGCGTTTCAATAGGTAGGTACTGTCTCATCTGTGTTACGTAACAACTGAGGACGGTCGCACTGCACATGCAGTTATAATGTAAGCGATCAGATATTATCCCCCCGCCCGCGTTTCGCAACATTCCAATACACCTACACCTGATCCTAACTATGATAACGTCTTTTTCACAGTGTAGGTATTTAAGTTGGTTCAATATTCTGTACAAATAGTTGCAGCTGTTTGTATATAGGAAACTGACGACTCGGCTTCGCACTTATGGTATGTCCCCAAATGTGTAATGTATGGGAATAGTTTTGATAGTCATTATGGTTTATTGTGAGCGGTGCTGGGTGACTGTTATGTACGACTTACTTAATTATATTGCCGTGTTCTTTTTTTTTTGTTGTTAATTCTTTTATTTTTTGTTTTGTTTGTTAGTCTTTCTTGGACACTCAACTGGCGGGTGGACAATGCACATACACGCGTCCCCCTTGACAGTATTGCACAATTGTATATATATTTGTATTTTTATTATTTTTTTTATATCTATTGATATTATTATTATTTTATCTCCTGATGTCGGATCATGACACCGACGTCAGTAGCTTAGACGACTTCTTTTCTGCCGAAAGTGATAGTGACAGCTTCGCCAGCACTCCAAACCTTGCTGATAATATGAATTCACAGTTTTCTGATGTACCAAAGAATCTGAATGTAGTTCACATAAACGCTCAAAGTATCCCGGCTCATTTTTCGGATATGCTGGTGAGTTTTGACTGTAAGAATATCCATGCAATTCTTGTTTCGGAATCTTGGCTCAAGCCATGTTTACCGTCCTCGTGTTATACGCTCCCTGGGTTTAGTCTGATACGAAATGACCGGACTGGAGGTGGTGGAGGTGGTGTCGCTATTTATTTGCGATCTTATATTCCTTTCACAGTTATAAGCACATCGCCTCAACCACCACCAAGTAATGGTGGTGAGCATCTATTTTTGGAAATAGAATTAAAACACACCAAAGTCCTTCTAGGCGTCTATTATTGTCCCTCAATGCGTATTAACTACTTCTCCTCCTTCGAAGGTATTCTTGAAAACCTCACTCCATCTTACAGTCATACGATCATTATGGGTGATTTTAACACGTGTCTAATTAAAAATGACTCCCGGTCTTCTTCCTTACGTACTATCGTGCACTCCAGCAATTTGTCCCTTCTACCATTAAACGCCACTCACCATTGTCCCAACGCCAATCCCTCTCTTTTAGATTTAATGTTCGTGTCCTCTCGTGATCTTGTCTCTAAGTACGGTCAGTGCCCAGCTGATGCTTTTTCTTATCACGATTTAATCTTCCTATCATATGAAATTTGTCCCCCTAAGGCTAAGTCGAGAGTTCTTCTCCAGCGCAATTTTGCTGGTATGGATTTAGATGCACTCCGGGGAGATGCTGACAACATTGACTGGGAACCTTTGTATACTACAAATTCGATTGACGCTAAAATTCAACTATTTACGTCGATAATCATACAATTGTACGACGTCCATGCACCAATCCGTGCAATCAAAGTACGACATTTTCCAGCACCTTGGCTCAATAACGATATCAAAACTCTAATGGCAAGAAAGGCGCGAGCCAAATCCAAGTATAAATGTCGCCCTACAGATGCTAACAGGGAGAAATATGTTTCAGTACGGAATCACTGCAGCAAGGTGTGTAGGAAAGCACAACGCCAATACGTTCATGAGTCTGTTCTAAATCAAGAACCAAGTAAAGTCTGGAAGTTCCTAAAGTCAATGGGGGTTGGAAAACTACGCCAAAATTCAGTAAATGCTAATTTAGATATTCACTCCTTAAATCAACATTTCTCATCTTCATCCAATTTCAATGGAATAACCAAAGAGAGCACCATTCAATATATTTCATCACTTCCAACTCCTGACTTCTCCCCATTTTCTTTTAGTCAGGTGGCTGCTTGTGACATTGAGAGGACCATTTTGTCCATTACATCGAAAGCTGTTGGCAGTGATTGTATAAGCCGTAATATGATCATTCCCATCCTTGATCAGATTCTCCCCACAATTTCCCATATACTTAACTTTTCCCTAACCAGTGGCAGTTTCCCATCTATGTGGAAAGAAGCCCACATCATTCCACTGCCAAAGAAAAATAACCCGACGACCTTTTCCGAGTTCCGCCCCATTTCAATCCTACCCTTTCTTTCCAAAATCTTAGAACGTCTTGTTCATAAACAGTTAAATTCTTTCCTCTATAATAACCATCTCCTCAATCCTCTACAGTCCGGTTTCCGTCCTGGTCATAGTACAGCCACTGCTCTAATAAAGATCACTGATGACATTCGCCGTGGTATGGATGAGGGGAGAGTTACGGTGTTATCTTTATTAGATTTTAGTAATGCATTCACAGCCGTGGATTTTGATGTATTATTGGGGGTTATGCGTTCACTTAATGTATCTCCAACGGTCATCGACTGGTTTCAAAGTTACCTGTCCGGCCGCCGGCAGCGCATTTGCGTAGACGATTTATTCTCCTCCTGGTGTAATACGACTGCTGGCGTCCCACAGGGTGGCGTGCTTTCTCCATTACTTTTCGCGTTATATATTAATACCATCCCTAAGAATCTCGCTTCTTCCTACCACCTTTATGCTGATGACCTCCAGATATATACACAAGCTACTCTGGAGAGCTTGCCAACAGCCATCAGCTGTATCAATAACGATCTACGTTCAATAGCTGAATGGAGTGAAGCATATGGATTAAAGGTAAATCCAGCTAAAACCCAAGTCATTGTTGTCGGCAGCTCACGGATGATTTCTAGAATTAACTGGTCCAACGTGCCTCAGGTCTTCTTTGATGGAATACACATCCCGTTTACTGATGTTGTAAAAAATCTAGGCATCTACATTGACCAAACGCTTTCTTGGAACCCTCAGTTGCAGGAAGTAAGTCGCAAACTATTTGCTTCTGCTGGATCCTTGCGTAGAATCCGCAACTTTCTTCCTATTACTACCAAAATTGCGCTGGCTCACTCTCTCCTTCTTCCTATTCTCGACTATGCCGATGCCAGCTATCCAGATCTCACTGAAGCCCAACTAGACAAGCTTGAGCGACTCCAAAATGTCTGTATAAGATTCATATTTGGTTTACGTAAATATGATCATGTTTCAGAATTCCGCACTAAGCTCAAGTGGCTTCCCATTCGCCGTCGCCGGGATACTCATATTATTAACCTTCTGTACAACATATTGTTTAATCCGTCTACCCCGCAATACCTCAAAGAGCAATTCGAATTTCTTCATACCACTCATTCACGATCTCTAAGGTCATCAGAAAACTTGGTACTAAAAATTCCTTCCCACACCACTAACTTCTATGGTCAATCTTTCTCTGCGCGGGCTGCAAGTTTGTGGAATTCTTTGCCACTTTATATTAGATGCACGGAGTCTTTCCCTATTTTTAAAAAACTGGTAATAGAACACTTTTATAACCTACCTGTCACACAATAGGCACATATCCTATCACTTGTTAAAATTTTGGTATATATTTATATATGTATATATTGTATGAATGTCTATGTACTATTTGTATGTATCTATTATAATTTATACAATCATTTAGATAATAAAGAGTATTCATTCTATCAACTATTTCTTTTTTCCTTTCCATATTGCTTAATAACATTATATAATTAATCGTATATGTATTATTGTACCTTTTACTACCCTTTCTTAAATTCTAATTAATGTCCATCCCAAGGTTGTCTGTAAGAAATCGCATTTAGCGATAAGACCGCCCTTTGTACTAAGCATTGTATTTTTTTTTTTTGTGTTCTGTCTTTTTTCACGTGTGCAATAAAGAGTATATCTATCTATCTATCTATCTAGTGGCCCGCCCCGGCTTCGCCCGTGCAAAGCGGGGGTGGGTCATATATAAAAACCTTCCCCTTGAATCACTCTATCTATTAAAAAAAACCGCTTCAAAATCCGTTGCGTAGTTTTAAAGATTTATGCATACATAGGGACGGACAGAAGAATGCGACTTTGTTTTATACTATGTAGTGAGTAGTGATGATAGTGATTGTATTGTACATTATAAACATTAGTGAAAACTTGTAATTGGCCATATTCTAAATCATTTGTTTTGTGCACTGTACCTATTAGCTGTAAGTTTTCCATAAATAATAAAATAAAAATAAAAATAAAATTACAATTTTTTTATTGTTCTGCCACTTACGGGTCTCAATCACACAACTCTTTGCTGAAGATCATTACATGATCAAATGCATAGTTTACGATTCCATAAAGGACAAACAAACAAACATTCATCTTTATAAGTATAAATATACACTCGGTTCCAAAAATAACGGGTCAGTCACTTATACCCGAATATCTCCCGAACTACGTATGCCATCCTAATGAAACGAAGACTGTTCAATTGAGAATTTAATTATACAGATAAAAAATAAAATAAAACTTAGTTGCACCCACAATATTAATCTCTAAATTAAAAAAAAACTAATGTAGTCATATTTTTCTTAAGCTTACATTTTTTTTATGATTGTTTTTTTGATGTTTTTCATCACTTTCTTCATTTAATACTTTGTATTGCCTCCACGAGCTCTTCTGACAGCTTCCAGGCGATTAGGCATGCTGTACACCAAATTTCGGAGCCGGTGCTGAGGAATACCTTCCCATTCCTCCACCAGTGCTTGTATGAGCTCGGGAAGCGTGATTGGTGGGGGGTTTCGACCTTTCACGCATCTCTGAAGCTCGTGCCAGGCGTGCTCGATGGGGTTTAAGTCCGGGCTTCGCGCTGGCCACTGCATGAGTTCGATACCGACCTCTTCAAGGTAGTCATGTACAATTCTGGCGGTATGGGGACGCGCATTATCATGCATTAATATGCCATGCCGGTCCATCCTGGCCATGAAAGGACCTACATGTTCATTGAGGATCTCTTCCACGTACCTCTCTGCATTTAGAGTTCCATTTTGAATGAGTACCAGCTCGGTGCGGGCCTCAGCAGAAATCCCAGCCCAAACTTACGCCACTTACGTACGGCGCCTACCGTACGGAGCCTCCACCGTACGCCACTTTTTCCTCCACACACGCTTGATGGAAGCGCTTCCCTGGTCTTCTGTACACCAACTGCCTACCATCATGCTTATAAAGTATGAATTTAGACTCGTCCGTGAACATTACCCTAGACCAATCGTCTAGTGTCCAGTTTAGGTGCTCGCGCACGTATCTCTGTCTTGCAATTCGATGTCCCCGTTCCAGTTTGGGGCCATTTGCGGGCCTCAATGGTTTCAAATTTGCTTCAGCAAGACGTCTTCTTACTGTTTGAGCGCTTAAATTGCCACCTCCAAAGCGAATAAAGTGAGTTTTTAGACCAACAGCAGTTTGAAAACGATTTCGGAGCATTGTAGCCACCAGTTGTTTGTCTTCCCTGGCCGTTGTGCATCTTGGTCTGCCATTTCCTGGTCTTCTAAGGTGTGATCCGGTCTCTTGGTACCGCTGGACTACCCGCTGAAAAGTCGACAAAGATACACCAATGTTTCTGGCTGTTTCACGCTGGCTCCGCCCAAGTTCCAAAAAAGTTAGGATTCTGGTACATTCCTCTAGCGTGACTGCCATGCTTCACCTCACAGAATAATAATTATGCACGTGGAAGACGTTCACGATATTTTCTTTTGTGACAGAATAGAAATGGAAAGCATCCATAATGACATGAAACAAAATTTTTTTTTTTTCATTTTGTTTTTCTAATGAAGGTTTTTTCATCAACCAGTTTAAATAATATGCTATTAGAAGCGGAACTAAAAAGTTTTTATTCTGTTTTTTATTTCATTGATCTAACTTTTACAGTTCTGGAGGTATTTCAATTTTTGTGACTGACCCGTAATTTTTGGAACCGAGTGTAGATTGTGTTATTAATCAACACATTGACTTAAGGATACATTTGTATATGTTGTATATGTATAAGATTAAAATTGTTCATGTGCCACGCTGGCTAAACGGGTTGGCACAGGGTTTCGTAACAAATTCCAGGGACGAAATCAAAAATAAAAATCAAAATCAAAATCAAAATCCGGTGTATGCGTGTACGTGAGGGACGATATCTGCGTCCGCCACCTAGGCAATCTTGAAGGCAGGGACCTCTCCTCCATCTGGCTGCGTATAGATTGCGACGATCATCCTCGCATATTCGCATGCCTTTATAGGTCCCACAGCGGCGATGCAGAAACCGACCGACTCTTCGAGCACGTCGAAACGGCCATTGACTCCGTGCTAGAACAGACCCCGTCCGCCAAAATTGTGGTTCTCGGCGACTTCAACGCACATCACGTTGAATGGCTTAGGTCACAGAAAGCTGACCACGCAGGTAGAACACAGATGGTCTCGTCGCCTTCACTGCTGGATCTTCTACTGACCTCTCATCCGGATGGTGTAAAGGTGTCCGTCGGTGCTCAGCTGGGCTCGTCGGACCACTGCCTAATTCGGAGCGTTATGCCACTTACGCGTCGATTGCGGTCTCGCACCGCGGGCCTCCGGCGTGTTTGGCACTTCAGGTCAGCGGACTGGGATCTTCTTTTCATCCTACCCATGGGGACAAGTTTGTTTCTCACTGGAAGACCCCAGTGCTGTTGCTGACTCTGTCGCTGATGTGGTGCTCCAAGGCATGGAACTTTTCATTCCAAGTACTTTGGTGCCCATTGGCGGCAGGTCTCAGCCCTGGTTTGAGTCCTCTTGCAAACTGGCAACCATTAAAAAGCAGGAGAAATTCCAAGCCTGGGCAAATGCAATAGTTACAGGGGATCCGAAAGCTGATCACCTGAAAAAGGAATACAACTTTTCCTCCAGATCCCTCAAAAGAGCCTTAGCCATGGCAAAGGCAAAGCACATCGGCAGGATTGGTGAGAGACTGGCTCGTCTTCCTTTGAGTACACGTGCCTTTTGGTCCCTCGCCAAGGCTGTCGAAAGGAACTTCTGCCGACCATCTTTTCCGCCTCTGCGCAGGGAGGATGATGATCTCGTCTACGATGCAAAGGAGAAAGCCGATCTTCTGGGCTCTATTTTTGCATCCAATTCCACTTTGGACGACGGGGAGAAACCACCGCCGACCATCCCCCGGTGCGTCAGCGCTTTGTCGGGCATTTGGTTTACCCAAAAATCGGTCCGTAATGAGCTTCTCTCCCTGAACATCCATAAGCCCTGTGGGCCTGACACCATCCCTCCTATTGTGCTGAAAACATGTGCTCCAGAGTTGGCTCCAATATTAACGCGCCTTTTCCGACTCTCCTACGATACAGGCGTAGTCCCTCATTCCTGGAGGACGGCTGTTGTGCACCCCGTCCCGAAAAAAGGCGATCGCTCTGACCCGGGTAACTACCGGCCCATTGCCATCACCCCCTTGCTCTCCAAAATAATGGAATCCATTATTAATTGCCAACTTCTACAATACCTAGAAGAACACCAGCAAATTAGCGACCGCCAATACGGGTTTCGTCAGGGTCGGTCGGCTGGCGATCTTCTAGCCCACTTGACCCATCGCTGGGCATTGGCGATCGAGACCAAGGGGGAGGCCATGGCCGTCAGTCTGGACATTTCGAAAGCTTTCGATCGGGTGTGGCACAAGGCGCTTCTTTCGAAGCTTCCGTCTTATGGGCTGCCTGAGAAACTCTGCAACTGGGTTACCAGCTTCCTAACGGAGCGCAGTATCAAAGTCGTTGTCGACGGGACATGCTCCAACGTTAAGCCCGTGAACGCTGGTGTCCCACAAGGCTGTGTGCTTTCCCCAACTCTGCATATCAATGATATGTTACATGCTGATAACATTCATTGCTATGCAGACGACAGTACGGTGGATGCCTTATACTTTGGCCACCCCAATATTTCTCAGGCGCACGTCCTTGAGTGTCGGAGCAAAATTGTGTCTGAAATCGAGGCTACCTTAGACAAAGTCTCGCATTGGGGTCATCACAACTTGGTGAAGTTTAACCCCCTAAAGACACAAGTTTGCGCGTTTTCTGCCAAAAATGCTCCCATGGTCGTGCCTCCTCAGTTTCAAAACACTCCTCTTGTTATTAAGAGTATTGGGATTCTCGGTGTTGACGTAGGGAGCGACGTTCAATTTCGCGGTCATCTGGAAGACAAAGCTAAGCTGGCCTCCAAAAAACTGGGTGTCCTCAACAGAGCGAGGCGGTATTTCACGTCGGCGCATCGCGTCCAATTATATAAGGCGCAAATACGGCCACACATGGAATACTGCTGCCACCTCTGGGCCGGGACTCCACAGTACCAGTACCTTTTGATCGCATCCAACGTCGTGCAGCTCGAATCGTCAATAGCGATAATCCTAATGATCGGCTTGATACTCTGGCCCTGCGAAGAGACGTAGTGTCTCTATGTATTTTCTATCGCATTTATCACGGGGAGTGTTCTGAGGAATTGTTCGATCTTGTCCCTTCCGCTTCTTTCCGCCACAGATCCACCCGCCAGAAATACCATCAATTTCATCTGGACGAATGGGTGTCCACCACCGTGCGTTTTTCAAGAAACTTTTTACCGCGCACAACCTCTGTGTGGAATCAATTACCAGCGGAGGTATTCCCGAACCGGTACGACATGGCAACCTTCAAGAAACGAGCCTATTCCTTTCTTAAAGGCCGGCAACGCACTTGCAACCCCTCTGGTGTTGTGGGTGTCCATGGGCGGCGGTGATCACTTACCATCAGGTGACCCGCTTGCTCGTTTGCCTCCCACTTGCATAAAAAAAAAGGATTTCTGCCTTCTCCTTAACCGTGCTGCCACCTTGCTGTGGTGAGGGGGCTTGCATGCCTTTATGATCCGTTGGGGCCATATCGGCTCAGGGTCACCCGTGCCGAGGGGGCCACGGGGAGAGGCCAGACGAAGTGCAGCATTCGGAGTCGTGGTGGGTTTTGGCTCTGGGGACTCCTCTGTCGTCAGAGTTGCTTCGAAAGCCTTAACCTGCCGCGAAATACGGTGTGGTCATTGCAGTGGACGGTGGCCAGGCGTTGAGGCCAGGGCCGCTGCCACTAGCAGCGGAGGGCGGCCTGTCGGGTGGGCCGCGGCTGCCGCCGCAACCGCGTGGATCGGGCGCCACTTCATCCGGCGCCTTCAATGTGCAATGTCCCGCACGTGCCTCTCGATGGGTTGGGGAGCGTCCAGAGCTCCCATCAAAGCTTGGGGCCCGCTTCGTCAGGCCTTGTTTCGGGCAACGGTCCCTCACGTGAGGGACACCGTTGGTTTTAGTGGGTAGGTTGGGGCGCAACTACCATCTTTCCGCGTCCCGGAGTAATACATAACCTAGCTGGCGTTTAGCGGTCGTGTATCCATGAGGATTACCAAAGTAAAAAAAAGGAGTTCTGCCTTGACACCCTTTAGTCGGCTCTTATTCCGATTAAGGGCGACACTATGTATGCTAAATCCGTCACCACACAGGTAAATGTAACTTGGCATGTTTGTAATGAAATATAATATTATTGAGAAAATCGTGATTTTTATTTAATACGTAGTGTCCCCTTAGATGAAAATTACGCTGGCGCAGAAGTATGATAGTTGGCATAGTATAAAATACATGGAATACTCCATGTATTTTATACTACATAAATAAGTTTAAAAAGCTGACTGCATATTAAAAAATATTTATTAAACTATGTTAAGCATTCGATCTAAACTAAATTGATAAATATCCTTGGACATTTCACACAACGCTATCTCGTCCCAAGCTAAGCAACTTAATGCTTGTGATAAGGTAACGAGATGGATGTTAAACTATAGAAAACACCCAGACCCGGAACAAATACTTGTAGGTCGTACAAATATTTTTTAACTCTCACACAATACATAAAATGCAGGCTAAATGTAATTTCAAGACATTCTTTTTTCTTCTTACTATCAAGACCATGGACGTATAAAAAAAGTCGGACAGAGTCTCGCTAACTAAAAACTGTGACATCATAGTCGGCCAGATCAGCTATATGTACAGGCCAGCACGCACACTTTCACACATTAGTCGGCCATTACGCGCGTGAACATCGATGCTTAAAGACGCAATATGCGGCGAATAAATAAAAACTATAAATCATGTCTTGCGTGGTAAAATAGTGTAAAAACCGTAGTGACCGAAAGAAAAACAATCCAGGAATCACGTTTCATACGTAAATGAATAATTCAATCACTTATTTCCAGATTATATACATTAAAATCAATTTGTATTTGCTAGAACAAAACAATTAATTTTAAGTTCAGTGTTGCCAATATTCACGTGTGCAAATTAACCGAAATGTGGGCAATTTTTTTTAAGTTTATTATAAAAATCAATATAATTATGGTTAATTATTTAATAGTTACTAGTGGGTATTTTATTTTATATTCCTTTTGCTAGATTTTCTAAGGAAAATTAAGTATGGAGAAATGATTGAATTAAAATTACTTAGTAGAAATTGTAATGGTGAAAACGATTGGATTCCAAACAAATACAGTGTCATTTGCAGTATACATTTTGATGCGGATGACTTATAAACAACTAAAGGAGGACTCCGGCGTGTTGTTACTTATGCAGTACCTTAAAAGGTAAATTAGCAATCTACCAAGACATGGATAATACAAAAAAAAAATGAAACTATGCCGCTTATTTTTTCAAAATTTAAATGTACATTGTAGCTATTGTGTCGGTATATAATAATAATAAATATCCTTGGACATTTCACACACCGCCATCTCGTCCCAAGCTAAGCAACTTCATGCTTGTTTTATGGTAACGAGATAGATGATAAACTACTTAAATACATTTTTTTTAAAACATATATATTACTAGCTTTTGCGCGCGGCTTCGCCCGCGTGGGCTTCGAACCCGTGCATATTTTTTATGAACATAAAATCGGTTATTGTGACTAAACTATGATAGTTAGATATGTGCTCTCACGGACTTTTTATAAGATATAGATCTTTATAAGACCTACAAACCCGTAGTACATCATTTTGTTCTATTGTCAATAGTTTTTGCAGCGCACGCATAAATAGGTTTTCGATTTTACACCTTGGTTTACAAAATCGTAATTTTCATACGGATCCCTAATTCTTTTGAAAATAAAATATAGCCTATAACCTTCCTCGATAAATGGACTATCTAACACTGAAAGATTTTTTGAAATCGGACCAGTAGTTCCTGAGATTAGCGCGTTCAAACAAACAAACAAACAAACAAACAAATAAACAAACTCTGCAGCTTTATATATTAGTATAGATAGATAGAAAAACACCCAGACCCGGGACAAATACTTGTAGGTCGTACAAATATTTCTTCCGTGCGGGGATCGAACCCGCGACATGCTGCGCAGCAGTCGATCGCTCAACCACTGCGCCAACCGTGTCGTCGAATCGTAAAAATATTCATACATTATTTTAAACTGTTACTGTACCATTTAATACCAGTGCTTCTCAAGAGGTGCGCAATAAATTATAATTATAGTTAGGCAACATAAATATCGTATCATAAAAAAAATTTTGGTAATGAAAGCATTTCTTTTAATTTAGAATCGTTTTCAACACATCTCGAAATTAGAGGAAATTTCAAAAACCTCTCAAAGTAAAAGACATTATTATAAAAAAAATACTCAGCATTTAGGATGTTAAAGTTAAACATAACAATTTCGAATTTTTTTTTTATATATTAACCATGTTTTTATTGCAAAATTTTGTGTACCTTGGCAACCCCAAAATTAACTCACACATACAGAGCTGCCGCCATTTTGGCGTCTCACTTTTGTCTTAGCCAGAGTTCCGTCCGCCTTTTTTTATACGTCCATGATCAAGACTTTATCATTGTGACAAAGAAGCAGATTAAAATAGGTTTTACTTTGTTAGTTTAATCCTGGGTATCTATCGAAATTAGATCTCCAGTTTTTCCAAATTTTTGAAAACCGGAGTTAAAATGCTAAGAGAAACGTTATTATAGTCGTGTATATTTAAGACAACTTAGCTGCTGACCGGGGACATCGATTTTGAGTTGGTTATTAAAGTCTTTTTTTATTTGAATGGGGTCGATCGTGTTGACGTTTGACGAAAAACTGAACAGTAGCTAGAAGTTCGCTCTCACACTAATGTTGTAGTAGTTTTGATTTTTTTATTGTTGAATAGCGAGTGAGGTTTTAGTAATGTGTTTATCGGATTTATAAATAATAAATAAATATCCTTGGACATTTCACACAACGCCATCTCGTCCCAAGTTAAGCAACTTAATGCTTGTGTTATGGTAACGAGATGGATGATAAACTACTTATATATATATATTTTTTGTAAATACATACATATTATAGATAGAAATGACACCCAGACTCCGAGCCAGTGCCTCTGGTTTAGACAAAGACACTGGCCCGACCCCGGAATCGAACCCGGGACCCGTTGATCCAAAGGCGGCACATCTGACCACTAAACCAATGAGGCAGTCATTTATGCAAGATAACTTTTTCCAATAGGCCAAATCCGGAACTACCTATACCTATATGTATATATGAATATTAAAACGGTCAAACGGGTCATAATAAGATGAAAGAGTCGTCGTTTGAGCGCTGAAATGACCCAATACTGAGATGGGCCTCCTCCAAATTTATGAAGCGAAATTAGCCTACTGTGCCACGCTGGCAAGACAGGTTGGCACAGGGTTATTACCAAGTTTTTCGTCTCTTGCGGCAAGGTGATATGTCTCTTGCTTTCTTTTGGCCGCCCCTTACGACACCCTCAAGACGGTATGGGTTGGTGACATTGTATATTCTAAATCCGTCACCACAAAAGTCAAACTACAGTTGCATTTCTTAGAATAAGGATTTCTTGCGATTGTACATTTTATCCCGTCAACACCTATTGTTTGCCATGAGGGTATCCGTATTTAACACCGGAGGTGTCACTAACGCGTTTCCGACCGAAAAGAGTTCTTTTGACACTTCTATCCATATACTTTTACATTTACCATAATACCACCGGTTCGGAACGCTGCTCTACAGAGAAGAGCTGGCAAGAAACTGTCTAGCAGATATTTTTAAATTCTTCGATTTCTTCGACCGATATCATCACTATCACTATCTGTCCGTCCCTATGTATGCTTAAATCTTTTTAACTACGCAACGGATTTTGAAGCGTTTTTTTTAATAGATAGTGTTTATATGTATTTAGTTGCAGAGTGGTTGGTTGAATAAAACAAGTTGTGCAACTTACAGTTTATTGTTTCACAATCTCAGTGTCCAGTAGGCAAGCCGGGTCGTCAGTAAAGCACCAAAACAAATAGGGTCCGAATCACAAGCAATCACAAAGTCCGTTATAGAAAAGCAAGCGTTGGTCGTGGGTACAAATTAGCGGAGTTATCAATACAGCGGACGGGCGTCGACAGCGGTAGCAAAATACGACTGGCCAGCGGGTAGCGCGGCCGGCGCGTACGCTTAGTAACCGGCCGATCGCAGCCGAGACAAAGACCGACGTCTCACGACCGTTGGGTGCTAACGGTCAAGGGTGAGAGGTGTAGTGTGTGTGGTTCTGTATGATATTTATGTTGAGTGGATGAGTGGATGTGCGAATGTGTTATTGGGTGAATGAATGTAAATAATTAAATAAATAATTGGCGCATCCACATGACTCCCCCCGGAGACCGTTACTACGGGCGATAAAAATCTGTGAAATGTACTCGTCTGCCAGAACGAGTAGTTATTGGCGCCGGCTTCGCAGGTGGTTGTTTCTCAGGGGCGGGTGAGGGGTCAACGGGTAAATTTACCCTGTTGGCCAAGGTGTAAGCAGGCTTAAGACGGTCGATGGAAACCGTGACCTTTTTGTCCTTGACCAACAGTTTAAATGTTTTATGACCCCTCTCAAGAACTTGGTAAGGGCCTTTATAAGGAGGACTGAGGGCACCTCTCAGCGCGTCTTCTCGAAGGAATACGTGGCTGGTGGTGTTTAAGTCCCTGTGCACAAAAACCTTTGTTTGTCCATGGCGAGACGCGGGAGCGGGTTGGAGACTTCCGGCGAATGCGCGTAAGCGGGTTACCAGGTTGGTAACATCGGCAGAAATGTCTGCCGTGTGCTCGAAGAATTCGCCTGGAAGTCTCAACGGCTCGCCATAGACCAGCTCGGCCGGACAGGCCTGCAGGTCTTCTTTCACCGCACTTCTTACGCCAAGCAGGACGAGTGGCAGTGACTCAGTCCAAGTACTGTCAGCGTGGCACATGATGGCGGCTTTGAGTTGCCGGTGGAACCTTTCCACCATGCCGTTACAGGCTGGGTGGTAAGATGTGGTGGTTCGGTGCCTGAATCCTACAAGTCGCGATAGGCGCCGAAACAAGTGAGATTCGAACTGCCTGCCGCGATCGGTGACAATGTCAGTGGGGCAGCCGAATCTCGAGATCCACCAGGAGTGCTTGGGCCACTGTTTCCGCCGTAATGTCGGTCATCGGTACTACTTCCGGCCACCGTGTAAAACGGTCAATGGCCGTCAAGCAGTACCTGAAACCGTTTGACGTAGGCAGTGGTCCAATAATGTCCACGTGGACGGTTTGAAAACGAGCGCGAGGTATCTCGAAGGTGCCTAAGGGCGCCGAAACGTGCCGAGTTACCTTCGCTCGTTGACAAGATAGGCATGACCGTGCCCAGTTTCTGCAGTCTGTGCGGATGTTCGGCCAGACGTAACGCTGGGCCACAAGCTTGGCAGAAGTGTTCGCACCGGGGTGGCTCAGCGTGTGCAGGCTTTGGAAGACCTGCATGCGTAACGGCTTGGGGACGTAAGGCCTGGGAGTCGTTGTACTGACGTCGCAGTACAGAGCTGTACGACTCCCGTCGGGTTTCCTCTTCTCCAACTGAAGGCTTGTTGAGCCCTCCAACAGTTGGCGCAGCTCGGCATCGGCATCTTGGGCTTGGGCGAGCACTTCGGGGTCGACTGACATCTGCAGTTCTTCCACGCGTGACAGAGTGTCGGCCACGACGTTATCGTGGCCGGAAATGTGCTGGATGTCTGTCGTGAACTGCGAGATGTAGTCGAGGTGTCTTTACTGACGTGGTGAGCATTCGCGTTTTCGTTCGCTGAATGCGAACACCAGCGGTTTATGGTCAGTATAGATTGTGAAGTGCCGCGCTTCCAACATGTGCCGAAAATGTTTTATTCCCTCGTAGATCGCGAGTAATTCGCAGTCATACGGGGAATATTTTTGCTGCGCGGGACTCAGCTTTCGGGAGAAGAATGCGAGGGGTTCCCAGTTGCCGTCAATGAGCTGTTGCAGTACTGCCCCCATGGCCACGTCTGAAGCGTCCGTGACCAGGCCAAGTTTGGCGTTGCAGTCCGGGTGGGCGAGCATTGTGGCCTCGCAAAGGCTTCGTTTGCTCGCTTCGAACGCAACAAGGGACTCACCAACCAGCTGGATGGGGTGAGAGGCCTTGGGAGACCCTGTCAACAGAGCGTTAAGGGATGCTTGGGTTTGGGCAGCTTGAGGTAGGAATCTTCGGTAAAAGTTGAGCATGCCCAAAAATCTCCTTAACTCTTTGACCGTTTTGGGTGGGGGAAAGTCTATAATGGCCTGAACTTTGGAGGCCATTGGCTTAGTTCCCTCGGCCGAGATATGGTATCCCAGGAACTCAACCTCTGATGCACCAAAAGTACACTTGGAGGGGTTGATTAGGATACCATACTCTTTCATCCTGTCGAAAAGCTGGTGGAGGTGTGCCTCGTGCTCCTCTTCATCCCGGGAGAAGACCAGGAAGTCATCCAGGTAACAGAAGCAGAACTCCAGGCCCCGAGTCATTTCATCCACGAACCTTTGGAAAGTTTGACCTGCATTTCGTAAACCAAAGGTCATGAATGGAAACTCGAAGAGGCCGAATGGAGTGGTGATGGCGGTCTTCTGGATGTCCTCCTGGCTGACCGGTATTTGATGGTAGGCCTTTACCAAATCTATGGTGGAGAACACCCTACATCCGGCGATGTTATGCGCGAAGTCGTGAATGTGCCTGATGGGATATTTGTCAGGCACGGTTCGGGCGTTCAACAGACGGTAATCGCCACAAGGTCGCCAAGAATTGTCCTTTTTAGCCGCTAGGTGCAGAGGAGATGCCCAGGGGCTCTCTGATGGACGTGCAGTTCCACTCTGCAGCATGATGTCGAACTCTTTCTTGGCGATCTTGAGTTTGTCCGGTGCTAACCGGCGGGGAGAACATGAAATGGGTGGGCCAGGGTGTGTACGAATGTAGTGTACAGTACCGTGTTTGGTGGTGCGTCGTATACCCGGTGGTCGTGTGACGTCAGGATATTTGTCCAGGATGCGGTGATACCTCGTGTCGCCAGTCGTAACCTTCACAGAAAATAAATCTTTAGAGCAAGCTAGGCTAGCGACGGTTGAGAGCGATGTTAAATTGTCTATTAAGCGTTGATTCCTACAGTCTACTATAATATTATAAAAGCTTAAGAAGTCAACGCCTATAATGGCTTTAGTTACGTCAGCTACGACGAATTTCCACCTAAAGTCCCTTCGAAGATTGAAGTCTAGGTTCAGCTCCACGTAGCCGTAGGTATTTATAGTTGAGCCATTAGCTGCACACAACTCGTAATTTGTCTTCTCACGCCGTTCACGAAGTGCTGATCGGGGGAAGACGCAGAGGTCACTACCAGTGTCGACAAGGAATTGGACCTTGGACTTCTGGTCAGTGACGAAGAGGCGGCCGCTGGACGTCAGGCAATCGTCGGTCGCCATTAGCGATCGCCTGTGGCGTTTCCCGACGAGAAGTTGCAGGGCTTGATGCAGCTTCGGGCACTGGAACCAAACCTCATATGATACCAGCACGTAGGGTTATTGCGGTAGCTGGATGGCGACCGGTGCCGAGATCGGGAAGCTGATCTTCGATTGCTCCTGTTGCGAGGTCGCGATCTGCTGTCCACTCTGGTGGAGAGGGCTGCCACCTGTCTGCTGAGCTCCATAATTTGCTGGGACATACAGAGTATGGTGGCCTCTAACGCAGGGTTGGCATTGCTGGTGGTGGCCACTGGTTTGCTGGTACTGGCTGTGGCTTCAGCGACGTGCAAGTTGCTGGCAGGAGTCATGTCGTGCACTCTGTCCGCTAGGT
The DNA here is from genome assembly GCA_905475355.2 of Clostera curtula. Classification (NCBI taxonomy): domain Eukaryota; kingdom Metazoa; phylum Arthropoda; class Insecta; order Lepidoptera; family Notodontidae; genus Clostera; species Clostera curtula. The sequence goes on from FR997795.1 coordinate 3,024,179, forward strand.
CGGCTAGTTTTTGTAATGGCAGAGTGTCCTGTGACGCTATCAACGACGCAATGTGGAACGGCAATCGGCTGCACCAGATCGTCTGTAGGAGATCGTCAGGTATGTCTGCTCCAGCGAGATCCTGCAGGTGGCGGAGGAACTGGGAGGGTTTTCTGTCACCAAGCTCCTCATGTTGCAACAGTTGCTTCACCCGGTTTTCCTTAGATACCGACAAGCGCTTTATGAGCTCTTCTTTAACACGCTCGTACTTGTTCGGGGTGTTAGGTGGTAACAAAAGAAGTTCCTTCACTACGGTGATGTACTGCGGTTCCAGATGCGAAATTATATAATTGAATTTCGTTTGGTCGCTGGAAATTCCCGCAATGCTAAACTGCGCTTCTACCTGCGCGAACCAAATGTCTGGGTTTTGCGGCCAAAATATAGGTAGACGGATCCCTACTCGGTTAATGCTGGGCAACTGATTTTCGTCGGATGACGTCGTGCCGGTCATCTTCTCCAACGGCATTTTGTATGAACTGGTGTTTCGTGTTCAGATCACGTCGGGTTCACCAATTTAGTTGCAGAGTGGTTGGTTGAATAAAACAAGTTGTGCAACTTACAGTTTATTGTTTCACAATCTCAGTGTCCAGTAGGCAAGCCGGGTCGTCAGTAAAGCACCAAAACAAATAGGGTCCGAATCACAAGCAATCACAAAGTCCGTTATAGAAAAGCAAGCGTTGGTCGTGGGTACAAATTAGCGGAGTTATCAATACAGCGGACGGGCGTCGACAGCGGTAGCAAAATACGACTGGCCAGCGGGTAGCGCGGCCGGCGCGTACGCTTAGTAACCGGCCGATCGCAGCCGAGACAAAGACCGACGTCTCACGACCGTTGGGTGCTAACGGTCAAGGGTGAGAGGTGTAGTGTGTGTGGTTCTGTATGATATTTATGTTGAGTGGATGAGTGGATGTGCGAATGTGTTATTGGGTGAATGAATGTAAATAATTAAATAAATAATTGGCGCATCCACATGTATATTTCATCCATAATATTGTAGAGAAACATTGATAAATTTAGAGGTTCATCATTGCACCCGTGCGAAGCCGGGGCGGGTCGATAGTATAATATAACACAAAGTCGGGTTTGTTCGAACAATAACAACTCCAGAACGGCTTAACTGATTTTCATGATTTTTGATATTATATAATACTAGCGACCCGCCCCGGCTACGCACAGGTGCAATGTTGAGCCTCTAAAATTTATCAGTGTTTCTTTACAATATTATGCATGTACATATGAACCTTGAACCCTCTTGAATCACTCTATCTGTTTAAAAAAACCGCTTCAAAATCCGTTGCGTAGTTTTAAAGATTTAGGTAAGCATACCTCAGGACGGACAGACGACAGCGACTTTATTTTATACTATGTATTGATGTTGATAGGATATGTTTTATTTGTCAAATATAGTAAAATATTTATGCGTGTGTTCAGATTTGGTGTAAACTAAGAAACATTCATCAAGTTACTTAATTAAAGAACAAATGACTTATTTTATAAAGAAAAAAGAGGAACAAGTAGGAGTATTGTTACACAATCATTAGAGATATTTATTTATTAAACTAAAAAACACGCCCACTGCGTAATCACCGGTATCAACTCAAATCTTTCATATTATGACATTCGTATTTCAGCTGTACCACATTCGTATTCGTGATACATTTAATCATTAATAATTAAATGAAACCAACCAGAATGTTCTAGTTTACAAATAAAATCAAATTGAATGAAAAATTAAGCAAAGTGTTATGTGTATAACGTAACGCCATAGACGTATCTAGTGATGGAATGTACTGCTTCGATGGTAAGTCGATATTTTTCATATTAAGAAACGTATATATTGTGCGTAGGTCAATTTTTATTTTTAAAGCTGGTCTATAATTATACAACAGAACATTTATAGGGTAAGTTTGCTTATAATGTTGCTAAGAAAAAACAACGTAAACCCGATTTTGATTATTTTATATAAGTACAAACATAATTATTTAGCCATAAAACATTTATATTGACAAGTTTATGCACGTAGTTACACTAGACAACTGGATAACACACTAATTTCTACAACAATATTAAAGAGGACCAGATTTATGCTGCGAGTATCGTTAGCGATAAAAATGAATTGCATATCGTCACATCCCTAGTACTGTCATAATGGCAACTGTCACCCGCACCATGCTACAGCGCAAATAGTATAGTCAAGTTTGCTCATATGAGCTCTTTTCACAAGTCAAACAATAAAATTAAATTTACCATTTAAAATTAATTATTTACCATCTACCAACGGTTCGGAATGCAGCTCTACAGAGAAGAATACAAACTTAAAGTAAAAAAACTTACAGGGATGCTATAAATGTGGAGTGTTATAACTCAAATTAATATCGTTACAATGTAACACAAATTAATTTATACATAACTAGCGGTCCCGACAGACTTCGTCCTGTCAAAAAGATAGCGGTATTAAGGTTCGAGCACATTATGCCGAACGAATGGCCGCAGCGAGCTGGGATGGAGCGCAAAAATCCACTCAAATCGCTTCAATACAATTTGTAAGAATTATCGCACACGGTGTCGGGCCGCAGCGGCTCGCATTATTGCGACGCGCCGATTTGCGTCCGTGCGATGCGGCCCGTCCCGCCCCTGCGCCCTGTTAAAGTGTGCTTTAAAGCAAGCGGATTGGTGGGCATATTTTGGTATTTCCGTGTTCCTGTGGTGTGCAGATGAATGAATAAAGAACTCAAAATCCGTCAATGCACTGCGACCCGGCCCGGCACTAATGTCCTAGGTACGCCTTTTTCGCTGCGCTGCGGCCCGACATAATGTGCTTGAACCTTTAAAGTGCAAATTGACACTTTGACATTAGGAAGACCTACATTGCTTAGACAACAGTGAGTGGTTGTAATTTAATAAGAACTTTATATAATAGCAATAAAGCTCAAATTATCTCTACATTTTAGTTAGAAAACGTTTGTATGGGAAAAAGAAAAAGGCTGTTTTTAGGGGGTTTCTGTTGAAAATTGGAGGGACTAAGCAGAGTAGCAGCAGTCCTGAATAGATTAGTTTAACTATAAATAAATATCACATCTTAAAGTACAGACATATTTATTTCGACTGATCGTCATAGTTCGAATACAGTTTGAATCACACATGTCGTATGTGACTGATTATTATAAGTAGCCAGTTTTACTTGGCTATACGACCTTCAACAATGCAATTATTCGATTATTTAAATAAATAAAAAAAGTAGTGTCTGTTTGTAACAATAAAATAACAACTTCTTACTAAATACGTAAGTATGTATACACAGTCATCATCATCATCATTGCATCCAAAAGACGCCACTGCTGGACATAGGACATAGGCCGCCTTCCGGAACGCGGTCGGCACTCGAGGACTTTTCTGCCCCATCGGGCGACGGTGCCACTGCCACTTAAGTTTGGCAGTCCTGTGGTCTATGTCGGTGACCCTGGCTTTCTTGCGTATCTCCTCATTTCTTATTCGATGTCGCAGGGAAAATCCGAGCATAGCCCTCTCCATTGCCCTTTGGGTGACTTTTAGCCTTCTGATGGAGCCCATAGTGAGCGACCACGTCTCTGTTCCATAGACACTGCGGTATTGTGGACGAAAAGATCTTTCGATGCTTCTCGAACGCTGCCCAGCCGAGTTGGATCCGACGATTGACCTCTTTCTCGAAGTTGGACTTACCTTACTAGACAGTGTGTCCCAGGTAAATGTAATGGTCAACAACTTCGAGGGTAGAACCTCCGATGCTAACAGGAGTGGCTTGAACATAGATATTAGACATGATCTTCGTCTTCTCCATGTTCATCTTAAGGCCGACTCGTTCGGAGGCTCCACAGAGGCCATCGAGCATCGTAGTGAGGCCCTCCATGGTCTCAGCCATTATGACTATTTCGTCAGCGTATCGAAGGTGAGTGATGTACTCGCCGTTCACGTTAATGCCCAGCTCTTTCCAGTCCAGAACCTTGAAAACATCTTCCAGTGCGGCGGAGAACAGTTTCGGAGAGATAACGTCTCCCTGTCTAACACCTCGCTGCAACTGGATCGGTTCCAAGCTATGGTTTCTCGTAGTCCACAAACGCCAGACAAAGGGGCAGGTTATACTCCTCGGTCTTCTGTATAACCTGCCGTAGCGTTAAAATATGGTCTACGGTACTGAAGCCTTTTCGGAAACCGGCTTATTCGGGAGGCTGGCAATCGTCAAGCCTGCACGCGAGTCGATTCGTGATGATCCCCGAGAACAACTTGTAGACATGGCTCAGAAGTGAGATGGGTCTGTAGTTCTTCAATAGGGTGTTATCTCCCTTCTTGAAGAACAGCACCACCACACTTCTGTTCCATGCCTTTGGCGTTCGTCCTTCGAGTATGACGGAATTGAATAACTTCTGAAGGGCCCTAAGGATCGGTTCTCCACCTGCCTTCAGAAGATCTGCGGTAATTCCGTCATCACCCGCCGCCTTGTTGTTCTTAAGTTGTTTGAGTGCCATCCCGATCTCACACAGGCTGAAGTCCGGGAGGTCTTCTTTGTAGAGCCGGGTTAGTCTAGCTCGTGGGTCGTTTGCTAGATTTATGACGGATTCCTGTGTAGACATGTACCTACAGTTGTCCATAGAAACTCACGACCTCACCCAAAATCTCGGACTTCAACGTGACGATCCTGCCGTCATCAGTCTTCAGCCTGACGAGCTGGCTTTGCCCAATAGACAGATCCCTGGCGAAAACCTAGGAGCCCCTATTGCGTTCAATAGCCTCTTCAACACGATTGGTGTTGAATCGGCGTATATCACGCTTCAGGGACTTTGATAAATGTCTATTGAGCATCCGAAGCTGCGATGCATCATCTGAAGACTGCAGGACCAGTTTCTGTCGTTCGTTCATGAGATTCAAGGTGAAGTCCGAGAGCTTTTTGGCCGTTTTCTGGCGTTGGGTCTTATACACAGTACATATACCAAAATACATTATTTTAAATTTTCGTCTGTCTGTTTGTTCCGTCTCATCTCCGGAACGGCTTTTTAGACTAGCTTCGCCCTGCGCCGTTTCCTGCAGTAGGTCAAGAACCGCGGGTAACATCGCGGGTCTCAGCTATCTAAACTAATGTACGATGCGCACGCCTACATTCAGAGCGGCCATAAAGATTGGCGGCGAAGACTGTATTTGGCCTAATTTTGGCAAGAAATTGTGCCACATTATTGATGCAAGTATTATTATTGGTTCAAAATAAAAAAACCCATGTATTTTACGGAAAAAAACCCTAATACTATTCTATCTAAATTATGGAATAAAACATTTTACATGTTGAACTTTTATGACGTATCGCGATAACCCCACAACGATATAAAAGCGGTACTGGCATTAAACTGTTTTAGTTTACCAAGATGTCGCGAGTGATACTTGTTATATTCTGTTTCGCGGCATCGGTTATTATTACGATCGAAGCCCATCCAAGTAAGTTACATGTAAATAATATTGCCTATAGTTCGAATACTTAGTTCGTAGGATTAAGAATACATAGTGTCCCTACCCCAGTGCATCTTGTGGGTGTGGACAAAAGGACAAGGCCGCAAGAGAAGGTAACCTTGATACGAAACAAAGTCTGGCCAGGAGACTGGGCTAATGACCCTCCATGTATCTCGAGGAGGCCCGACTTAACAGTGGGTCATCCATAGGCTGAGAAGTAGTAGTAAATAATATTATAACTTATTTGTAGCCGGTACTGATACATTAATTCAAGACATAAATAACCAGCCACGAAGAAGTACCTGTTTTGACCCGGGGTAAAATCCCATAAGGACTATCCCCGCCAGCTTGGGGATGGCCAGCAGGGGGTGTGTGGGAGTCCCCTCCGCCTCTGTCAGGAGCCGGAATCATACCCAATAAACGTCCCCGGGGTGTACCGTCCCGCGCTTGCCGCCCCGTGGGCCGTGAATGTATCTCCACGGGAGGAAGAAGCACCTATTCATAATGATGTCTTAGGTTTTCGCGATTATTACCCATTGTATTTAAACACTTTTTACACACACACTGGAAAACTTGCAAACTCTTGTAATTACGAACCAATAACCAACCCGTGTGGTAGCGGAGTAAGAATACTACTACCCCATATTTTCCCGTGGGTGTCGTAGAAGGCGACTAAGGCACAGCAGATGTTGGGCAACAGCAATGTTCTGTTAAACATCCACCAACCTTTACTGCGTTCGCTAACCCGCCTGCCAAGCGTGGCGATTATGGCAAACCCCCACGACCAACGACCTGCTTAATGTCGCTGGAAAGCGATGGATGCGGGTGGCTCAGGACCGGCCTTCGTGAAAATCCTTGGGGGAGGCCTATGTCCAGCAGTGGACAACTTTTGGCTGAAAAGATGAAGAAGAAGAAGAACATTCAACCCAAGTAGACTATGACGCCATCCATGACAGCATATCACTCTTGACCGGTTATACACACACACCCCTTTCAGCTCATAGCACGCACGGCAGCCTGAGCCGAGGTCCGTACCTCCCGTGAGGTGGCCTTGAGCTAAACCGTACTTTACCTTAACCGTACCGTACCTTTTACCCTCCTAGCTGGAGCGCAAGTAGCTGCGGCGCTCGCCCTCTCATCCGGTAACGCTGATCATAGCCATCTGCGGCTATCAGCATTGTTCCAGCCAAAAAAAGAAAGACGGTAACTACTTTCAGTTACGCGGGCTTAAACGCCATCTATTGTCATAATTATCGAACTTTGTTATTATATTTTAAGATTGGCGTCATCGACAATCGGAGTCTATCTACGGTCAAGTAGATACTGCACAGACTGCGGGGCATGGCTTGCAAGTACTCAATATATTGAATGCGACTGACAGCTCGCCCAGATATGAACTGAACGTAGATAATTTGAGGGCACTTTTGCTGCGGGAGGATGTGGCAGATCGGCCGGTGGCGGTGGTGAGCATCGCTGGCCCCTACCGTGGGGGCAAGTCCTTCCTGCTGGACTTCTTCCTTCGGTACCTCAAAGCATCGGTCAGTACCAGCCAAAACTATCTTTGCGAGCGGTCGTGTGGTAGCGGATGAGTACATAGTGTCACCTGAGAGTGTCCTTCCTAAAGGGCATCTCGACAACAAACTATTACATAACACAATAGGCTGATTTTCAGCATAGTAGCATTTGTACGAAACTATTACCTACTTCCTTAAAAATACAATACTGTTTATTGTATGTACACACACATTAAAAAGATAACATTTTATCAAAAAAAGGGGTAGGTAGTCATTCACAATCCTACCTGTATGAGGTCGGGCATTGTCATGCATAAATATAGCATCCTCACCTAAATTGACCATAAATGGACCAACGTGATCATTGAGGAGGAGGATCACCAGCTCTGTGCGACTTTCAGAAGAAATTCCGGGCCACACAAGTACAGACCCACCACCGTAGGCTACTTTTTCTTCGATGCATGCTTGCTTGAATCTTTCCCCTGGTCTTCGATACACTCTGTGTCTTCCATCGTGCTTGTAGAGCATAAATTTTGATTCATCGGAGAACATAACTTTTGACCAATCTTCAATACTCCAATTTACGTGGCTCTGGGCATATCTTAGTCTTGAAATACGATGCCCACGCTCCAGTTTAGGGCCGTTTGCAGGTCTAAGGGGTTTTAAGTTAGATTCAGCAAGCCGACGTCTTACTGTCCATGCACTTGGGTTACTTCCTCCGAGGCGTCGAAACTGATTTATGAGTTCAGTTCCTGTGAGAAAGCGATTTCGAAGCATGGTGTTCACCAAGTATCGGTCTTCTCGTGCTGTGGTACACCTGGTTCTGCCCGTTCCTGGTCTGCGTAGGTTAGAACCAGTTTCTTCGTAACGTCGGAGAACTCTTTGTACTGTTGACAGCGACACACCGACAGTCCTGGCTGTATCGCGCTGACTCCGGCCGGTTTCCAGCATTGTAAGTATTCTGGTGCATTCTTCAGGCGTAAGCGACATAATTTCAGCTTGAATAATGAATATAGAGCACTATCAACATGGTTTATGTACCCACATAAATGACAGATTACAAACAAAAGCAAAACCAAATGCTGTAATTTCGTAGTTCCATCTTCGAAAGTGGCCCTTTTTCAAGTTTGATTTTTTTATGATATAACTTTACAATAACTAAGAAGTTTTAATACCTTCATTTAAGGAGTATTACATCGTCTATTAAATACGGTTTATTGCATTAACCTAGCATTTTTAGTTTCCGAGATTTTTAGGATTCTTTAAGTGACCCGGATTCATTGCTCTCGAGTGTATTTTACAACTTTAGTTTTTGTTCCATAGCGGTCACAGCAGCAGAGTGGCGCGTGGTTGGGTGATGAAAACGAGCCCTTGACGGGCTTTCATTGGCGCGGAGGCTCCAAACGTGATACTGCGGGCGTGCACATGTGGTCAGAACCATTCCACGTCAAATTAGAGCCTTCCGGAGAAGAGGTATTTCACAAAATTAAACATATTTTAAGAATGATTTCTTAGGTTTTCGCGATTATTACACATTGAAATTAAACATATTTATAGAATTTTGGATATGTGTTGCCATAACTGGCAACACATATACAAAATTCTTTAACATTTGGTACAGACACGGGCCCCCCACTATGGGCTTCAGAAAAACGTTCAATGTCAAACGGCACGAGAAATCGAACCAGAAATGAGCTTATTAAATGAGTATCTGATCCAAGGCCTATTCGTCGAGGCGAACTTGCTCTCACTATGCTGTTAAGTATGTTCTTTTTGTAAACAAGACCGATTATTTGAAAATAGCAACTACTGAGTTTCTTGCCGGCTCTTCTCTGTAGAGCAGCATTCCGAACCGGTGGTAGTTTCAGCATGAATGTGGGTGGCCGCAAAGGTTGGAGATCAAAGATATGGATGGATTGTAAGAATGAGGAATTGTATAGGAAAGGTGTGACTGTAGATATGACGACTGATAGGTGTGTACGGAGACTACCACCTAGCGTGAGACGAGGGTCGTAAGATGATAACGGTAATTTTAAATATGACGATTTATAAGAGTTTTTTGATAAAACCTGCGTAAATAAAGTTCCTTTTGAGTTTGAGTAAAAGCTTACCGACAAAACCCACAGATAGCCAAATTTATTTGGAATGCCACTTAAGTTTGGCAATCTTGTGGGTTTCTTCTTGTGGCAATCTTTCGGGCAGGGTACATAACTGCTCGCAGAACATACGGTCGATGGGGCCGAAAGGTCCTCGACTAGCGCCCACGTATGGGAACCTCTCTTCTCGGTCGTGAGTTTCTTATTTAGCTTTTTGTTTAGCAAATTGTTGTGTTTATTCCCCAGGTGGTAGTGTTATTGATGGATACTCAGGGCACTTTCGACTCCAAAAGTACACTCCAAGACAGCACAACTATCTTCGCGTTGTCAACACTATTGTCCTCTGTGCAGATTTACAACCTTTTCAGGAATATTGATGAGACGGATTTACATCACTTGCAGGTAGTTTAACATTGGTTATTACTTGGTTTGCGATATTTTTAGGGTTATAATATGTGCATTACAATTAATACTTTGGCCAAAACTCAGTGTATACAATTCGCTTACGTGGTGTTTCACTCCGGCTTGTAAGTATTATAAAGTCTGCGACTTCGTTTACGTATAGCCTATGTGTTAAAAGCCACTTCTGACACGTATCGTGATATATTTTGAATGTGTATCAGATTACGGATATATAATAATTTCATTCACCTACTTATTTGCATTGTGTTACTTTGAACAAATCTAAGCCGCAATAGATGTGCAAAATAAGAATATGTTTGTCATACATTGTCTTATATCGATATAAGATATTAGTGTATCGCATGCCATTGTATCGATACCCTAAAACATCGATACCTATTGAACACCTCTACAAATGATGCATTGTCTGTGGATACAGTGAAATCGTGAATAATTAGGGCTCAATATCTATAAATCTCGGCCTTCTCTGACAAAAAATCTTGCTCAGAAGATGACGCCGAGTTAAATAAGATATTTTTCATTAAAAGACGTAGGTATTTTATATCAAATAAAACAATGTATGGGAAACTGCCATTGTCCTTTGGCGGTGAGGACTTTATACTGGAATATAAAACGCGCCGCGCCGTCAATCTTAGCTCACTGTACCCAAGCTAAAAATGTAAAAGATTCATGCAAGCAACTGCATCGTGTCAGATGGGTACTCCAATAGAAAATAGCTTTTTAAACTACTATTTCTACTTCTCAGTCCTTAGATGACCCCCTGCTGAATCGAGCGTCCTCCAAATATATGGAGGATAATTAGCCCACTGTGCTACGCTAGCCAGACCAGTGCCATAGGGCTTCGTATCAATCGGCTACATTTTTAGCTGTATCATTTCCTTTTGTCGGCTCTTACTACAGCGGCTCAAACGGGATGGTGACACTATGCGCTGCGTATATTTGAGCTTCATAACTGACTGCTTCGTACTGTTACGCCGCAGATGAGATCATTCTAGAAACGCATTTTGTGCCGAAAGTTCTGGCTCGGACTTGCGCGAAATACTTGCGCGTAAACAACGGGTAATGGTTTTACAACCTTTTTAATTTTTACGACGAGCAATTGTTTAGTTTCTTTTGTGTGATAACAATAACGACTGTTTGTGCAATCCTTTGACGGCATTTTAACGGTTGCATCTTGATGGTTTTATGGCATGTTGTTTACGTCTCACCAGGTAATTAGCGTGGGAATAATTTCGAGTAATCGGGAGTATTCGAAAAGATTTACAATATAAGGACGGTCGACCAGCGCAACAGGACAGTTATAGTTTTAACTGCGTTACGAGTGCGAACTATCGGGCGATAGCAAGTGCTAGTGATTGTATCAGTGTTTCGTTTGTAATTGTGGATTGTTGTGTGCTGTATTGTGATTTTTGTAAATAAACATCATTTTTCGTTGTAATCGGCATTTCACTACCCACGGACGTAACAGTACAATTAATGATGCTGTTGTTTTACAGCTCTTCACCGACTACGGTCTAAAAGCAGGTGCAAATGGCACAGCTTTTCAGGAGCTAATGTTTCTAATTCGGGATTGGCCAAACTCTTACGAGTACGACTACGGATACAATGGAGGCAAGAAGTTCTTGACTGAAATACTAAAGGTAAGAACGAATATATCATTGAATAGTGCCAATGCACAAAAGTTTTTAGACCGGATCCGAATTCATGAGACTAACGCGCTCAAATAAAAAATAGTTATTTGTTATACAAGAGTGCAAAGTTGCTTTTTAACCGCGTGTTCAATTTTGATGACCGAGCAAGCGAAGGATACTAAAATTGAATCACGAGCGCAGCGAGTGATTCAAAATTAGAATCCTGAACGTTAGCGAGGGAATCAAAAGCAGCGAATCGAGTGCAACACGTAACTTTTCATTCCACCTCAGCGAGGAAATGACTAAATGCAAAAAAAACGTTTACAATCACAAGATAGGTACACTTTTATTTCAGTTTAGGTATTAATTACTACATTATGACAGGTAAGTATTACAGAATACCTAATCTTTACTTTATTCTTTAACGAATAAAAACGGCTTTTGCACTCAGATATCGAAGAGCAAAAATACTTTATTCTCTAGTGAATAAAAACGGCTTTTGCACTCAGATATCGAAGAGCAAAAATACTCTTTCCGAGATGGGGGGATGAAAAGAATATTAATAATATACTTGTGTATAAAACTATATTATTTTGCGTAAGCGTAAAAAAGCGTGGGGGGTGCTTAAATAAATTGTTAATTCTGATATTGTCAACAGTAACTAATAAAATGATCCACACACTAATATTTATAACTCCGCTGCACTATAGTTGTTTTAAAGTCGACTTTCTTGCATTAGTTGAGGACTGTTGAGGTTCTTTACAAATTAATCAGGATCACATTTAACACAAAGACCCAGGCCCGACCCCCCAGATCAACTATAGGCAACGCTTGCACCACGTAGCTAGACCTACAAGGCCTCTTGATGAATTTATATTCCTTGCATACAGATACAACCTGACCAGATCCCCGAGTTGCGAGGCGTGCGTGAGCACATCCACCGCTCCTTTGCAAAGCTCACATGTTTCTTGATGCCTCATCCTGGTTTGAAGGTTGCCAGCAAGAAATTCAGCGGCCATCTTGCTGGTATGTCACTTTGCAATCTTAATTTGTAACTAACGAAAGTAGTGATGGACTTATACCTTTTTGACGGCTAGGGAGCCCCCAGGTATCGACTGATTCTTTCCACTACTATCACCATGATTAAACCAGAATAAACACCAACGAAATAAAAATTATATTACTATGTGGAACTTTTGAAATCTATATTAATTATTAAACCGTATTAATACCTGAAGCAAAACTTTGTACCCCTTTTTACAATTATAGCGCGGCCGGATGAGTATGCAGTTTCCCACACTTGTAGTTTATATAGCGAAGGATTGCAGAATGCTAATGTTTTAGGAAATCATGAATAAAATAAAAACAATACATTATAAAAATAAACATATCGCGTGTCTTTGTCAAATACATCGTAGTGTGCCATGTATTTCAAACACACACGACAATACTCTTTTCACTTCAGTAGCTCAAACATGTAGGTTTTGCTCACTGAAAACAGTGGGCAAAATGCGATTTTGCTCACTGAGTGACACAATGTAACTTTTTAATTATATTTCGAAACTGTGTCACTCTATCTCTTTCCCGCCTTAAAGTGAAAAGTTATGTGTGTTACACGAGAGCAAAATTGTTTGCATCTTGTGCCTTTGAATCCCTCGCAACACTGAGGAATCAACTTTAGAATCATTGATTCCTTCGCTTGCTCGGGATTCAATATCAGCACTCGCAGCAAAAAAACGACTTTGCTCTCTTGTTGCACATATAACTATATGTTTATTGTTAAAGTCCGTGGCCAAATTGAGAATAGGACTTTAATTAAAGAACTTAATTTTCATTAGATAAGGTCGAATTTTGACCACTGGGTGACCACTAATAATATTTCAATCGGTTAACTGACATGACAGTTTAATTAAGTTTTTAAAATAAATTTAATAAAAAATTGGATAGAAATGTAAAAATTTACGAATCGAGACACTACGTAATTTACCTTATCTTATAATATTGTTTCAGATATTGATGACGATTTTAAATATGGTTTGATCGAAATGATACCGAAGCTTTTTAGTCCAGAACATCTTACTCCAAAATCGAATGGAGGCCAAATGGTTACAGGAAGGGACCTGATGGCGTATTTTTATCAATATGCACAAATTTTCAACTCTAAAACATTGCCAGATGTCATGACAATATTACAGGTAAATTTCGTTTTTGTAGGTAAGTAATTCGGTTGCTACCGAAATTCCTAGGAACAGATTTGATATCACAGCAATTTGTTATCAGTATCAATATTGTAAATTTTAACTCATGATACCTATTTATTAAATAAATGCCTTCCACCAGCAAATTCGCTGTGAAAAGGAGAATCTTATAGCACAATTTTCCTTATAAATTCTGTGTCTTCCACCTAGATCCGTTCTACTTTAGTTGGAGTAACAAACATATGTCTATTAATCCAAGAAAACCAACATCAATTAACGTCACAAAAGTGGGATAACCGGAGCACTTGATGATATCAATTGTATGAATCTTTAGGCGCAAAAGGATGATCATGTATGTCTGGCTAGAGGTAGCAGTGCCTACCCCCGATGGCTGTAGTCAGGGAATTCATAACTGTTCGAATTGCTCTTGAAATTTCGCTATCGCGGTGTAGTACTTTTTGGTAATTCTCGCATTTGTAGGCGATTTTTCTTGATGTAATTAGTTCAGATTTTTCGGGTAAATTGTGTAAAGTATGTAGCATGTTGGTCGCTACAAATCTATTCATGCGTTTCTCAGGGCACAAAATCGGCGAGTATCCTGGCAGCGACCAACGCTGCACATCATGAATACGATGTGCTCATTTCAGAATTATACGAAGAGAAACAGAGTTTCACGAATACAGCGATCCGCGCCAAGCATGAGTCAGCCCGCGAAGCCGCCATCCGGAAATTCAATTCCAAAACAATGCTTATTGATAGAGCTGATACCGAAATAGCTTTGAATAACTTGAAACAGGTAATCTTGATGTACAACCTTTATTCCGTCAAGGAAACATGCTTCTGAAATTGTTTCTGGAACTGCGTGGAATTGCTATGAAATGTTATTCAACGTTTCTGTTATATTTATATGATAGGTATACATAAAATTTACTAATCAAAATGAGGTTTGTTATACCTGAATAAATGGATACAGTTTGGCCCTTTGCGACTATTGCGCGAGTTTGCTCTTACAAATCCGTCTTATCCCCTTGTACACAAAAATGGTGATCGTAAAAAAGTTACTCTACAGAGTTTGTTGCCGGCTCTTGTCTATAGAGCTGCATACTGCTTAATAGTAATAAAATAAAAAATAAAAACCGAACCGGTGGTAATTGGTAAACTTTAATTTCTATTTTATTGTTTGATTAGTCGTAGGAGATCTAATGTGTCAACATGATTAAATGAATTTTGTTAATGAACTTCGCAGGGCTTTGATCATATGTTACGCTCGCACCAATACAACAACAATATAAAACTGAGAAGCGGGCTCAGGGCCTCTAGAGATGTGTACAACCAAACGCTGTGCGGTTTGTTAGAAGTGCAGAACAAGCAAACAGTGTGTGTGCACCCGCTCGACTTGGAGCATTTCCATCAAGTGGCCCTGGCGTCTGCACTCGCCACCTTTGACTCGTTTAGGCGGATAGGTGAAAATGAAACAGACGAAGAGAAAACTAAGTTAAATCAGGTATTTGGTCATTTCTTTACCAATTTATTAATAAATTATTATTTTCCCTCAATTTGATGATTGAATATATTGTTTAATGTAATAAATTGACTGCCTCGTTGGTCTAGTGGTTAGTTGTGCCGCCTTTGGATCAACGGGTCCCGGGTTCGATTCCGGGGTCGGGCAAGTGTCTTTGTCTAAACCAGAGGCACTGGCTCGGAGTCTGGGTGTCATTTCTATCTATAATATGTATGTATTTACAAAAAAAAATGTATATAAGTAGTTTATCATCCATCTCGTTACCATAACAAGCATTAAGTTGCTTAGCTTGGGACGAGATGGCGTTGTGTGAAATGTCCAAGGATATTTATTTATTTATTTAAATGGCGATATCTGTTGACTGGATTGAGTAAGTAATCAATAGATGGCACTATTTTGAAAGTCATATTAATGTACTATGTTAATGTTAAATATAATTGAACAAAAACCTTAGCCGCAGCAACGCGTGGCCGGGTCTGCTAGTTAATTTTTAAGTTATATTACAATATAGGTAGTTGATAACGTAATAAAAATATTTTTAAACAGATTTTTGCCCGAGTTCCGGCGATGTTTTAATGAGTAACGTGATCTGGTATTTGGAAAAAAGATCGCCGATCTTACCTATACTACCTATGCTGTTTAGTGTTTTGTAAACAATACTGACAATTAAAAAAAAACACTACAGAGATTCTTTACTGACCTGTGGTAGTTTCAGCATGAATGTGGGAAGGACGCGAGGGTTATGGGAGATCAAAAGAGATGGATGGATTGTAATAATGAGGAAATGTGTATGAAAGGTGTGAATGTTGATATGACGACCGATAGGTGTGTTTGGAAACCACCAGCTAGCGAGGGGCAAGGGCCGTAAGATGATATTGGGAACTTTAAATATATTATGACGTTTTATAATAGTTTTGTGACAAACCCTACGTAAATAAAGCTCCTTTGAGTTTGAGTGCAACACATGATTGGTGTACAAGTATTAAATTAACCTTCCATATCTATCTATGGTATAAGGAATTTTCCGTCTGTCAGGCATTCGTTGACGACTATGGCAATCTGCGCTCATTGAACGTTAACAACAACGAAGACGCAGTCCAAGATGCACACACACTATATCTGACAACAATGAGTGCTCATCGGGGCTTCGAGGCACCAGCTGAGCTGTTTATACGTCATAGCAATGCCACAACTGCTGCGCTTCGTCGGTTCACTGGGTTAAGAAACAGGCCCACCAATCAGACTGAAGATCGCTACTACAGGAATTTACTGCAGGTTAGATGTTTTGATTTAATCAGAACTTCACTAAGCAGAAGTATGTGTAGTGTCACCATCCCAATGGTGTCGTAAGACAGACAGAAGGAATTGACAAGGCTGAGAACCGAGCCGCAAGAGAAGGAAAACTTGAAACGAAACCATGTGCCAACCTGTCATGTCATTTATGCAGTAGTAGTAGACATTCATAAATACTGTGTTTCAAAGATTTTTTTTTCATAATTTGACTTGTTGTTTTTTTGGTCTGAAGCAATTGGTGCCATTACGAAAAATATATATATTAAATGCGTTTTTTTTAGAACATAGAGTCTGACTACGAAGATATACAAAAAAACAACATAAACCCAAATAAGATATTAGTGAACAAGGCGGAACAAATGTACAATGATCACATAAAGCTCCAATGGAGATCAGACAATTCGTGTTACCATCCAGCAGCGCTGAAAGATCTACACCAGAAGGCCAAAAATCTATCCATAGGAGAGTTTTTGGAAAACTGCGTGCCATACGAGAAGGATAAGTACCTAATGCAATTGAACGATGTGAGTTTCATTCGTATTCTAAAATACTTCTCAACTTAAAGCAAAACGCGGGCGTTTTTCGAAGCAGTCAATACAAACTTTCATACATCCATACAAAGTTTCGCAATATACAAATTTTTATTTTATTGTTTGATTTGCAAAAGAGCTCTAATGAGGCAACTTGATTAAATGAGTTTTCATTTCGATTTTTGATTTGATTTTCATTAACTCTCTATCAGGTAGTACGACGTGTCTAATGCACAAGGGCTAATAAATTAACATTTGATCTTGTTTTTCAAAATAATATTCTATTACTGTAAACTACCAAGTTTGAGATTAAATTTAACTAAATGCAATGCCGTATTTGAAAAGATTCTTGTTCACAGAAATTGTTAAAACGTTACAACAATATCGAAGAAGCCAATGAATACAACAATGCGCTCGCCGTGGAGGATGAATTCGAGAATTATATCACTGCGATGGACCGCTTCAAAGCACCCTCGAACTTCATCGACGATACTTTCAAGAAGTTCAGTATTTCAGCGGCGCACGCATCGTTGAAAGCACAAGCCATTGCCAGGTTCGAACACAAGTGTATTGGTAGAGACTCCTATCCAAAAGGCAAACATTTGTTGAATCTTGAAAGTGTAAGTATAGGTTTCACAATTTACCGGTGTAATTTGGTGTTTATTTTTTAAATTAAGGTTAAGCCACACTTCCTTTTTGGTCTAGGGGTTGGGTGTCCCGTCTTTGGATCAAAGTTCCTCGGTTCGCCTTCAACTTTTCACACATATCCGATAACGCATCATCGGTTAGGTGTGAAAGGTTGAAGTCCAACAAAAGGTTACAATTTATGGACCTAATATTGCATTTGTTAGAGGACGCAATTTTATTACCACGTAACCACTTTCTACTAAATTCGTAAGTGCGTAATACACAGAATATAGACCAAAATAACATAGTTTAAATTTTCGTCTGTCTTTCTGTCTGTTCGTTCCGGCTAATCTCTGGAACGGCTGGACCGATTTTAACGGGCTACTTTTTCAAGACTAGTTTCGCCCCGCGCCGTTCTCGTGGTACGTCAATAACTGCGGGTAACATCGCGGGACACAGCTAGTGTAGAATAAAACTTTGATATTTATGTCCTTGTTCACAGAAAATCGACGCAATGTTCAGTGATTCTTCGGCCTTCTGGTCATCATTATCGGGCATGGTGGGAGTTGCGGGACTTTTGTGGGGTCTTTCGAACGCAGGATAAAATATTTCAATTGTATTTATTTTTAAGCTTACCCCCACTACATTATGTGCCATTCCATGTTCGGTTCCCTAAAATATGGTTGAGCTGGGGGATGGCTGGCACATGCGTCATGCTCGTGAACGGGTGCCGCCAGTTGGGGCCGGTCATCCCTTAACTGCTATTGACATACCTACATAGCTTTATATTGATCTCCTGGACACTTCTGTTGTGCAATATGTTACATTGTCCTCACATCTTAGCTTACTATAAATAAACACGAAATCAATGTAACCCAATCAGATGCTTGTAACAGAAAATATGATAAAAAGAGTGTCCATGGAGTTTCTTGCCTGTTCTTCTCCATAGGATCTACTTTTTGGAACATGCAACTAGATTCCTAACTTCACTTTTGACTTTTCAAAAACACCAGTAAATAGGTTCAATTGAAATAAATGATTTGAGTTTGAGTTTGAGTTTTCATGTGGTGACGGTTTAGAATAAGTAGAGTCACAACCCCATTCTAACCTGAGGGCGTAATAAGAGCCGACAAGAGGAAAATACAAGGAAATAACCTAGCCGTAAGAGAAGGCACAGTAGGCTAATTACCCTCCATGTAAATGGAGGTGACGCGACTCATCAGCAGTGGGTCATGTACCTATGGGCCGAGTCGTAGATGTGCCATAACAGGTAGTGGTAATCGGATAAAGGTATTCAAAAACGTGTTTTACAGTATATACAGTATCGTAGCCAAACTTATATCTCCGATTATGCCTCTCGGTGCAAAAAGTTTCATATATTGCCTTTATATGAAAGAAGGCGAATTGCTGATTTGGCATACTTATTTAACATAGCAAACGGTAAAGTTGTGTGCTCTGAATTGCTGGGTCAGCTGGGATTTTGTACTCGCTTAACTTCATTTAGGAATTCAAGGCTTTTTTGTCCCTAAAGCTAATTCCAATTATAGACGTAACGCATTTCTGCTAAGGGCAACTAGAGATTGCAACAATATGCAAAATCAGGTAGATGTTGACCTATTCAACACTTCGGTTCCCTGTCTCAAGCGTAAACTGACAGAACACTTTTATTATAATCTGTAATAATAATTGATCGTGTAGTTATAATATATATATATATATATAATGTATTTGTAAACTTATATGTGGAAACTTGTAATTGGCTTTTTGTTACTATGTTTTTAGCTTTCATGTTACCTAGCTGTTAGTTTCCCCTGTAAAAATAAAATAAAATAAAAAAGTAATGTCAAAGAGATTACCACTGCCTTATTATTTTTATGAATCAAATACAATCAAATGCTAATTGTAAGAGCAAGTGCTTTTTGACAGATGCAATAATAGTGATGTATTAAAGTCTTTAAAAAGATACTATACTCATTGTTCGAGGCACATCTATAGGTTTTGATATATTGTTAAATATGTACTTCGGTACAATACATATACTTCTGATCAGAAAACTCGAAACACTTCCCTTTTTATGGTTGTTATACGAAAATTAAAGTTTAATTTGAATTTAGAACATTAACATTAGGATTTGAAAACCTTTTACTGTTTAATAATAAACGACATTTGACGTAATGTATATTCCTTAATAAACATACACATTTTTCTGATAATCCTTACAAAGCATAAACTTGCAAGGTGTTACGATTTTTCTGATGAGAAGACTATATTAATATGTACTTATTATATCTGAAAGGTATAAACATTAAAATGAATGTGCAAGTATAATATTAAAGTTGACTAACTCAAAAATATCTGTGATTTTTCATCATCCCCACTGCATCACATGGGCTTCCCCCAAGGATTTCCATGAAGGCTGGCCCTGAGCCGGCCGCATCCATCGCTTTCTGGCGACCTTAACCAGGTCGTCGATTGACCGTGTGGCCTCCCACACTACCAGCACTACGCTTTCCGGAACGCGGTCGCCACTCGGGCAATTTTTTGCCCCATGGAGCATCGGTCCTACGCCCTATGTACCCTGCCCATTGCCACTAAGTTTGGCAATCCTGTGGCCTATGTCAGTAACCCTGGTTCGCCTGCGTATCTCCTCATTTCTGATTCGATCGCTTAAGGAAACTCCGAGCACAACCCTCTCCATTGCCCTTTGGGTGACTTTGACCAAAACCAAAATGTTCTTTTATTCGAATAAATTCTTGCGAATGCTTTCAAATAGTGAGAAAAATGTATTAAATTTAAAAGAAATATAAAAATAACTGATTATTTCGTTTTTACCACCGGTTCGGAATGCCATTCCACAGAGAAGAGCCGGCAAGAAACTCTGTGGTTGCTCCTTTAAATAAAAGGGTTACAATGATTTTTGACCCTTTGATGGAGCCCTGTGAATTTTGCTAATAATTATTTAAAAAGTGTTACATGTATTATTCCCTTTCTTAGTAATATTTAGCAATAGAAAGCACTGTGATATGAATGTATTAGCAATTTCCTTTAATTCATTAAATAAAGCCTAGTCGGGCAGTAATGACACCCAGACTCGGAGTAGGCACATATACGGAGTAGGTAGGCAGTACAATGACACTTGCCCGAACCCGGAATCGAACCGGGTCTTCAGGATCCAAAGGGACAGGATGTGTATCAAACTTCCTTCTCTTGCGGCTAGATGATCTGCCTCTTGCGTACATTTAGTCGCCACTTACGATACCCTCAGGATGGTTAGTCAGTCATCTTTGTCTATCTTTCAAGAAGCCTTCTAAACTTTAAAAATTCTTTAAAATAGCTTTCTAAATAGACGATGTTAAAAAACAAACTACAGGGAAAATGATCGAGGTTACGATTGGTAACAGTCATAATTATAGAAACTGTAAATGTCCGCTACGGTGGCTACATTTTCTGCAGTTTCACAAAACTTGGCGGGAGTGTTATACTTCTGTACATTTTGTACTTTCGTATTTGTATGAGATTTCGATTTTTGTCATGATTTTGAAAACCCCTACTATGTCATAAAGAATAAGCAAAGCAAAGACAACCTTCCAGTCACCACCTTTAGAGTGAAATTGTATAATTACATTTGATAATTGTAATCTACAGGCCATAGATGACGCATGTAACAAAATGAAACATTGGATTTCCAACTTAAAGTGCGTAAAAGAATCGCCTTGAAAAAAATGTTTGGATAATTTATTGTTGTCACTTCAATCGGTCCAAATCGTTAATGCGACGAAAACATCAAATATTTTCAAGGTAGTTTTTATTATTTACTAGCGACCCGCCCCGGCTTCGCACCGGTGCAATGATGAACATCTAAATTTATCAATGTTTCTCTACAATATTATGCATGTATTATACGCATAAACCGTCCTCTTGAATAAATAAATAAATATCCTTGGACATTTCACACAACGCCATCTCGTCCCAAGCTAAGCTACCTAATGCTTGAGTTATGGTAACGAGATGGATGTTAAACTACTTATATACTTTTTTTTATAAATACATACATATTATAGATAGAAAACACCCAAACCTGGAACAAATACTTGTAGGTCGTACAAATATTTCTTCCGTGCGGGAATCGAACCTGCGACATGCTGCGCAGCAGTCGATCGCTCCACCACTGCGCCAACCGTGTCGTCTAATCACTCTATCTATTAAAAAAACCGCTTCAAAATCCATTGCGTAGTTTTTAACATTAAAGCATACATAGGGACGGAGAGACGACAGCGACTTGGTTTTATAATATATAGTGATAGTGATAGACTATATACCTATTTATAGTAACATTTATAATGACAGCAATACATGGCCGAGCTTAAGCCAACGCGAGCGTAGGCAATTTAATACAAGGCAAGTGCTACTGCCTACACGTTGAGCAAGTGTATCGAAAACCAATGCAAATGGCCAATGTAAACGATTTTTGAAGAGATGCCCACACGTTGGGCTCAGTCAGTTTGTATTGTGACTTGAAACAGGTTGGATGACGACGTAGAAGTTATTGCAGCTGCTGCTATTTATTTAATGAGCGCTTATAATTATCATGTCAGTGTATACCGCACGAAAGTTGTGAAAATGTAAAGACAAAAAAGAAGGAGGTGGATGTAGCTTGCAATTTTTTTATTGAATTTTCTTTTTACAGGAATAGTATAAAAATCAACTGTCTGAGCTTAGTATAGGGTTCCAGACAACCTCTTCATTCTGGTAAAATTCCAAAAATTTGGATACATTTTTTGGTTGATTTGTTGAGTGACATTTTGTACGCGTACTTACGACCGAACTCGTCCGACGCCAAGCGCGTAATGGCGCGCTGGCAAACGTGTGGCCGAGTGCGCGCTAGCGCCCTTGATCTGTGCAGAAAAACCGACAGCGCTCCGAAGTGCGGCAAGTGGTCGCGAGCGAGCGCGAGTGGCGACCAGCTACGCCAAAAGAGTTCTATACACGTTGGCGCTGGCCTGTACTCGGCCAACTAGGCGAGTGACACCGAGCGATGGCCAGTCAATGCAAATATACCGTCTATACGTTGGTATTGGCGTTCACTCGGCAACGCTGGGCCAACGTATATTGCTGGCATAAGATAGCAACGACCCACCGACTTGACAAATCCAATATATATTTCGTCGAATAGAGATTACTAAACTTTGTTTCAGCCCTTAATTAATGACTTACTACGGTGTCGAACCTCGTCCAAATTCATGGAGAGAAATTAGCCCACTGTGCCACGCTGGCAAGTCGAGTTGGCACAGGGTTTGTATAAAGCTTGCAGCTAGGTTGCTTGTCTCTTGCGTTTCTTTATTATCTTACGAAACCATCAGGGTGGTGACATAGCGTATCACAATTCCGTCACCACACAGGCAAAGCTTGTAAAGTAATGATCTGTAATGTAATGTAATGGAATTGTCAGTACCTAATGATTGACAGTTAGCCCAAGCTAGATACGTACCCATCAAGAGCCTTGTAAAAAGCCTTTAATAACTAAAAGGAGTTTTATAAAAATATATGTTATGATATCATAATCATCATCAGCCCACATTAGTCCACTGCTGGACATAGGCCTCCCCTAAAGAGCGCCATAGCGCCCTGTCTTCAGCTTGACGCATCCAGCTGCTACCCGCAACATTTCGTAGATCGTTGCTTCATCTAGCAGAGGGCCGTCCCACACTACACTTGTCGATTGTATATGTTATAATAATATATGTTTATATTATATGTTATAATATGTCCAATGAAAACTAAAGTGTATTTTTTACTAAGTAATATAATAGAATAAATTATAATAAAAAATAAGTCTACACTACTTTTTCAAATACATAACAGTACCTAGTGATTATTACGTACGACAGGACATAAGTTTGAGAAACGCTGGCGGAGATAAATGACCCACAACGTGACCTCTGATAGCTTATAATTACCAGTACATTTGTACAACCATCAGTTTTGTGTGCTCGTACAAAATGAAAATATATATGTTTGTGTTGTGCTGTATATTCTCGGTCCTTGTAATTGTGGAGAGTGTATCAGATCAAAATGATCGTAAGTTATAACGTACACCATTTACCAATGTATCTAAAAATGCGACTCTTTCTAACCTAAAAAGCTGTACCTAGTAATATTTTATGATTATGAATTTATAGTATTGACTTTATATTACTTAAAAAGGCAATTCGTACTTTAGTTCGACGTTACCAGCTGCGGGAATATGGATTTCTTCATCCGACGACACCATACTCCCCTCATAGAGCTCTGGTGACATAAAACTTAAATATTTATGTTTTTCGGGAATAGAATACTCTTTATTGTACAGCAATAATATAAAAGGTTAACATGGCATCAGATAAATATAACAAAGAAATGTACAATGGGCGGTCTTATCGCACTAGGCGATTCTTCCTTCATCCTTTGGATGGATAGGAGTTGTGAACATTAAAACGGTAGGTAGGGGTGTGCAATAAATTATACAAGTATGACAAATATATGTAGTAGGTACATGAACAATACATAAAGGGGGAATGTTATGTGTCTTTTTATTATGAAGTCTTTTTAGAACCCGCGCAATTGGTTATATAGTTTCCCTGAAAGGCTTGTCATCATACCATCAATTACACCATTAACACGTTGGCTGCTGTATCGGGTCGAAAGGATGTTATGTATATCTAGCCCTTGGTGCGGCTCTAATAATACCGTTCCAACCGTTGGTGCGGGATGGATATATCTTGTATTTTCAGTAGTACGACAAAGATAAATACAGTTTTGGAATTGCCACTTCAAGCTTTATAAAAAAAGTACCTAAAAGATGTATCGGGTCTTATCAACCTGATACGCACTGGGGGTAAAATATGCCAGTCTAGTGCGTTTATCGGATCTTTAAGACCCGATGCCCGATGACCTGATAAACGCACTGAGTTTGTCAATAAAACAAATAGTGATGTGATCGTGGGTGGTTGAATTGCGTGTAAAGTGTATTTATTAATATATTACGAAATAAAGAAATCTAAAAGATACTTAATGTTTAATCATGATACGAATAGAATGCATAAGAAATCAGTTAATCCCACATTATACAAGCCCATCTACACATTGAAGTCATGGAACCTGAATGTATCCTCACTTACAATCGCTAAATTGGAGAATAAATATGCTATAAAGGGTATTTATTCTCCAATATATAGCGAAAAGTTATGATGAAGTTACTATTTGGGACTAATTAACGCTTGGATCATTTATAACCTTCAAAACGAAACTAAATTAACCAAAAACCAATTAATTTTATAAGTAGCTTGAATTGCTTATTACGATAAAATAATATTTCAATATCGACGTTTACTTAATGTCCCCTAGGTACATCCCTATAAATCTATCGATCGTTTTACGAATTGGTGCTGATATCGGGTTAAAAAGATCCGAAGAAAACAACTCTCAAATACTATTAAGTTATTGGTCCTATTCACTTACTATCGTAAATTCATGTATTTTCATTAATTATAATGAAGATAATAGGTAAACAATAAATAAATCAATTATATTTACATAGTTAAGTTACATTTAAAGTAAGAATGATAAACAGATATTTTCGACCCCATAACGCACCAAGGAATTGGCTTGCAACGGGTCGAATGTATCTGATAAAGCACCAACGGACAGTTAACAAAATATCTTGCCGCAGCTAACGTGTTAATACGATGATTCCAGTTTAATATCTGTTATATGTTTTAGTTGCGTAATAATCTAAACTTCCAAACTTATATTGCAAAAAGGTATTTAAGGTAGGTAAGTATCCAAATCTTATTTGGATTCTTTGTTTTCATTGAATTGGCTGTGAAATCTGCCTTTGCCTAGCGTGATGGAAAGCAACGCCAGGGTCTAAGATGGAGCAGGCAATTCAAGGGAAAGCTCTGTCGGGAACCGGCTCTCAGGTACACGCGACGGAACACAGTAAAACTGCTTAGCGCCAGACTTAGATTTGAGGGTGATAGCTAGCCTTCCGCCTGGCTTTACATTAGATCCTCCCACCAATGAAAAAATCCCTTATGCCTTTACGAGTATGTATGTGTATTTATAGTGTGTGTATAGTGTAATGTATTTGTAGTGTAGGATATTTAATACACTACAAATACATTAATACAAAAAAAAGTTAATAAGTTTTACTTATACATATTATAATTTTTTCGTTAAATTAAATACCTACCGGCTATTAATTAATACATTATATTTTCGAACCAGAATCGAGCGCTGGACATGCTATGCAAGTTGTGAAGATAATTCCTGGAACTAATGGCACAAGCGAGTATCAGCTGCAGCTGCAAGCCATAACTGACCTATTGACTCGAGAGGACGTAGTAGATAAGCCCGTGGCACTAGTTAGCATTGCCGGCCCATTCCGCGGCGGCAAGTCTTTCTTGCTGAACTTCTTCCTTCGGTACCTGAATGCGCCGGTCAGTATAATTGTATTTCATCACAATCTTCTCTGGCCATGAACAACCTATAATCAAATGAAAGGAATTTAGCTTATAGGACCACGCTGATCCAACAGGGGTATGTATCAAGTTTTCTAACTCTTGGAGCTTTGAATCTTGGAGCCTCCTCCATGGTTAGGAGCCCGATATTCTGCAAGTTGGGCGTCCTTCCCTATGTAGTTAGGTAAATAAATAATAAATATAAATATCCTTGGACATTTCACACAACGCCATCTCGTCCCAAGCTAAGCAACTTAATGCTTGTGTTATGGTAACGAGATGGATGATAAACTACATATATACATTTTTTTTTTGTAAGTACATACATATTATAGATAGAAAACACCCAGACCCGGAACAAATACTTGTAGGTCGTACAAATATTTCTTCCGTGCGGGGATCGAACCAGTTTCATTAGTCGCCTCACATTTTAAGTCGGTATATATAGGGTGTCTCAGCAAGAGTGCACTTTTTCATTTATATAATAAAAACAAGTATTTTATGACAGAGTTGTGATATTTCTATTGTATTGTAAAGAAGACATGTTCCGATTAAGTATGGAATAAAATATCCGGCAAATGAACCCCACGGCTCCGGCGACAAGGCACGCCACGCCATTACTCTTTATGAAATTGTCGATGACTTTTGCACAGAGATGTGGCTGTATCTCACCGATGACACGTTGGATTTCCAATTTGAGCTCAGGAATTGTTTCGAGATAGATTTCACAAAATCCCAAAGAATAAAATCGCACGGCGTTAAATCGCGCGATCTTGGGGGCCAATTGACATCAGATTTTCGTGAGATAATGTGTTCTGGAACTGGAATTCGTTGCTCACTGCAATAAGTCGATTGTTCATGCGCAGTGTGGCAGGTTGCGCCGTCCTGCTGAAACCACATGTTGTTCAGATTCATGCCGTCCAGTTGAGGCCACAAGAAGTCCGTTATCATATTCCTGTAACGAATGCCGTTCTTGTAATAAAAAACTTTCCCCATTTTTGTACTGAGTTTTCACAATTATTACGCGTTGTTCTTTCGAAAAGCGCTCCACTTTTAATAATCGGAATAAACAGAGGTGACAGCTGTCAAATTTCAGAGTTGCCACTTGCATTAAACAAAAAATATTACAATTTTAAACAGTGCACTCTTACTGAGACACCCTTTATGATATGGGTCTGGGTCGCGGAAATATTGTGAAGGTAAAGGTGAGAACAACCAACTGTCTGTGGCTACGGCTGGTGCAACCCACGGCGAAACACCAGGCAATTGAAGGTACACATGGAACGATATTTCCACGATCCAGAAGTCTTAAAATATTAGTCGCCTCACCGCCATTAGCCGTAGCTTAATAGTTAACACCCTTTTTTTAGATCTTTCACCATATGGGCATCACGATACTTATTGCTTAATTCAGCTATAAAACTAACTATTAAGTGACTTAATTCCAATCGCCTGATGCATATCTTCTTCTTATCTATAAAAATGAATAAACTATACATTTGATCAAGTGATGATCTTCAGCAAAAGTGTTTCGTGAGCCCAGGAAGGTTTCTAAACAAAAAAATGAATGTTTGTGTAATGTCTTTCGTGGCATGGCAAGGCGTACAGGGAACAGCAAGTTTTTTTTTTGAGTAGTCGTTTCTTTTCTTATGAAGCAAATTGTCCTACAGGTATCGAAGCAATTAAACGGCGAATGGCTCGGCAAAAACAACGAAAGTCTAGACGGGTTTTACTGGCGCGGAGGCTCTAAACGTGAGACTACCGGCATCAACATGTGGTCTGAGCCCTTCCATGTGAAGCTGGAACCCAGCGGAGAGGAGGTTTGTGTCTTGCCATAATCAGTATGGAGTTTTTTTCACGTAGCGCCAAGCAAGTGAGCACTTTAAATTCCTGATTGGCAAACTAATAATTTTATGCACCTACTCATCAAAAGGTGTTCAACGCACGCATCTTTTCAGTAATATTCTATATACAGAATGTGCCAAAAAATTGTGTCAAGTGGCGATCGCGTTCCGGAAGGCGCAGTGCTGGTAGGCCTCCCACACGGTGGTCCGAGGACCTGGTTAAGGTCGCCGGAAAACGATGGATGCGGGCGTCCTAGGACCGGTCTTTGTGGAAATCCTTGGGAGAGGCCTATCTCCAGCAGAAATGATGATGATGATGACGATAATTAATTTTGATATTACAATTTTACATACTAGGTGGTTGTGTTGCTCATGGACACCCAAGGCACGTTTGACTCCAAGAGCTCCCTCCGGGATAGCACCACTATCTTCGCGTTGTCCACGCTGCTGTCCTCCGTGCAGATATACAACCTGTTCAGGAATATCGACGAGACCGATCTCCATAATTTAAATGTAGGTATAATCTTTTCCGTTAGGTGACGGACTTAGGATACACAAAGTCCCCAACCCATGCCATTGTAAGAGTGTCATAAAAGGCGACTGAAGGGACACAAGAGACAGATATATTAACTAGCTGCAATAAAAACTTTTTTGCAAACCCTGTACCGAGCCGTCTTGCCAGCTTGAAACAGTAGGCTCATTTCCCTCCGAGAATTTAGAGGACGTCCGACCCAGTAGCAGTTTATAGAAAGAACAACGTAATGTCAATTATTTTTGTCTAACAAAAGACTGACTTAAAATACTGTGCCATTTTTCTTTCAGCTATTTACCGACTATGGTACTAAGGCGGGGCAGAATACTAATGTATTTCAACAACTTCAATTCTTGATCCGTGATTGGCCAAACCCCTACGAATATCCCTACGGGTATGCTGGTGGCAATGCGTTTCTGTCTGAAAAACTAAAGGTAACCTTTTTATGGAGGATCAATATACAAAAAAAACAGCTTAAATAATATTAGATTTTAAAAAACCCAATACACTTACAAATAATCCAAACAAAATCGCTGTAAACCTTATTGGATTAGATGAGGTACTTTTTATTTTTTTAATAACTGTGCAGGTGGCGGATAACCAAATACCAGAGCTGCGCACTGTCCGCGAGAATATACGCTCGTCTTTTCGCAACTTATCCTGCTTCCTGATGCCGCATCCTGGACTTAAGGTGGCTAGTAAAATTTTCAAAGGAACCTTGGCCGGTAAGAATGCATAAAATGTCGGATTTAGGTTTGCTACAAGAAGTGCCTATACCCTGTTCAAGATAGCTTGATCGATTTGACAGATGTAATTTTTTCTGATCGACATTTAAAGCCAGCAATATACGTTGGCCTACCATTGCCGAGTGAACCCCAATACCAACGTATAGTTGGTATATTTGCATTGTCTGGCCATCGCTCGGTGTCGCTCGCCTAGTTGGCCGAGTAAAGGCAAGCGCCAACGTGTATAGAACTCTTTTGGCGTAGCTGGTCACCACTCGCGCTCGCTCGCGACCTCTTGTCGCACTTCGTTGCGCTGTGGTTTTTCTGTACAGATCAAAGGCGCTCGCGCGCACTCGGCCAATAGTGTCCACACGTTTGCCAGCGCGCCATTACGCGGTTGGCGTCGGACGAGTTCGGTTCGGTCGTGTGTACGCGTACAGAATGTCACTCTCAACAAATCAACCAAAAAATTTTTTCAATTTTTTGGAATTTTACCAGAATGAAGATGTTGTCTGGACTAGAACCCTATACTAAGGTCAGATAGTTGATTTTTCATACTATTCCTGTAAAAAGAAAATTCAATAAAAAAAATTGCAAGCTAGATCCACCTCCTTCTTTTTTGTTTAACATTTTCACAACTTTCGTGCGGTATACACTGACATAATAATTATAAGCGTAGTTCGGAATCATACCTTTACTTTGCAATGATAATAAATAATAGTTTAAAAAAACGTGTATCTAATGATCGTCTTAGGTTTTCACGATCTTTACACATTGCAGTAATAAAATATAACGATAAAATAAAACGATCATACCCGTTACAATAGTGCAGCTATACTCTAAGTGTGTTCCGCGGAACCCTAGGGTTCCGCAATACCTCTGTATGGGTTCCTCAAGAATTTAGAAAAAAAATCAAAACCTCTCTCAGGTCGAACGTTTTGACCCCGCGGCCGCGCGTATATTTATTTATTTGTATTTGTTTAAACATGTGTTACAATAGCTGGTACAATATCTCATAAGTTTGTTATCAACATGTATACTTGTGAGCGCAAAAACTATTGTTTTATTGTAGGGTTCCATCAAGTATTTTGCTTCGCAAAAGGGTTCCGTCACCAAAAAAGTATCAATAGTTATAAATATTTTATGAACAGTTAAGAGTAGATGGGTTATTTTTATAATATCCTGAAAAGCACCCCACGGAGTTTGTGCTAACACGTGGTGTTGACTGTTGTGTTTGCGCCGGGTGTCACGATTTATCAAGGTTTGAGTTGATAAAATTGCGTAGTGTTTGTGTTTAATACAATTGGTGTGTGTCTAACTAACCAGTAAAGTTTGTTTTATATCCTTTTTGCCCATAACCCCTGAACTATGGATTTAAAAGATAAACCTCCCGATAGAGGCAAATCTCATACCATAGACAATCCGATGTCCCTAGAGCCTGCGTCACATAATCCGCTTAAACGCTCTGCTGAACCGCTCTCACTATCCATTGATAACAAAAAAAGCTCGCCGCCTAGCGATTCCATCCAATCGGCTTACTGTGTTCCGGGTTATGAGTCAGATCGCTCTTTGAGATATGGCGAAAACGACAGTGGACCTTTTTCTGTGCATGTGATTAGAGAGGAGCCCGATTTATCGGCTGGTCTATCAATTGCTGTCCTTCGTTTTGCACAATTCCTGCATAAAAATATGGTACCTAACATTGCACGGGGTGGTATTCGAGCTCTGGGCAGAAACAGGATATGCGTTGACTTTAAAACGGCTGATGCTGCTAATGACTTTGTAGACAATCCACTTCTTACCTCTCACAAATATGCCTCTTTTATTCCAAAGTTCCAAATATCCAGAATGGGCGTGATTCGCCAAGTTCCCACGGATTGGTCATTAGACGAACTGGTGGAAGGCTTCCAAATGGTAAGGTTATCAAAGCTCGTCGACTGAATACAAAAATCCGAAAAGATGGAGTGCCATCATGGGTCCCTTCGACTACAGTTGTCCTCACTTTCTTGGGTCAAACCTTGCCTGAAAGAGTATTTTACCACGAGTCCTCTCTTCCTGTATCGGTTTACCAACTCCCCACGATACAATGCCATGCTTGTTGTCGCTTCGGTCACATTAGATCTCAGTGCCGTTCCAAGCCGCGTTGCTTTCGTTGTGGGCAACCACACTCGGGTGATACATGTAATGTCCCAGATGATTCTACTACGTGTATTTTATGTAGAGGTTCTCACAAGGCAATTGATGTTAAATATCCAGAACATGACAGGCAAAAATCAATTAAAATGCTAATGTCACAAGAAAACCTGAGCTATTCTGAAGCCTCTGTTCGTTTCCGTCCAGTACGACAGCTATACACTGAGGTAGTCCAAAGTACTCCCTACCAATCCATTCCCTGCTCCCAAGCCCCCCTCCCTTCCACCCCTGAACCTAACACTCCTTCAGCGATATCCTATCGTAAAACTATTATCAAATCCCCCCGTCCTAGACCACCCTTACCCAAACCTTACGACATTCAAGCACACAATGAGATAACTAGCTCTCCAGCCTCGGTCATGCCGAATGGTTGTGCTTGCAAAACGAATCCCCCGCTGGTAGAATCCTCCCTCTCTCCTACTCCTAATGACAGTCTTATAGAACTTCTTACATTTCCCTCATTAATATCCTTTCCAAATTCTCAGATGCACTACCGAACAACGTCATTACCCTAGTTAAACAACTCCTAGCAACATTAGTCGAAAAAAATGGCGACGCATTATCTCCAGTGGAACAGTAGAAGTCTACGCCCTAAGAAACATGATCTTATCCATCTAATTAATTACTATAAACCTGCCATTTTAGCCGTTTCTGAGACCTGGCTTTTACCTGGTTCCAATTTTAGGGTCCCGGGGTATGCCTGTCTTCGAGACGACAGAGTGGACGGTTTTGGCGGCTGCTTACTATTGATTAACAGGTCATACTCATTTTCCCAAATCCCCATTCCCTCTCATTCTTCAAACCTCAATATTGTAGCTGTCAGGGCCCTTGATATATCATATGTCTCAATTTATATCCCTCACCCTACTCATCACATCTTCTCAGAGCTTAACAACATCCTGCTTTCCATTCCTGGGCCCTTATTGGTTATGGGCGACATGAACTGTCGCCATACTCTCTGGGGTTCGAATTGCATTGATCCTCTGTCTTCTCTTCTCTTGGATATTTTTGATGATTTAAATTTATGTGTTTTAAACAATGGTTCCGCTACCCGCAGAGTTGGCCCAAATCAAAGTCCAAGTGCCCCTGACATATCTCTTGCTTCTCCCTCATTATCCTCCCTCTTAACCTGGTCCACCCTTCCTTTATCCTATGGCAGCGATCACTTCCCAATTCTCATCACTCATCCTAGCCGGATTTCGCCCCAGATCATTCCTACCCCCTTATTAAAGTACAAAATTTATTTGGCTGACTGGGATAAATTTGCTGAATATCTTCATTCCACGTCCTTTAATTTCCCTCCTATTGATTCCTCAAACTGTGCATTATATTACAAGCTATTTATCACTAACCTTCTCGACGCTGCCAATCAATCCATCCCCATCAAAAATCTGTCCCATCCCATCACTTCTTCTCCTCCCTGGTGGGACCCAGAATGCTCAGCTGCTATTCGCCAACGAAATGTTGCTGAAAAGGAATATTCCAGAAACATGGATATGCCATGTTACTTGAATTTAAAAAAAACAGTCGCGCGCACGAAACGCTTTTTAGCTAAGAAAAAATTCTTAGGTTGGCAAAAATTTTGCGAGTCACTATCTCCCCGTACATCCATCTCAACCGTCTGGAAAAAAATTAGTTCATTCCGTAGAGCCACTTCAATTGATAACTTGAGTTCTAATGACCCTACCTTGTGGTTGAATGATTTTATTTACAAACTTGCTCCTCCCTTTGTTCCCTCCCTTGTTAACCTTACGTTTTCTAATCCTGGTCCCGTAAGCACTTCTGATAAAATGGATGATGTCTTCTCCTACGCTGAGCTCTGTTGTGCTTTAGATCACCTCAAAGATTCTAGTCCCGGTATCGACGGGGTTCCTTTCTCATTTATATGCAACGCTCCCAAATCATACAAACGAGTATTTCTGGATATAGCGAACTCGTTCTTTGTTTCTGGTACAGTCCCAGACTCTTGGAAAGAGCAAATAGTGATCCCAATTCTAAAATACGGCAAGGACCCGCACGCCTCTACCTCATATAGACCCATTGCTCTATCCTCAACTCTGGCTAAAATTGTAGAACATCTTATTAAAAATAGACTTGAATGGTTTGTAGAAAACAAAGGCTTTCACGTTCACAATTTGGATTCAGGCGCGGTCTGGGCACCATTGATAGTTTAAGTATCCTAACTTCTAAAATACTTACCGCTTTTTCTAAAAACGAAAACTTAATTGGTGTTTTCCTGGATATTTGTTCGGCATACGATAATGTTCAACTCCATATACTCAGAGACAAGCTTCTACAGCTGAGTATTCCCGTGAGATTGACAAATTTTATCATGTCTCTTCTATCTGGACGCTCCATTACTGCCCGCTTTAATGGGTCCTTCTACCCATCTCGCCTTGTATGGAACGGCTTGCCCCAGGGTTCAGTCCTCAGCCCTCTTCTCTATAACCTTTATACCTTCGACTTAGAACGCTCCGTCAACTCCTTTTGTGATATCCTCCAATATGCTGACGATATTGTTCTCTATATGAACTTTAACTCTTCCTGTGATCCCGAATATAGAATGAACTCTGCTTTGCATTACCTAAATGTATGGCTAATGGACCACGGTCTCTCTATTTCGGCTTCAAAATCCTCTGCCGTTGTCTTCACAAGAAAGCGAGTCACTCCATCTGTCAACTTACAGATAAATGACGAAACCATACCAATTAAGAGTAACGCTAAATTCTTAGGCGTTGTACTGGATTCGAAACTGACCATGACAAATCACCTAAATTACGTTTATGATAAATGTCAAAAGGGAATCAACGTGATGCGTTCGATTTCGGGTGTTCGATGGGGATCTCATCCTTATAATCAAAAACTGTTATACAATGCGTTGATCAGAAGTCACTTTGACTATGCCTCCTTCCTCTTTGATCCATGTAATAAATTAGCTTTATCCAGACTTGACAAAATTCAATCTAGTTGCTTGCGTATAATTACAGGCGCCATGAAATCTTCCCCAATCAATGCATTACAGGTGGAGTGCCTTGAACCCCCACTCTGTTTTCGTAGACAGTACTTGTGTGACAGATTTTTCTCTAAGGTTGTTCAATTTCCCTTTCATCCTCTCATGCCTGTCCTATCTCACCTAAGAGCTCTTACTCACCAGGCTCCTTACTGGACTCACAAAAAACTTCCTTTATTAATCAACAGCTATAGTAAACTTGCTTCTCTAAATCCCCCCATAGTTCAGTTCAATTACAACCCCCTCTTTGAATGTGATTATGATTCTTTGATCTTTCAGCCAAGAATTATTCTAAACTTCGGCATCCCCAAAGATTCCACCTGTGCCAACACTCTTTTTAACTCAATTGTAGAGCAACAATGGAAGGACTGGTTATTAGTTTTCACGGATGCCTCTAAATCCTCTCCAAACGTGGATGTGGGTTTGGCAGTGTGGATCCCAAAGTTTAAGATAATCTTACATTTTAAATCCCCTCCTCAAAGTTCTATTTTCACCGGCGAATCCCTAGCTCTATTAGAAGCAGTATTATTTATTGAAGCGCACAAGCTGGATAAATCGCTAATACTGTCTGATTCGTTAAGCTGCTTAAAGGATATTGCTAAACTTCCATTTCATGCTAAGGATAATTTCGCTATCTCCCTGCCAACTAAACAAGCTTTATTTAGATGTGATCGCTCTAATATAAATATAGTTTTAGCCTGGATACCAGGACACTCGGGTATCATAGGGAACGAAACGGTAGACCACCTGGCTAAAAATGCCTCCTTTCATGGTTTGGATACTCACTATTCAATACATTCCCGTGATTTAAGAAGTCTAGCCAAACCAGCCCTACTGAAATCCTGGCAGAACCATTGGGATAGCTTTAGAATAGATAAAGGAATCTGGTACGGCAACATACAACCCACAATCCCTTTAAAAGCATGGTTCTGTAAATTTAAGGCATGTGAGAAGTGGATTGCATCGGTTATCTCCAGGTTACGCCTAGGCCATGTCTGTTCACCTGTATTCCTCGCAAAACTTCACATTAGAGACAGCTCGATCTGCGAATGCGACTTGGAAGACGGTTCTCTGGAACATATTTTCTTTAGATGCTCTAAGTTATCAATCTCCTTGTATGATGTCCTACATACCGATGTCCCCCGCCCCGTTAACATACCATTCCTATTAACCCTTTCTTCCCCTTCAGTATTTAAATCCCTGTATAAATTTATCTCCCGAAACCAGTTAAGAATCTAGTTAGAATATATATTTCCCATTTGGTTTGTGCATTTGTCCGCCCTACCCGCCTTATCAACTCAACCGTACATAGTTTCTCTTATTTTTACCTTTCTATCTTTAATATATTTTGTCACCGCCCATGTGTCAAAACAAACTCGGTTGTTGGCAAAATCATCAAATCCATGATGGAAGCCATAACATTTAATTGAAGAAGAAGAAGAAAGCACCCCACGCTTTTTTACAACAGAATCATTTTTAATACACTATTTTAATTCAAATTTATCATAATTTACTTTCTATTTCTAGTTCGATTTAAAAGCATATGTTTTAGTTTTTTTAAACAATTATTTATTTTTTTAGACTAACGCGATTTTCACACATTTTAAATAATTATGACACGGGTCTTAATCGCGGAAATATTTTGCGCAGCCTGTGACCACGGCTGGTGTAACCCACGCCGAAACGTCAGGCAGTATAAGGTATTTACCTTCAAAATATTTCCGCGATTAAGACCCGTGTCATAATTATTTAAAAAAAAAATTTATTTTTTTGTTGAAATATCATCAAGTTTTTGCTAAATGCTTTGCTATTCGACGCCCGATGGAGCAGAAAAGTCCTCGATTGGCGACCGCGTTCCGGAAGGCGCAGTGCTGGTAAGCCTCCCACACGGTGGACCGACGACCTGGTTAAGGTCGCCGGAAAGCAGTGGATACGGGCGGCCCAGGACCGGCCTTTGTGGAAATCCTTGGGGGAGGCCTATGTCCAGCAGTGGACGTCTTTTGGCTGAAATGATGATGATGATTGCTAAATAATCTCTAATGTAGCAATAGATTTATGATATTTACTACTATTAGCTATTGCATAGAAGAGCTGAGTTTCACTTTGACGGTCTGTTAAAACAAAAAATCGCTAATCTTGATTATCATTAGTAAGGATAACGGATCAAATTGAATTGTCATCAATCCTTAATAAGTATGCCAAATTTCGAGTTAATCCGACGTTTTTTACTGGGTCAAAATCATGTTCAAAGATTCGGTTACATAGTTTACATAGATTACATACATCTGAGGCGTGTCAAAATCATGTTCAAATATTCCGTCATACGTGTGAAGCCTGTTATATACATCTGAAGCTAATAAAAGCGTATTAAAAAGAGTTATACCTATATATAAAAACGAGTTCGTAACTGGAGCCCGGGAAATCGTTCGAGAAAAAAAGATGCAACCAGTCGCCCAAAGGATTAGTGTCATGCCTATGCATTTACAGATATCGATGAAGATTTTAAAACAAGTTTATTGGAGTTGATTCCAGCACTGTTTGGTCCAACTCAACTAGCGCTGAAAGAAATAGGGGATCAAAAACTAACGGGTCGTGCGATGTTGGTCTTCTTCGAAAAGTATACGGAAATGTTTAACTCCGAGGCGTTGCCACCAATTACCAGCATTTTGGACGTAAGTGAAACTTTGCAATTATGATAAAACGTTGAACATCTATAAGTTTTCCGGCTTGCATAATTTGGACATTTGACTAACGGGAAACCGCAAATTAAAAGTTACTTACTGGCCACATCTCTTTTGTTAGGGTGTTGCGGCGGCAGCTATCGTAGCGGCCGAAGGCACTACGCGAGTGATATACAAGACTCACATGGAGAAACTTGACAAAGACCCTCGGAGCTTCTCGCAGGCGATGTTGCTCTCTCACCACGAGGCGGCCCGGACGGAGGCCCTTAACTACTTCAACGCGAGGAAGCTACTTGGTACCAAGGAGAGCTCTGATGCTGTACTAAATCGGCTACGCAAGGCATGAAATCTTATTTGATCGACTGTTAAACTTTCGATAACCTTAGCCGCAATAATGTGTCCCTATAAAATTGCTCTCCTGCGTCTCAAAGCCATTTTCTAGGGATTGACAACTTTAATCAAATATTAAACATTCTCCGATTACAATAGTCCACGCGCTTTTTAAGGCGCTTATGAAAGAGATCATACGAATAACCACTAATGTCTTATACAATTAGGCATCAGCGCCCATAACTTATGTACCGGTTGGATAATGATATAAGTTAAGAATTGGGTTTTGCAGTATAAAAGTTCTGCTAAGCTGTGGAACGGACTTCTTCCATGGATTACGTTAAAGCTATTGATACCAAATTGCTGTACCTACTGACCTGAAATACTATTATTACTGTGGACTTCAGGATTAATTCCGTTATGGATCTAGAACAAGTATGATATTAGATGTATTAAAACTTACAGGATATCAACCAATATCTCGGGTCATACCAGTACAATAACAACATTAAATTGGGGCAAAGTCTTGAAAAAGCGCACAAAACGTATAAAGAAGGTCTGCCAAACTTCTGTGGAGCACAGGACATGCAGCACGTGTGTTTGCACCCAGTTGACCTGGAACACTGCCATGAGAAAGTTCGGACAGCAGCGCTGCGAGAATTCGAATCACTGAGGAGCGTGGGAACAAACGAGACGGACGAGGAAAAATTTAATTTGGAAAAGGTAATGTTTAATCTTTATACCATTCTAAATTCAATCTAAACTCCGAAACACTTTTCAGTGTTTTATCATTAATATAAACCAGCAAATATACAATAAATGCCTACCAGTAATGGAAATCACGTCCCATGTAACTTTTCCATTTATCCATATCTTTAATCGTTTTGTTATTACATCATGTGTAATTATGATTTACTACTAATTTTACGATACAAAAAAAGAATCGGCTTCCATACCTCGATTGAGGAAAGGAGTTATTCATATTAACTGACATTTTATTGAAACTTTATAAAATACTAGCTGTCCCGGCAAACGTTATTTTGCCAAATAATTAACCATACCCCGCGCAACCCCCTTCCCCGCTCAACCTGCTGAAAATTTAGGGTTGTTTGTATTTTTGTATGCTGAACCTTAAAAAAATAAAAGCAAAAAATTTTCTCTAAAAAATAAACAATTATTTTTGTTTTGATGTTGTCCTATTCTCAGACCTACTCAATATGCTCACAAAATTTCATCAAAATCGGTCAAGCCGTTTCTCCTCCGGCGGTATGGCAACGAAAACTGTGACACGAGAATTTTATATATTAGATCTCTGACATTTTCATTAAATAGCCAAAAGAATGGGACAGCAACATATTTAATACGCTTTAGACATTTTAATAGGCTGTAATATACTATTGAGAATATATGTTTGACAGGAATTCAATAGCGATTTGGAAGGGCTACGAGAATTCAACGTGGTAAACAACGAGCGCGCAGTCAATGCAGCTTGCGTTGTCTATACGGAGAACATGCGGACACCAACAACGAAAAAAGCCGAATGGTTGCGGAACCGCCACCAACAATCACTCGCCTATGCCAAAGCACATTTGGCAAAAACCCGGAACCTGCCCACTAACCAAACAGATGATATCTACGTAAAACAAATAGTTCAGGTTTGGTTTGAAATTTATCCCGGTACAAAAATATGTGTCTGATCTATGTCATCAGCCTTGATCGCATAAACTTATTCTGATTTAATGACGTCTTAGGTTTTCCCAATCCTTGCACATTGGGGAAACAGGGTTTGAAACGTTGGGGTTTAAATAAAACAATACTCTCAATACCGTCGAAACATAGTTTTGTGATACAGTTCTTTTTTTGTTTGAAACCTAACAATCTAGTGTTGTTAGCTAAATATCTGTTGTAGAAGCTCTAATAAAGCATGTTGCTGGTAGCTGAAGTACTTTCCCTCTGCCGTCATGCTTTCACAGATAGTGTTGGTGACACGTTAGGGACACTTCCGTTGTTATCACTAATACTACTACTACTCTGGCCATAAATGACCCACTACTGAGTCGGACCGCTTTCCATTGCAAGGATGTTAATTAGACAACTGGATCACGCTGGCCAGACGGGTTGGCACAAGGTCTCAAGTTTTTCTTCTCTTGCGGCTAAGTTTTAGGCCTTCTTTATTTCATTTTTTCGGCTCTTCCTACTCTCCCCTTAGGGTTGATCCGGGTTGTGACACTATGTATTCTAAATCCGTTACGACACTCGCCTACTAATACAAAATCTCGTACGTCTATGTAGTTTGAGTTTCCCTCTATTTTTAACATGGATTTGAATATTAAACGAAAGTTGCAGCGAATTAAAGATACTTATTATATTTTTATACATTATATTTCCTCTTTTGTCCGACAGAAAGCCGATGAATATTTCCAAACGACTACAAGACGACAGTACTACAAAGCTTTTGAAAAGGGAGTTGAGTTTTTCAATGCTAAATTTACTTCACGGTTAAACCTGTATTATATTCGATATTCGCCGTCGTATTTGGAAGATCTGTACGCCGAAAGTAAACGTGGCGCATTCGATGAATATGATGAATATGTCCTATCATCAGACGATACGTCATACAGAACGAGACTTTCTACAGTAAGTATACCTATTTAAGAGGTCACAATCAAAGTTTTGATCCAGCTTACTGAAAAATTACGCTCTAAAAGTGGTATAGAACAAGTTCTTTTTGCAAAATATTTCACCATCTTATGGCGGCCCATAAACGCCGCCATGGCATGGCGCACTGATCATTAAGGCCTCTTCTGATTAGATCAGTACGTTTATAGAATCGAAGAGAATAAATTTGGGATTTCACGTATTTTACACAAAATACATCTTCTGACCCAGAAATTCAATTGTGCTTTGAGTCCCATATTCTACAAAAAAGGAATATTTTCAGAAAGCATGCTTGGTTTGGTTTATAAGGTACAGTAAAATAAGTGGCTAATTAATACAAATGGTATGGCTGGCATTAAATGAACTCTTAAAAACGGATTTGCTGTCGTGTATGTCCTTAATCAATGACTACGGCGGCTACCCTCTTGATTTTTTTGTTATAACGCTGAATTTGTCAGTCCACGACGTTACATGTCGCCGATCTTTAGTATCTCTCAGTCTCATTTGGCCACTAAGATGCTATGTCTAATTGCAGAAAATGCACGTAGAATACGATGCTAAGAAAGAACAGAACAGGAAAGCCAATTGGCGAGCTGTGGACAATGCTTTGCGTTACTACAACGGAAAAATGGACGACGCTGGCGTGTTTAACACTAATATAGAAGACGACCATTATTATGCTAAGCGTGCAGCAATCAAATACTTTTACGAAGACCGCTACCCTAGGCACTATTATGGATTTTGCGACGACTATTTTTGCGATAACCTTGAAAGTGTAAGTAGCTTATAAGCATCTTAAGGTCTGGGCAAACAGCGGACGGGGCGGGACGGCGACGCGAGTTAATGTAGAATATGTCACACAGAGCCGACGCGACGCGACCGCTACTCTCGCGCCGAGCGCGACGGCTCTATGTGACCTATTCTACATTAACTAATACATTACAACTCTTCACGTCCCGTCAGCGTCGCGTCGCCGTCCCGCCCCGTCCGCTGTTTGCCCAGACCTTTACTGCTACTACTACTTAGCCCACCATGACCCACTTCTGAGTCGGGCCTCCTCCAGTTAAATGGAGGGTAATTAGCCTACTGTGCCACGCTAGCCAGTCGTATTGGCACAGGGTTCCATATCAAGTATTCCTTCTCTTGCGGCGAGGTTATTGGCCTTGTCATTGCCTTTTGTCGGCTCTTACGACACCCTCGGGATGAAATGGGGTGGTGACAGTATGTATTCTAAATCTGTCACTACACAGAAAAATAATTATCTTATTAATATTATAAAGGTGACATTTTGAACGGTTTAGGTCTATGTTTAAGTGCACTAGCAATCAATGTTCTTACTGTCCATTGACATGGCAACCAAGTGAAATTCGCACCACACGGTTATTCTAGTTTGTGATTTCATTATTTTTTATGCAGTACTACTCGTAGCTGTTACCCGCGTTAATGTGGAAAACTCGGTAACTATGGGCTTCTGAAAAACGGGAGGACGTCAGTAAAAGTAGCCTAAGTTACTCCTTGGTACATAAGTTATGTACTGAAAGTTCCGTCAAAATTGGTCCAGTCATTTCAGAGATCAGCCCAAACGTGTAATACATTTTTTGTTAAGGTATATGTTCCGCGTATACATCCAAATGCACTTAGTAAAAGCGGTTAATATTTACAAACAGACAATATAAAGGACAATGGCGAATTTTTATTTGACTTTAATTTGAGCGTCTTAAAACGACTTAAACACAATAGTTATTTGTGCAACAAGAGAGCAAAGTCGTTTTTTGCTGCGAGTGCTGATATTGAATCGCGAGCAAGCGAAGGAATCAATGATTGAATCACGAGCGTAGCGAGTGATTCTAGAGTTGATTCCTGAGTGTTGCCAGGGATACGAAGGCACGAGATGCAAAAAATTTTGCTCTCGCGTAACACACATAACTTTTCACTTCAGCAGTGAGAACACTTTAAGAGATGAAATATATTACGTAACATTTTTGAAACTAGAATTAAATATTTATATGTTAAATATCAGTTTTTAAGCAGTAAATACTTATTTTCGTTTAAATACAACAATAGTAAAAAAAAAAAATTACATGATAAGACAATCATTTTTGCTAAATTTCTTTAGTTAGTACGAAATTCCGAACGTCTTTGCGGTCGAATTCAAAATCGAAGCTGTTGGTGCTGGGGCTTTGTCTCTTTCTTTTCTATTGGAGGGAAAGAGATAGAGTGTCAATGTTTCGAAATATAAATAAAACGTTACTTTGTCTCACTCAGTGGGCAAAATCGCGTTTTTCCCCCTGTTTTCAGTGAGCAAAACCTACATGTTTGAGCTACTGAAGTGAAAAAGAATTTCTATTAGTATGTTTTATCAAAGCGACGCGATCACGACTTTTTGACCACCCTGTATATTTTCATCAAATGAAAATATACAGGGTGGTCAAAAAGTCGTGGATCAAACGAAACCAGCGGTTAGATGGGGCCATCAGCAGCAAAAAATTGTTCTACGGGAGGTCCTTAGGGTCAACCCCTGCAGAGTTACAATAGATTTTGTGTTTTTATGAGAAATTGTCTTTTTTTTACTAAAACTTGATAAAATCGAAAAAATCTACATCCTGTATCTTTTTTATAATTTTCACTAGATTGGTACTGATGAATCCTTTCGTTAGACATGCTATTTATGGTAGTTTATTGGGTGTGTTGAAGATAATATTAAGTTTTACGAAAGCAATAATTCTTAAATCAAAACTTGTTACTTACTTCGGACCCCACTGTGAAAAAAAAATACTCTACAGAAAAGTGCCACTGTATTACAATTTTTGGCGCATTTAATAGGGATTCTAAAAAGGTATTACACATGGCTATGCGTGGCTTCGATATCTTTCAAGAACGATCTTTCGTAGCAAGGCCAGAGTTAATTCATACATAAAACTCGGTTAGGCCTACTAACCTAACCTTACCTAAGCGTGATCGTTTTCCGGACTACAGGGTCTTTATCGTCGTTTCAGCCCATAAATGACCCACTACTGAGTCGGGCCTCCTCTAAGTTCATGTTGGGAGATTAGCCTACTGTGCCACGCAGCCAAGACGGGTTGACACAGGGTTTGCTTCAAGTTTTCCTTCTGTTGCGGCTAGGTGATCTGCCTAATGCGTTCTTTTAGTCGCCTCTTACGACACCTTCAATATAAGTAAGTAACAAGTTTTGATTTAAGAATTATGTCTTTCGGAAAACTTAATGTAATTAATTTAACACACCCAATAAACTACCATAAATAGCATGTCTAACGAAAGGGCTCATCAGTACCAATCTATTGAAAATTTTTAAAAAGATAAAGAATGTAGATTTTGTGGAATTTTATCAAGTTTTAGTAAAGAAAGGACAATTTCTCATAAAAACACAAAATCAATTATAACTCTGCAGGGGTTGACCTTAGGGACCTCCCGTAGAACAATTTTTTGCTGCTGATGGCCCCATCTAACCGCTGGTTGCGTTTGATCCACGACTTTCTGACCACCCTGTATAATCAATTTCATCTACCTACTTATTCGCATTGTGTTCAAACATAACAAAAGAATAATATTATAATTGTTTCGATATACCTACCATGCGAATATTAGTGTTTAGCGCGGGCCATTGTATCGATACCCCAAAACATCGATACGTATCGGACATCTCTACAAATGATGCATTGACTGTGGATGCAGTGAATGCCTGAATATGTATGGCTCAATATCTATAAATCTCGGCCTTCTCTGACAAAAAACCTTGCAGAAACTAGCTCAGAAGATGACGCCGGGTTATGATATTTTTCATTATAATTTCCATTGTCCTTTATTTATATGTATAATAAACTTTTATAACTTCTTTCTTTTTTAACTTACTGAGCGCTTAGAAAACCGTCTTTTAAGTCGACAGTTAACTACCACATATCTGCCGTTAGAATTGAACTATATGTAATTTTTGAAGTTACATTGTCACATAAATATTTTCTGTATAATCATTTAAGACATTAGCATACTTAGGATTATGTTTTCTTAGGTAGATTGCACCCTTTTTCACAAGAAGATACTGCAACGACTTTCGCAAAGTTTTCATTGATGTTTTTAACAAAACTCGTTGTTAACTGAT
This sequence comes from Clostera curtula, assembly GCA_905475355.2. Classification (NCBI taxonomy): domain Eukaryota; kingdom Metazoa; phylum Arthropoda; class Insecta; order Lepidoptera; family Notodontidae; genus Clostera; species Clostera curtula. The sequence goes on from FR997795.1 coordinate 3,068,112, forward strand.
TTTTTACAGGTGGGCTTTCATATACCTAAGTGTCAGCCCACCTCTGTGCACTCGGTTAACCATGAGCTATTCACTGGCCAGACGAGTCGGCACAGAGTTTCGTTTTAAGTTGCGGTAGGTTTTCTGCATTGTTACACCTACCTCAGATACTCTTAGTATAAAAAAAAACAATGAGGTAAAACTTCTATGTGGGTCTTTTTACAGGCTGAGAAGAAGAGAAATATCTATAGTTCATTGATGAATGTTTGTCCACAGAAAATAAACTGGTCCTACGACAACAACTACGCCTCATTTTGGTCTAGGATTGGCTGAGCACTTAACACAAATTAAAGCCAAATAACGCCAAAGTGCTAACTATCCAGCAGCCACCAACCATATCACTGCCATATAAATAAGCACTATGGACTTGTAATCTAATTTATAATAAAATACTTATGTTTAGTAGTTTTTCTACAATTATTTCAGCAAATGCCTTTATGACAGTAGCAAAACTGTAGGCCAGAAGTGTGCACCATAGAATATTTAGGTACAGGAGGGCTTTAATTATTATTTTCGTAACTCATATTCAGAATATAATCACTTTGCCACATGAATAACTTTTAAACTTGAATACAATTAAAACTTTGTGAATCGAATGAAATAACAATGGAATTAGAATATGATCTCCGACAACCATTTAATATTAGTCTAGTAACTATCAAAGATAATTCAGTATATTCGAATGAGTAAATGGCGATTAGTCGCAATCGTGGTGCGCAGGCTTTTATCTGATGTCAAGTCCCTCTCTACAGACTGCCAAAATTTCACTTGACCTTTGCGAGCCTTGGTATTTTATAATAGTAGATTGTATGACAAGGGAGTAAAGTAATATTTTTACGGCGAGGGCGCTATTTTGAATCCAGAGCGCAGTGAGGGATTCAAGAATAGAATCCCGAGCATAGCTCCCTCGCTATGCTAAAATAGAATCCTGAACGTAGCGAGGGACTCAAAGTGCATCAAAGTGCAAAACAGAGAAGCAAATCAAGCGCTTTTTTTTAAAATTGCCGCGCCTCTTTGCTCCGTACAGCCAACACTTACAGCCAGTAATCTAAACCCAATTGGAAACCATTTTGAACTCTATTCTTCATATATATAATATAATATGAAGTTCAAAATGGTTTCAAAGCAGTATTGCAGATAGGCCCCTTTGTCTTCGGAACAGTCGAAACAATTTGCGTTCGATTTCAATGAACGCAAACAAAAATTCAAATCTCATTATTGCCCGCTAAAATGTCTAGAACAGAAAAGAGCTCTTTTAGGCCCGCTTAAAGAGGAACAAAACGACTTTTTTTTTAATAGAAGGGATAAAAAATATTAAAAATCCTAAAGGCATTCTAGACTTGCACTACGAACACACCATATCAAAGAAAAAAAACATTCTTTCGGTTAGGCAATTATTTGTTCTGCAGAGGCGGATCTACGTATGGGTATTTTTGGGCTGTAGCCCAGGGCACCGTGGATACAAAGGGCCCCCAGTCCACACTAAAAACAATAGGCAATATTTTTAATTAAAAATATGTATAAAATAAAAATAATAAAAAATCCTATCTTAAGATTGGCAAAAACAGGTACCTACGGAACAGGGAATTCCTCGTCATTTGTCTTTGGTCAGTGTTTTATTTTACATTAAATAAATGAAATTATTTTATTATCCTCTTTTTTTCTTTATACCTATCTACATCACTATCTAAAACCGTTTTTTGTCGAAATGGCTATTACTTGAGTAATTTGGTAGGACCCCTAAATTGTTTCAGCCCAGGGCCCCAAAAATTCACGATCCGTCCCAGTTGTTCTGCATTGTCTACTACGTAAACATACTCAACTGCCCTACGATCTACCACGACCTACTAGGATCGGTACACATCTGACGGAAAATGCGTCGCGTATTCTCGGTCGCGTAACGCCAAAACAGACAAATGTATGATAAAACATTCAACCTTTCACACATAACCCATGATGCGTTACTGCGTCGAGCGTACGTCTGTTCCGATTCCGCCAACGCATTGTCGGTCGACGTAAGACCGACAAATTTCGTATCATTTTTAGTTAAGTAACATTTCATAATCGTAAAGAGTTCATCGAAAGATTCTACGGACCTACGGTAAAACTGAATAAATTTTGTTGGATACTCTTTCATTTTAAAATTCAATATCACACAACACAACCGCTCTGTAGATGATGAACGCAGCAACTGACTCTAAAGACCCGTATATAAGGTGAAAGTTCTAATTTGACCGAATAGACGTGACCGATGATACGCTTGACGCATTTTCCGTCAGATATGTACCGACTCTCTATAATACGTCATAGTCTAGTCGACAAGTTGAAAATGGTACAAAATAGAGATACTGCTCTTAAAATTATGTGTGATATCTCATTGGATTCGGAATGACGCCTAGAAAAATGTGCCAAAAGCGTGCACATAAAAAAATGCAAAAGTTATAAACAATTAAAGATGAAAAAACATGGCATTTCGTTCTTTGCCAATATTTCATAAAATATCAATATTTAAGAAATTAAAAAAAAAATTCTGAAAGTGGAGGAAATTTCCAATAAAAAACTCTGACTTTTGGAACTCTACCTTTATTATTTATAATTTTAATTTAACGCTGAAAATAGGTCTCCGCGCGACATTTTTAGGTTGCACGCGTGGCGTCAAAAGCGAGTATGGCAATGATATTTTATAAATAAAAAGAGGTACTTAGATATGTTTCAAGCGCACGCCAAGTGAAGACACGAAAACAGACCAATTGGGACGTTTCGACTTTAGTCGCGTCTAACCACACACAGACAGCCCGTTCACACTAGTCGTAAGTCGCATATGACTAAAAGTCGAATGCTCTGGTCACCACTTTATATGGAGCTGTTCACATTGGATGAGACACGATTTTTAGTCTAATACGACTCAAAAAACCATCCGACGGGCCAGCGCCCATTGTAATGCCGGGTCCATACGCTTGGCAAACAATAGCAAACAGCAAACAACAAACAGCAAACACGAACATGTGGATGGGTGTTTGTGTGTGTGTGTGCCTGTTTTTGTTTGTGTTCGCCACTGATCGGCATCGGTGTCGGTTTTTCTTCACAGATCAAAGGCTGTTTGGCAAACAGTTTGCGATGGCTCCACACGCTTGAAAACATATCAGTATTGCGCGCGAGCTGAAGAGCGGTGGACGTCACACGGACCGCGTCGATAAATCGTTTTTTGAGCAAAAGACTTAACTAATAATAATAGGTTATCGCACGTACCTAATCATGTGTCATTGGTCGGAAGAGACAACTCTTTGTTTTTTAGAACCATATCAAAATGAGCCATGCATCTGAAACGCAAACGACCCTTACCACAAAAATAGGCAGAAGGTACAGGGTGCGTGGACCCGCCTCAGTGTGTTGATGAATAAAAATGTAAAAGATTTAAAAAATAAATATTATTGGCTTCATTCTGGAGACACTTAAAAAAACAACAAGCGTCGATTCGAAATTATTTACGCTATTTTCGAAATAAAAATAGGTCAACCCGAAAGTGACAGCTGCTACGAGCTCGTCGTCCGCCATGTTTGCCGATTCGGAAGATACTGACATGTTCGCCAAGTGTGAGGACGACTGCTGTTTGGTGATTGTGGCCGATGTTTGGGACTTTGTTTGTTGCGTTTGGTATTTGTGGCAAACATCAAGCGTATGGACGGGGCATAAGACTAAAAATCGCGTCGAATCGTGCTCGCATATGTGCCTGCTTGTTGCTGTTCACACTAGTCATGCATCTAATCGACTCGAGCGCGTTGTTACCTCTCTCCCCTCCCCGCTTCCTAGGCATTTAAGTTTGAGAGTGCGCTATTGATTTCCTCCCTCAGCTCAACAAACCTCTGCAGCATATAAAAAGTGGAATTCCATCTCGTGCTTACATTTTGTAACGGCCTTTTGATGAATTGATCACAGAATATTTTATTATAAGGTTTTTTTTTTTTTTTTTTTTTATTTATTCTGTTACTACACCACAGACTTGTAGTCCGTGTTCTTTTTAGCAATGAATGGTAGTTATTTGCTCTTTTTTTTTTCTTTCGTCTGTCGTACCCTGCGCCTCGGCACCTGGGAAGATTTTTTTTATAAGGTTACATTAAAATAGTTTATGGTTAGATTTATTCAATAAAATAATTTTGTGACAATAAATACTTTACTGCTGAATCGCAAATAAAACCTAATGTGAGACAATAAATTGCGGTACGCAACAATGAACAAAGTAACATTTTTACTTTATAACACTTACGGCCCGTTCCGCCTTCGCACGGGTGGACAAGTTTTAGTAGGGATCCTTTTTTTCTTGCAATTAAAACAGCCTGTATTAATCTGTGATAATGTAGCATTCAAATGGTGAAAGAATTTTTAAAATGCTTTTTGAGCCAATTCGTTACAAACATACAGACAAATCTTTATTCTTAATAATATTACTAACGACCCGCCCCGGCGTCGCACGGGTGCAATGATGAACCTCTAAATTTATCAGTGTTTCTCTACAATATGCATGTTGCAATGCATGTTTTATACATATGAAACTTCCTCTTGAATCAGTATATCTATTAAAAAAAACCGCTTCAAAATCCGTTGCGTAGTTTTAAAGATTTAAGCATACATAGGGACGGACAGACGACGGCGACTTTGTTTTATTATATGTAGTGATAGTGATTAGTATAGATGGCTATGAAGGCTTTTTTTTTTAATTCTTGGAAATCTTTATAGATCGCAAGCGACTAAGCACTTGCGCTCGCACCTACAGCGGACTTTCAATGCGTCCGGCAAGGTGTCAAAACCATTAAAACGGTCCGGCTTTCGGCTTTTGAGGTAATTTTTATTCAATAAACTTGAGCGTCTACAAAATTTATGTATACGATTTATATTTTCCCTGAAAAAATATGATCATGTCACCGAGTTTCGCAAACGTCTCAAGTGGCTCCCAATCCGTCTTCGCAGAAACTCTCGAATATTGTGTGTTATAGGAACAGCCCTCCAGCCATCCCTATGAAATACGTTTGGCTATTATTGAATAATACGCAAATACACACTTAAATCAAATGATATTTTATTTGACACCACCGTTGCTTAAGATGATATATATAGAAGAACACTTTTGAATGAATGTCAAAACTCATTGCATGAGATTAAATTATGCAAAACCTCTTTGCTCTTACATGTGTTCTATATAATATCCTTCACAATCCTGCCTCTCCATCCTATCAGCGCGAACGTTTCTCCTTTGCTCATTTAACTGATGCTCCTTGCAGATCCCACCTACGCACCATCCTTCAATTTCCTTCTCATTCATCTGATTTTTACTCCTACTCTTTTTCTGTACACGCCGTTCGGTTATGGAATTCACTTCCCGCTGGTATTCGGAGCTCTGATTGCCATTTTACTTTCAAGCGAAGAGTCAAAGAATATTATCTATCCTGTTGCTAGACATAGTTGTTGTATTTAAGTATAAAGTATATATATATTTAAGTAGTAAGTATGTATTTATATTGCGGATTTATTTATGTATCTATTCTGTCATATTAATATCTGCATTGTATTTATTTTACACATTTGTAATATTTGTTAGTCTTATTATTCATTAATATATCAGTATTGTTATTTACACACCCTAAGCCTATTATACTTCTTCACCATCTCCTTTTGCGGGTCTACTGGAAGAGATTTCTTTAGAAATAAGGAGTACCTTTGTACATAATTTTCCTAAAATTGTTACTTGATTTGTTCTTTGTGTGTACGTAAATAAATAAATAAATACTAAATAAAGTAACATACATAAAAATTAGCTTTTATACTTTAACGAAATTAAGGCACTATTTTATACACCTTTACTACCTATTACCTGCCCAAGAGAACACAACTATAGTCTCTGGTCGTTCTTACCTATAAAGGAGCTATGCACAGAAGAACTTTCAGCTTTTATAAAATAACGAAGGTCTGGCCGTCGTGGGATCTTAGGCTATGTGGGAACCTAACACTTAACCCATCCCACCTAATACACTCGTACGTACCCATTGCTGAACGCACACACACACACAAACCATACTCCTATTCTACTAAAATAGAATTTTAATTAATTTAACCATTTGGAATTAACATACACATATCACTATCGCACTCAATGTATACATATATACACGTGGTAGGGAAAGGTACTTACAGGAGGATGGAAAAATGAGTCCCTTCGATAGTTCAGCCTCCAGCTGGTTCAGGCGTAGTTTCCCACACCAAGTTCACAAGCGGGCGAGAGTTTTAGAGTTCACCACACAACATCAGTCCAGTTTTTGCACTTATTTAGAGCTTTTGGCGGGAACGCGGGACGCGCGAGTACACGTGTCGCCGGTATAGCGAGCGGTGAGCGGATAGCGAGTGGGGAAGGGCGGGGGTCGTTCGAAAGAACGAAAACAGGAGTGAGTGGGAGAATGAGAGGATATCGATCACAGGTAACAGGAAAGGAAGATCCTTCTAGAGTGAATGATTTTGTGGAGTGTGCGAAAGTGTTACAAGAGTAAATATTGTTTTTTATAGATAATGAATACAGATAATTAATAAAGCGAATGGCGCAGACAACACGTATTTTTACTATTCGTACAAACATGTTACATATTAATAATAATTTGGAATAATTATAATATTAACCCTAATAACCGAAAATGATATTACATTGTTACTGTCTGAACACTGTACCTACCTATTGTATCACAATTGGGCGTTGATAGCTTCTTCTCATATTTCTTCTTATTTTTAAGTTATTTGAAGTTATTAGTTATTTGTAAGTTTTTAAGTTAAATACACACAGTGTGTATTTATTTAGTATATTTATCTAGTATATTTATCACATATTAGAAGGGGAAGACCCCCCTCCCTTCCAATTCTCTACAATTTGGTTCGGTGAACATGGATGGCATGGTATCGAGATTTTGGTAATAAAACTAATCTGAGTTAGATTTGTATTTATTTTAGAAGAAATTTTAAAGTACTACAGTACACTGGTCACTCATTACAATTTGGTGCCATAACCAGGATGGCATGGTATCCAGGTGGTCTTCTTCAGTAATCTTGGAGTTATATTTATTTATATTAAAAAAAGTGAGCCATTGGTTTGCCCACTCACCTAGTATTATTATTACTGCCACAGGCGTCATTCTTGTGAACAGGTTCGGTAGGCTGAGACATTAAAAGTTTACTGGTATTGACTTTACTGATGTTATTCACAAATCTTTCATAACCCTGCTTTGTAACAAAAAATAGCGATCTAAAAAGAGCAACTACATAGTTTCCTACCGGGTCTTCTATCTAGAGCTGCATTCCGAACCGTTGGTAAATATTAAATGTTAAAATTAAAATGTTGCCACTTCTCCCGTACGTGGTCCGCAAATGCTTCCGGTTGCCTCTTTATATCACGCGGCAAGCCCCTTCCGCCATTCACCACTTATAAATAGTGGCGAGGGTTTTGGCCTCCAGCTCCGATTGCAGGACCCGACACAGTTTTTTTTTAATTATCATTTCTCCGACATTCCTAATTTTCAATATCATATGCCCAATTTGGTTTTTGTCCAAATGTTCAATAAAACACGTTTGATGTAGGTAAGATAAATAGTTTATTTGGACATAAATATAAACTAGTCATTTAATATGTGTTATATCAGATAGTAGTTTGTAGAATATGTAAAAGTATATGCAAGCTTTTATACTAAACAAAGCATATTTCGGAAATCTTAAACTATAAATACATAAATGATCCCAAAATATAAAAATGGCATCCGGTACTAATTGACGTATCATCCGCCGAAAAACCCTTTTAATTTATCTGCTAAACGTGACCAGAAGGTTTCGTAGGTACTGGACTGTTCGTCGATTTTCTGTGAACAAAAATACCAAAGATATAGAAAATACAACCTATATAAGTACATATCTATTTAAACCGCGGGAGCGTTGCCGAAGGTTTTTAAAAAGACCACGTCTTTACTGTATGGCTCTTTAATCCCATCTGACTACACACACTATTCTCGGTGTCAATTACCGGACGCGCTATCAAAACTCTATATCTATACTAATATATAAAGCTGCAGAGTTTGTTTGTTTGTTTATTTGTTTGTTTGTTTGTTTGAACGCGCTAATCTCAGGAACTACTGGTCCGATTTCAAAAATTCTTTCAGTGTCAGATAGTCCATTTATCGAGGAAGGTTATAGGCTATATTAGGCTATATTTCATTTTCAAAGGAATTAGGGATCCGTATGAAAATTGCGATTTTGTAACCCAAGGTGTAAAATCGAAAACCTATTTACGCGTGCGCTGCAAAAACTATTGACAATAGAACAAAATGATGTACTACGGGTTTGTAGGTCTTATAAAGATCTACAAAAAAGTCCGCGAGAGCACATATCTAACTATCATAGTTTAGTCACAATAACCACTTTTATATTCATAAAAAAAATGCATCGAGATAAGCACGGGTTAGAAGCCCACGCGAGCGAAGCCGCGCCCAAAAGCTAGTAAACAATAAAGGTGGCGGTTCGCGCCGCGACAGAGACAAGCGACAGCGACAGGAGACCGCGACATGTGTCTCGGTCTCAGAGGTGGCGGTTCGCGCCGCGACACTGACAAGCGACCGAGACAGGAGACAGCGACAAGTGTCTCAATTTCTTCGCGAGCTTTACGTCAGTCAGTATCGGAGAGTCTGTTGATGTAGTTAGTTGTTTGTGTCATAATGGAAAATCAAGTAGTAGAAGTTCTATTGGAGGAAGAAGAAGACGATGATTTGCTCTTATATTTACAAATACAAATCTAAAAGAACATTACCGACTAAGGAATTATATTTAACTAGAGGACAAGAAGGATCATTTTCGCTGTTAGTGAACAAGCGACTCATGTTTGTTGACAATATATTTAGGAAGTATTTTCGGCTACATAAAATACAGTTTGATTACGTCTTATATTTATTGAAAAAAAAAAACAATAATCAGATAATAATGATCAGTTCGCAGTCTCACAGTTCACAGTCTTCTCAGTTTCACAGTCTTCATCAGAAAAGTATTCATTTTATAGATTAAAAACATGTATTTTTTGACCGCGACACGCGACTGGTCTGGGGCGGCGACCGTCTCGCTGTCTCCTGTCTCGCGTGTCTGACTTAAGCATTGCCTAACGACAAGTGACTGTCGCGGTCTTCTGTCTCGGTCTCCTGTCGCGGTCGCTTGTCTCTGTCGCGGCGCGAACCGCCACCTTAAGGAGGAGCGTCCGCGTCGCCCGCCCAGGTGCGTCTCTATCAACATGACGTGACTATGTTAAGGGTGCGTTCTGACTGCATAACTATCTAACATCAATATTGTTACGTCCGTGGGTAATGAAATGCCGTTTACGACGAGAAATGATTTTTAGTAACAAAAATCACAATACAGCACACATCAATTCACAACTAGAACCGAAACACACTGATACAATCACTAGCACTTGCTATCGCCCGATAGTTCGCACTCGTAACGCAGTTAAAACGATAACTGTCCTGTTGCGCGGGTCGACCATCCTTATATTGTAAATCTTTTCGAATATTCCCGATTACTCGAGATTATTCACACGCTAATTACCTGGTGAGGCGTAAACAACATGCCATAAAACCATCCAAATGCAACCGTTAAAATGCCGACAAAGGATTGCACAAACAGTCGTTATTAAATAAATATCCTTGGACATTTCACACAACGCCATCTCGTCCCAAGCTAAGCAACTTAATGCTTGTGTTATGGTAACGAGATGGATGATAAACTACTTATATACATTTTTTTTTGTAAATACATACATATTATAGATAGAAATGACACCCAGACTCCGAGCCAGTGCCTCTGGTTTACACAAAGACACTTGCCCGACCCCGGAATCGAACCCGGGACCCGTTGATCCAGAGGCGGCACATCTAACCACTATTTGTTATCACACAAAAGAAACTAAACAATTGCTTGTCGTAAAAATTAAAAAGGTTGTGAAACCATTAGCCGTTGTTTACGCGCAAGTATTTCGCGGAACTTTCGGCACAAAAATGCGTTTCTAGAATGATCTCATCTGCGGCGTAACAATGCCCCCCTCTTAGGCATGCTCGCCCCGAGCATCATTAGAGCCGTGATACTGCGCCAATCTATCGACATGGACTACCTTCGGTTTTCCTCTTAGTCCCTTCTTGATGCGGTAGGTCACGTCATTTATCCTTTTTATCACAGTATAAGGTCCTTCCCATCGAGGCTGAAGTTTCGGTGACTTCCCTTTGTGTCGAAGCGGGTTGTGGAGCCAAACCAGTGATCCTTCTTCGAATCCTTTGGCATGTAGCGACCACATGCTACATACTTTACACAGTTTACCCGAAAAATCTGAACTAATTGCATCAAGAAATATCGCCTACAAATGCGACAATCACGAAAAAGTCCTACACCGCGATAGCGAAATTTCAAGAGCAATTCGCAAGGTTAAGATATCCCCGACTACAACTATCGGGGGGAATAGGCGCTGCGACCCCTAGCCAGACATCACACCTCGTCTGGCTGGATGATCATCCCTTTGCGCATAAAGTGGTGACCCCGACGTGATCTGAACACGCAAGATCCTTAAAGTGGTAACCCCCGACCTTGGACTCCAGAGCAACCTTCCGACGAGTCTGAAACATCCTCCTGCCTGGTCAACCTGGTAAAGACGAACACTCCTCAGCAGCAGCAGTCACTTAGCAAGCCAAGACGTCAGCCTTAACAGGACCACGCCCAGCCGACTCACCGTGCTACCTGGTTCTGCGGCACGACACTCAACCGCGCCCAGTGAACTCCACTACACAGTTGAGGTGCTCAGTCTCGACTCACCGTAGACTCCGAGCACTCCTGGCACTTGCAAGATCATCACACTGCAGCAACTCAAGAGGATCGACCTCCAGTCTTGCGGGGGAACCATGTAGCGACCACATGCTACATACTTTACACAGTTTACCCGAAAAATCTGAACTAATTGCATCAAGAAATATCGCCTACAAATGCGACAATCACGAAAAAGTCCTACACCGCGATAGCGAAATTTCAAGAGCAATTCGCAAGGTTAAGATATCCCCGACTACAACTATCGGGGGGAATAGGCGCTGCGACCCCTAGCCAGACATCACACCTCGTCTGGCTGGATGATCATCCCTTTGCGCATAGGCATTTTCATTGCGGTCATTTTGACTGCCTCGTTGGTCTAGTGGTTAGATGTGCCGCCTTTGGATCAACGGGTCCCGGGTTCGATTCCGGGGTCGGGCAAGTGTCTTTGTCCAAACCAGAGGCACTGGCTCGGAGTCTGGGTGTCATTTCTATCTATAATATGTATGTATTTACAAAAAAAAAAATGTATATAAGTAGTTTATCATCCATCTCGTTGCCATAACACAAGCATTAAGTTGCTTAGCTTGGGACGAGATGGCGTTGTGTGGAATGTCCAAGGATATATTTATTTATATTTATATCTGGTCTTCATCTTGACACTGGTATTCATGCTGTTCTCGCGCACTCGCCTATGCACTTCATCCAAATGATCTTGAAGGTCACTTACGAAGTCCGTAACTGGTTTAGGTTTGTCAGGCGGCACACCAGTTATTGCATCCACTGGAAGTCTCATCTCTCTACCAAAATTCACCCTTGCTGGGGTATGTCCCGTACTATCGTGGACTGCAGATCGGTAAGACATCAGAAAAAGGGGAATATACCGGTGCCAGTCCTTCTGATGGTCTGGCCATGCTAACTCTGCATAAGTAATAAAATTATGGAATTTGAAAATCTATAGATGGTAACACCGTCTATACTACGAAAAAACTAATTTGATACTAGTTGTTTTTATTTTAAGTTTAGCCAAGTACATTTTTTATATTATATTTTTTCTTGGTAAAGAATAGTCATGACTTCAGCACGATGCATTGTAGATTTGATACAGTTTTTGAGGTAGAGCAACTTATGCTCTACCTCAAAAACTGTATCATATCATCAAACTGTATCAAAAGGTAGGATTCAGGTTATAATAATTCTAGATCCTAACTTTTAAAAGCGTACTGAGGCTATTATTTATCTACACATGAATACTTTAGCCTTTACTTTATGGAGATCTCTGAAACTGCTCAAGAACAGTATAAAAATATGTAATTTTAGAGATTTTGAATGTAAAACATCTTTTTTTTTGTTATGTTATTTCTTGTTATATTTACAAATGAAGCCATAGGAAACTCTCAATCGTTCACCTGAATAAGAGACTAAATATTCAATGCCATCAAGTTTAAAGGGCTCATCATCTATATGTCGCAGAACTCATGGATCATGGGATGGGTGGCCGAGATGTGAAGCATCGGGTCTTCATCATGATCTGACATAGTTTATGATGGATATGGGCACTGACTTGGGTACTTGAACGAAAGATAATTTAAATCAAAGTAACTTCTAGTCTTCCTACAATATGGAACAAACACGTGCGTCGGCACCGAGCGTAAGCCAAGACCTTCCGACGCAGACTGTCCACCACAATAAGGACAGTACTAGTTGTCTGAGACAACGTTCCTCGTCCAATAACCGGGCAGCACTGACTGTCGGAAGATAGTGGTCCGTGCACGGAGACGCACCCGATGAAAATGCGTGCTGAGAGCGAGACAACTGAGCGGCTCGTCTTATACTCGCTCTACCGACGATCGTGTCCAAGCGGAACAGCGCCGCCGCGCCGCTTGAGTTTCCGGTGACAATTTATTAGTTAACTAAAATAAATCTTAGATGGCGCTGTCTGTCGCGCCATAACGTCATCAATCCACGACATATATTACTAATTTCGCTGTCAGATTCTTGTAGGTTTATTACAAATGGAATAGTATCATCCAGTAACCTGTCTTTTATTTTATGCTAACCGATTCACATGTCCAGCATATTTTTTACAATCATCCGCTGTGACTGATGCAAATACTTTTTTGTCATTTCTCCCGGAGTGCTTTTAACATTTTTTTCGGCAATTTTTCATTTTACTTGGCTCCATACCAGGTCAATGAGGTTTAAGTGGCAATGATACGGTGGCAATCTTAAAACTTCGTGACCGTGTTCTCTTAACAATTCATTTATATGAAGTATATTGGATGAGGTTTGTTCCTTTTCTCGAAACTAAGCAGTTCTGTGTGAGCAGTACAGTCCAATCAATAAATACTTGTTAGGAGTTAAATATCTTCAATTTATGTAAAATCCTATCTGCAGGAAGCAAATATATATGTAGATAGATAAGTAAATTAAAATGGACGTTAATTTGAGACGAGCTTCTTGTCAGCATCATGAGCAGGCTATGAGTATTTTGAAAAAAATGTTCTTAGATACATCTAATGGTAAAATAAAACGGCGAAGTATCAAAATCACGTCCTCCGAAAGTGACTCCAGAAAAAGTATACCATATAAAAATCTTTTTAGGGTTGCCCATTTATTCCAGTGCAGAGTTAGCGTGGCCAGACTCTAATTTCAAAACCGATTTAACAAACTTGATAAGTACCACCAAATAAAGTTACATATTTTTATAATTATGTACTCCCATTCTATGACATGTAACTCCAGACATTTAAATTGCTATAATTTGATTTATTTTGTTTTGAATATTATATTTATTTTTTTATTAAATTTTGTATTAATTTAATTTTGGTATAATTTCGTTTTAATATGATTTAATTGGTTATTGTCCGAGCAGTCATCGTGAGCAGACGTGTTACCAGTTTTAAACAATTTAATAAACCAAATAATATCGCACAAAGCCTTAAGTTATCCTAAATTAAAACTTATTATAATAGCGATAAAATTTTAACTTGCAACCAGTGCGTAAAAGTGAAAGGCGGCCCGCGCGACGCAGAGTGTCTGTGCGAGGAGTGCAATCGCCATAGCCATAATTGTCGTCTCTGTCACCCCACACTCGGTTACCACCACCACGACGACGACGCTACGCCTACGTAAACGCGCTACGCGAGTGACGTCACTGGCTGCCAGCTACGAAGATACAGCTACGAACACCCGCTGTCGATACTAGTGCTACGCGCCGGCGGTATTATTGTAATAATCTGCTTGAGGAACAGTGAGTCTTAAACCACTCAATATGAATCTAAGTCGTACTCCACCGCAAGTACTGTCTGCTTCAGACTCTAACATAAATAGATCTGTTATTAACAGCTCATCGATACCTGCGCCCAACGTCACAACGAGAGTTAATTCCAAGCGTATTCGACTAGATGATGATGATTGCAATATATTCGATATGTTTAAAGATGAAATTAAAGATATGCTCTCAAACTGGATGAAACAGCAAGATGAAAAACTGGAAAACCTTGATAAGGGCCTTTCGAAACTAGTAAATGTTGAAAAGGGGTTAGTCGAAATAAAGACTGGATTACAAGCATCAAACGAGGAAATTGAAAAATCGTTAGGAGAACTGTCAGCACAAATAAAGGACCTAGATAAAAAGATAGATATCCTAGACCATGAACGGATTAATATACGTGCAAAAATTGAGGAGCTGGAAGAAAAAAATGAAGGGTTGGAAAGAACCATTAGAAAGACATGTATTGAAATAAGAGGCGTCCCGAAGAAGAGAAAGGAGAAGAAGGAAGACTTATTTAACATGGTTACCAGTCTGATGAAAGGTGTTAGGAGTGATTGTTCTACTCAGGAAATTAAGGACATATACAGACTACCATCTAAGGCGAACGCGACAACATCAGCCGTGGTCGCTGAATTTACCAACATCTTTGTCAAAGACAAGTTCCTAAGAGAAGTAAAGCATTATAATATCTCGCAACCTGGTAGACAAATTAACACAAAACAACTTGGTCTAGAAGGGCCTGAAATGTCGCTGTTTGTGTCAGAGCATTTGACTCCAAAAGCGAAAAGACTCCTTTTTCTTGCGCGTGACTTCGCCAGATCGGAAAACTTCCAATACTGCTGGATTGCGAATGGCCGAATTCTCCTACGTAAAAAGGAAGGTGATAAATATACTGTTGTCAAAAGCGAAAACACTTTTCAGCTACTTCGGGATACCTACAAACTTAGCAAATAATGTCAAGTATAGTTTACCTGTTTTTATAATTTTAATACTCTGTAAAATTTTACTAAACGGGCTTGCCCTTAATTTCAACACGACTTCTCACAAACTCTTTTATAACACATATCACTACAATTCACACACATACTACATACATGCTTTTCTTACACAACACACCAGAATTAATATATTCTATATTTTTTTATTATTTTTAAATATATTTGAGCGAGTAGGTATTAATTTATGCAATGTACAACCCAACCTTTTAATAATTCTCATTATCAATGGCTTCCATAAATATCATTAACACTGAACTTGATACTATTCAATTAGGTAATTCGTATAGCTGCGAACCTGAAAATTGCCACAAGTACATCAACAATTCCGATTGCAGCATGAACTTATTGCATATTAATATACGTAGTGTAAACAAAAACTTTAGCCAACTCCAAGTTCTGTTACATATGACAAAAATCAATTTCGACATTGTTGTCTTGACGGAATGTTGGCTTAGTAAGGTCAATAACCTACCTGTTTTAGACGGATTTGAGTCTCATTCGACCTCTAGAAACACTAACCAAAATGATGGTTTAATCATTTACACGAAACCAGGATTGCGGGGTTCTATGTGGGAGCCGATTTTTGAGGGTGGGAATTGTCTTGTTTGTCAGATCGATAAAAGGTTAGCTGTTATTGCCGTCTATCGCTCTCCATCACTTAATTCAAAAGAATATTTTGATAAATTCACGCAAAGCCTTGTCAAAACATATGATAAATTATCCTCCTGTACTAGTGTTGTTCTTGTAGGTGATCTAAATATTGACATAGGCCCAAGTAATAGAAACGACCGGAGTTTAGAATACCTTATGATAAATGCCTCCTATGGGCTCATGCCAACACACCTATTTCCCACCCGACTCGAACACTGCATTGATCACTTACTTCTTAAGTCAAAGTTACGTGCAACCACACTAGTTTTGGATTCACATATTACAGACCACAAACCTATCGTCTTGTCTTTATCTAACGTTGCTCTACCGCGAAAAAAATGTCAAGTTACCACCCGTCTGGATTATGCAGCCATAGTACGTGAGCTTGGAGATACTGACTTTAAAGTTATCTACCATATTGAAGATTTAAACGAATGTATGACCAAATTTATTAGTATTATTAAATCAGTTATCTCAAAACATACAAAATTAGTTAAAATACCTAGACAAAACAGAATAATAAAACCATGGATCACTCCTGGGCTTTTAAAATGCATTAAAAACAGGGACAAAATGCATATGAAAACAAAAAAGGCCCCGGATAATCTAATTCTAAAGACCACTTATACAAGATATAGGAATTTTTGCAATAACTTGCTTAGAAACTTGAAAACGGCTCACGAAAAATGTGAGTTAGAAAAAGCCAAAAATAATCCAAAAAGCTTGTGGAAAGCAATAAAAAATATCACCAACACACATAAGACAAATGTTAATTCCTCAGAGCTGCTCAATCTACAAGACGACCCTAAATCATCGTTAAACGACGTGAATATCTTTTTTAGCAATATAGGCAAAAACCTGGCTGCAAAAATCCCGTCACAGGCTAGTACAACCACCACCACCACTAATCCTTGTCCTCCCTCTCTAGTTCATGACCGCTCCCAAATCTCCCCATCCGAATCTCTTGTAATACTGGAGGTTGACAAGGCAGAGGTAGAGTCTGTCATACTCCAGTTGCGAGATGATTGTGCTGTGGGATGGGATGGAATATCATCTATAATGCTTAAAAAGAGCCGTCAGGTACTGGTGCCACTAATAACATACTTATGTAACCGTTGTTTCCAAACAGGTGTATTTCCGGATGCTCTCAAAAAGGCAATAATACACCCTATTCATAAGGCGGGGGACAAAAACAGTGTCAATAATTACAGGCCAATATCAGTCTTGCCAGCCCTCTCTAAAATTTTTGAAAAGATTTTAAACAAACGTCTGAGGTGCTTTCTGGACAAACATAAAATAATTGCTGAGAAGCAGTACGGATTTCGGCAAGGAGTGTCGACAGAAGATGCCGTATTGGATCTCACGCAACAGGTTGCTAAAAAGTTAGATAGTAAATCAAAATGTCTGGCTATCTTACTCGATCTTGCCAAAGCATTTGACACCGTTTCTGTTCCCAAACTAATCGCTAAGCTGGAACTCGTCGGTGTGCGTGGAACACCACTTGAGATTTTCAAAAATTACCTCAAAAATAGAACACAAATGGTAAAAATTGACGCACATTTCAGTGACGAAGAACCAGTTACCTACGGCGTCCCTCAGGGAAGCATACTTGGACCTACACTTTTCCAAATTTACGTTAACGACCTGTGCAGAATGTGCCTTACCAACTGTAACATTTATGCGTATGCTGATGATACCGCTATACTTGTTTACGGACCTACATGGGATATGGTCAAGGCTACCGCTGAAGATGCCTTGTGCAAAATAACGAAATGGCTTAGGTTAAACCTCCTGACACTAAACTTAAGTAAAACAACATACGTCCCTTTCGCAATCCGGCGTAACTCTGCACCTTCTCGTACCTTCTCTGTAATTGCTCACTCATGCCCAAACGGACCCTGTGTCTGTCCAGAACTCACCAGAGCTGACAGTGCAAGATACCTTGGAGTTCTGATTGATAGTGGCCTGAGATGGGACAAACAAATTGAAGCCGTTACCACAAGAACATTGCGTCTTATCCACATCTTTAAGTCCCTTAGAGACTCGGCTAATCTTGACACACTGAAGATGGTTTACTATGCTCTGTGTCAGTCAGTTCTTGGATATTGCATAACGGCGTGGGGTGGTGCAACGAAAACTAGTGTTTTGAGAGTGGAAAGAGCACAAAGAGCCATTCTCAAAGTCATGACTAAAAAACCTTACAGGTACCCGACCACAGAATTGTACTCTGACTGTAAAGTTCTGACGGTACGGCAACTTTATGTGGTCAGAACACTTCTTAGAATACATGTCGGTCTGCCTCCGCCAAACCCAAATAAACGAATAAATCTTATTCCAAGAACCCAGCACAAAACCACCTTCGCAACACATCAATTCTACACACTAAGTACACACATATATCAAAAAATTAACTCACAAATAAATATTATAAATTTAAACGAACACAAACTTAAACCTATACTAACAGAGTGGTTATTACAAAAGGACTATGACTACACAGAGTCATTACTCACATACATCACCTAATAACACAAGTACTCACTGCCTAACACACTTACAATAAAAGGACACCCGCCTATACCTCCCATCCACAATTACGTACTCACACTACACTTCATCTATCACACACACACACACACACACTCACTCACACACACACACACACACACACACATGCATGCACACAGTATACTCACCTTACCATTTACACACCTCACACAACAAATCTATGTATTTTTTTATTTTTTTTTTAACAAAATCTTGATTTACTTCAGTTCCACTCACGTATTGCATCAAATTATGCACATGGCACTGCTCGGCCGAACACTGTCTCTTAAAATACAGGTGATCCTAGTTTAAGAGGCAGGGTTATATAAATGATTGTACGGATTTTTGCAATATTTTGTACTGCTTTATATGTCTGTAACTTTGTTGGTGAATAAACAATTTATTATTTATTATTATTATTATTGTTGTTTATGAACATTATTATTATTACTTTTAAATGAATGTGTTCCATTTTTTTTAATATTGCGATTAATATTGTATGCTTACTGATTTAACGTCATAATTATATCAGATTAAGTTTACTTTTTTTGTTATTGTAGGGATATGGAAATGCTGTGCATATCTGTAATTGACATATGTACATACGACATAATGCCTTTGAATGTGTGTACTTTATACTTATTATACTTATTTAATGTTATTCCGCATGTATACTGTTGATATGTCTAATAACACAAAATAAAATAAAATAAATGCATGTTGCCACGGGGCAACCCCATGCGATATTGTTTAAACCGATTTTTTTTTATTTAAAGAAATAGATATTTTTGAACCTGTCAATTTTTTTTATATTCTTACAAATAATAAGGTCCTACGATTTTCCACGATAACGTTAATATTTTTAGAGATATGAAATTAAAAAAGGTTTGAAAAATCGCAAATTTGCATACTTTTAACCCATGAAAAGTATATATCACTACATAGTATAAAACAAAGTCGCTGTCCTCTGTCCGTCCCTATGTATGCTTAAATCTTTAAAACTACGCAACGGATTTTGAAGCGGTTTTTCTAATAGATACAGTGATTCAAGAGGAAGGTTTATAATGTATAATACATCCATAACATTGTGTAGTGAGTAAACAGTGATAAATTTAGATGTTGATCACTGCACCCGTGCGAAGCCGGGGCGGGTCGCTAGTTATAAATAAATACAAATAATATATTTTTTAATTCTGTATACATTAGTTAATAATATGCATATTAGCGATTTAAAAAAATCATTGGTTATACCTGTATTGTTGTTAATTTCGCGCGCTCACAAGTATTTTACTGTACGTTTCACTTACTGATAATCAAGAATTATATTTTTCTAGCGGCTTTGATAATGTTTATAAATGTTTTAGTATTGTCCGTGTGGTGACAGATTTAGAATACTTAGTGACACCACCCCATTCCATCCTGAGGGTATCGGAAGAGCCGACAAAAGGAAATTACGAGACAGATCACCTAGCCGCAAGAGGAGGAAAACTTGATACAAACCCTGTGCCACCCTGTTTGGCCAGCGTGGCACAGTAGGCTCTCCCCCTCCATGGATTTGGAGGAGGACCGACCCAGTGAGTCATGAGTGGGTCACGGTTTAAGCAATATGGCTCGGGGTTGCCCCATGGCAACATACATTTATATCATCAGTAGGGCAATTTGAAGAGAATCGCATAAAAACATGGAGGTGGAATAGTTTTCGGTACTCATGCGCCGATTCCTCCTGGACTATTACTACTATTCGCCATGTCGTTGACCAATAATCTAATTTAAAAGTCCTCCTTTTTATGAAACGTAACCCCTGCACTAAATTCACGAACACAAATGACACCCAGACTCAGAGAAAGTGCCGCTGATTTACATAAAGACACTTGCCCGGCCCAGGAATCGAATCCGGGACGCCGTGATCCAAAGGCGGTGCATCCAACCCCTAGACCAACAAGGCAGTCAAATGACCAATTATTATAATACTTACATCTTCTAGTTGATTCAGATATTTGTCGTGGGAATAATGTTTTTCACCCAGCCGTTGACTCTGGAAATAGCGTATCGCGCTCGATTTAACTTGATTATGCTTCGAGGAAACATGGAATTTCTTGTAAATGTCGCTAAAGATGAAAGTGGGTGCCATGTACGCATCCATAGTTTGGACATATCGCTGGTACGCCGCGTCCACAGCCTGGCCATTGTTGTAATCGTTGGTTTCCGCGTTGTCATCGTACAGTTTTTGCAACGCCTGTTCAGGGGAAAATACCATATTGTATTGATTTCATTTCTTCATCTCAAGATAAAACCATAAACTTTTTTACTACAAGCTGTCACCCGCGACTTTCTCCGCGTGGTAGTAAAGAAAAAAGTTATTGTTCAATTTGCAGAGTTTACGAATAGACAAAACTTGTAAAAAACGTTGTTAAACGATGTGTACATATACAAGTACCAGTAGTAAAAAGCGATTATTTTTATATTACAAACAGACTCCAATTTTATTTATTTCTATAGATTTATTCTAGAGTATTCTAGACACAATAAAACCAGTGCCTCAGTTTAATTTCTTTCTGACTAATTTAAGAGTCAAATTACGTCTTCGCCTACTAGATAGTTGCAGATATAAAGTTATTTTTATAACACGGGATCATCTGATGAATGACTAAAACAAAAATGGAGTTTTCTCAAAAATGTGTTGCGAACGCCGAAATCTACAATACACAATGGAGCCACGCAATATGACTACACAAATAGATAAGATACGGCGAATTCACAGTTACAATCTACTATGTAGTTTCAATTGCAAAAAGTTGTCGGCATTTCATATAAACACTTTGCGACTCTAAAGAAAGCTATTTAAATAAAATTAAGTATTTTAAAATAAGGAAAGACTGTTAATACTCACTTTCTTCAATTTATTTAAATACACGTCCTTCTCGTATTCAACGCTGCTGTGCTCAAATTCTTGTATAGCATGTTCCTCGGCTTTATCGTGCAAAATTTGTAAATCTTCCGGGTGGTAGCACGCGTCCACTGGCCGCCACTTCCTCTTAACGTAGTCATTGTAAACTTGTAGGGCTTTGTTCAGCAATATCTTATTCGTATCGATGGTGTTTTTCTTGAACCCTTCATAGTCCGTTGCGATTTTCTAGGTGGCATTAATAAAATGCGTTAATCATAACTTTACACCCTGAATTTTCCTTTGAGTTTAACTGTAACTTTAACTTTTGTTAAGTTATAACTAAGGCTTAAAATTTGAAACACATTTGAATATTTTGAAAAATACTCATCAATAATTTGAAATAGGCGTTACCGATAGCAACTGAATGGCGCCTGTCGTGGTCCGTGTTTGTGATAAACGTTCGCAAAATATTATTTTCTTATCACGCGCAAAAAAAACAACAAATGTGATAGCTGCCCCGGCAAACGTTGTTTTTCCATGTAATTAAATAGGGGTTGGTCGTAGAGGGGTGAAAATGTAGGGTTGCATGTACTTTTGTAAACTGTGTGAACTTGTGTGGACCTCCCTTAACATTTAGGGGGATGAAAAGTAGATGTTGTTCCATTCGCAGACCTAACCGTTATGCACACAAAATTTCACGAAAATCGCTCGAGTTTTTTGTAGGAGTTTAGTAACAAACACCGTGACGCGTGAATTTTATTATTAGATATTGCAGGCTCTAAAATAACCGCCTGATTACAAACAATTATCAACCTTAAAACTCGTTTTACGACATTTTTTATTACAAAATGCAGACTAGGGCCAACTATGGTAATAAGCAACGGTACTAAAGTTATTTCATTCGATACCCCAGGGCCATTTTTTTTACGTTGGCATTCCTCATGAATACCCGGCCGCTTTACGCCAGCCGGGTTATGTGGGACTCCGGGGCACAGAAAGATGGTAGTTGCGCCCCAACCTACCCACTAAAACCAACGGTGTCCCTCAACTGCCCGAAACAGAGCCACGGGTTCACTCCTCCCGATGAGGGATCATGCTCCGTGACCCTGATGGGGCCTTGGCCCGCTAGGTATGACAACGATGTTTGAAACCTCGAACTGGGCTTTTTTTAATAATTTATTTGGTTATTCCCGTTTGTCAATCTAAAAAAAATGGTAACCCTAGTCGTAATTTGTAAACAAAGCTATAAAACTTACCTGAAAAACTAAATTCCACATCTAGCATACCTCTCACTACTACACCCCTCACACCGCACAATTTTACCTTAATTAATGCTGATGAATTCACCAAAATACAATAAAATTAACTTGCAAAAATATGACTAACGCGAAAGTATATCGGCCATATTGTTTGTTTACATGTTTGTTTACAACTGACAAGGGAAGACAGAGACACAATCCACCAATGTCGTTTTCTCGCTCGGAATATTTTTATTCTTTTGTATCCTTTAAACAAATTGAAACTCTATGCTTTTGAGATAGAGCTTTTTTTTTTTCTTTTTAGCATTTTGTTCGTAATCATTCCATACACAAATGTATAAGTTCCTTGTACATGGTATAATAAAATCCATCTCAAGGTTGTCTGTCAGATATCGCATTTAGGGATAAGACCGCCCCTTGTTCAAATTGTTGTAAAATTAACTAGTAGAGATAGTTATCTGTTCTGTTTATATTTCTGGTGTACGATAGTTTATTAATTATCTAACTATTACCTACTTTGCGCATCCATTTTATATTATTTTCTTATTTAAAAAAATGAATTGCTGTTCGTTAGTCTCGCTAAAACTCGAGAACGGCTGGAGCGATGTGGCTAGTTTTGGTCTTGAAATATTCGTGTGAGTCCAGGGAAGGTTGAAAAGGTGAGATATTTTATTACTTGATCCTGAGGCTGTACGAAGTTTGCCGGGTCAGCTAGTTAACAATATTATTTTTGTAAATTAATCATATTATCTATTTTACTTTACTATTACTAGGAGTAGTAAGTAAGAAGAATACCACCCTATATCTTCCCGTGGTTGTCGTAGAAGGCGACTAAGGGACAACAGACGCTGGGCAGCAGCGACGTTCTGCTGAACATCGACCATCCGATACTGCGATCGCCAACCCGCCTGCCAAGCGTGGAGGATTATGGCAACCAAATGTTGATGGGCGCAACTCAAAAACCGGGCCCCAGTCCCCGGCAGCCCCGCTATTCCTTCTGCTACGGTAGCAGCAAATGTAACGGTCGGGCAGGGGTGCTAAGAATCTCCGGCAGAGATACAACACACGTACACTGTGGACTGACGAGAACATCACAGAACTCGAGGAAGGGTTGAGCAATTTAGGAGGAAGTGTTGTCTGAAGTGGTTGGGCTCCGTCTGCAGGCGCCTGTACGCCGGCATTATCCGAAGTATGGCCCTGTACAGAGCCCCCGTCTGGGTCGGAGCACTCACCGCTAGCAACAGGGCCCTTCTGCGGAAGCCGCAGAGGATAATAGCGGTGAGGGCGATCCGGGCGAACCGCACGGTGTCGTGGACGTCTGCCACGCTGCTCGCCGGAGACCCCCCCTGGGAGTTCCAGGCAGAGGTGCTGGCGGCCGTCTATAGGTACCGTACGGCACGGAGGGAGGAGGGAGCGCTGCCCCTTCTCGATGGTGGTGGTATAAGGCGGATCAGAGACAGAGCGCAGGAGTCTCTGATCCGCCGTTGGGAGGAGGACCTAGAGTCCCCGGCCGCCGGGCTGGTGACGGTGGAGGTAGTCCACCCCCCACCTGGATCGTTGGCTGTCTCGGCGGCACGGGACTCTGTCCTCCAGTTGGTGCAGGTGCTTACCGCGCATTGCTGCTTCGGTGAGGTACCCGGGCGTCCCAGTATACCAGGACGCCTTCTCTGATAGTCGCTTGCCACGCTTGCGTTTACGCAAACCTGAGGCGCCCCAAGCGCACCTTGTGAGAGTATACCGCTGGGGTTTTAGTGGTTATACGAGTTCTGTCTCGGGAGTCCCACATAAGCACGGACCTCTTCCCCCGGGGGGCGGTGGTATGCATAAAGCATATCCCCAGCGTAACAAAAAAGGAAAGGTTGTCTGAAATCCGAAGAGAGGGGGAGGACACGATAACCCTCAAATCCGTCAACTTGCTCTACTTTCGGGAGGGCGACCAATAGTCCCAAGGTGGTGTTGGGTTTATCGTCCACAAGTCCCTTGTGAACAATGTTGTTATGATCTAGAGTGTGTCGACCAGGGTAGCGAACCATATACTTAGAATAACCAAGCGTTATTCGCTGAAGGTAATGCAGGTATACGCACCGACCTTGACACACCCCGACGATGCGGTAGAGGTCATGTATGAGGATATTTTCTCGGCCACACATGGCTCTAGAACGCACTAGACTGTTGTCATGGGGATTTTAACGCGAAACTAGGCAAGCGGAGCGGAGAACATTGCAAGCGGCTTTGGACACTTTTGGCTTTTTTTGGAGAAGCAGGGACTCTATATGATGAATTCCTTCTATAGGAAGCCAAAACAGAGGAAATTGACCAGGTTGAGTCCGGATGGCACCACAAAAAACGAGATAGACTCAGCCGGCTTCGTGCAGCCGCCGCATGTGCTGCCTGCACCCGCAGCCTGCGGCCGAGGTTCTAATAGCACCTTTAGAGGCACATTGAATATCGATGTCAATCTCGAAACGTCGTGCCTGATGGGGTCTACGATGCATCCTGTGCCAACTAAGTTTCAAAACCCCGAAATCTTCTAGCTCGCACTGCAAAACCGCTTCTTTAGCCTAGGCGTTAACGTGGACCCCCCTCGACCGTGCTGCCACCTTGTTGTGGTGAGGGGGCTTGCGTGCCTTTAGGATCCGTTGGGACCATACCAGCTCAGGGTCACCCATGCCGGGCCGGCCAATTGGAAAGCGGCACACGGAGTCATGGTGGGCTTTTGCTCTCCTCCTCTCTCCTCATTGCCTTTGAAGCCTTAACCTGCCGCGACACACAGCGTGGGGTGCAGTGGAGGACAGGCGTTGATTCCAGCGCTGCCACCCCTAGCAGCGGAGGGGCGGCCCGGCAAGCGTGCCGTGGGTCGGGTGCTAGCTCATCCGGCGCCTGACGGGGGCACGTGCAATATTTGCACGTCCGCACGTGCCTTTCGGTGGGGAACGTTCAGATCTCCCCATCAAAGCGTGGGGCCCCATCAGGGTCCCGCTCGGAGCATGCTCTCCCATCGGGAGGATTGAAACCCGTGGCCCTGTTTCGGGCAGTTGAGGGACACCGTTGGTTTTAGTGTGTATGGTAGGGTGCAACTATCATCTTTCCGCGCCCCGGGGTCCCACATCAAGTTGAAGTCCGAGATTTGAGGTTGAGAGTTTCTATGGATAGCTGTACTCGTCTACACAGGAGCCCGTCATAAATCTAGCAACCGACCCACGAGCTAGATTAACCCGGCTAGATAAACCTAGTATCGAAATATAATGACTTTTAGAATTTAAATTATCTCCATACGTTCTAGGATCTAAATTTTAATCATGAATAAACAACATAGAATTATCTGTTACTAAACGTACCTGTAGTAAGTCTGTCCGATAGGTATCTTCAGTTCTATTAGTAGGCACGTTTCTCATGCTATCAAACCGGCGTAGTGCTGCAGTGACAGTGTCGTTATGACGTTTGCTTAGCTGTGCTGGGTCCTGGTAGCCCCGGTGAGCGCTCATGGTGGTCAGGTATAGCGTGTGTGCTTCTTGTATCGCCTTCATGTTGTTTTTCACATTTAATAGGTGAAGCGTATTATACTGGTCAACAAGTTCCTGGTAAGCAAATATTTGTATCATTACTGCCTATTAAATTTTTGGACTAGGTCTGCTTTCTTGGTCTTGGGGTTAGACATGACCCAAGGGCCCCAGGGTCCCGGAGCATGCTCTTCTATCGGGGAGCGAATTCCGTAGCCCCGGTTCGGGTAGTCGAGGATTGATGTCGGTTTTAGTGAGTAGGTCGGGGCGCAAATCCCTCTCTACGCGCCCGGAGTCCCACAAAACCCGGCCAACCCCAGCAGGCGGGAATCCATGAATATAAGGGTTTATTGAGACGGCTTTGGATCACGGATCCCCGGTTAGATTCCTGGGTCGGGCTGGGGAAGTGTCTTTGGGTAAACCAGAGACACTGCGTCCCAGAGAACCAGAGTCTGAGTGTCATTAGTATTCGTGAATTTCGTGTTTATAAATTGCCCACGCGATACCTGTGCAATATATGTAGCAAAATAGCTTTTTTATAAAAAATAAATAAGAATTATAAAAGTCGACCACCAATATATGGCCCGTCTGGCCAGCGTGATATTAGGCTAACGAACGACTCGGCAGCTGGCAACCTATGGGCTTATTAGTAGTAGTTGAGGTTAACAAGAACTGTTCAAATGTAAAGGTTTTTTCAACAAAAACCAACAACATGACAGTTTTGACATTTGGTTTTTTGTCGTATTCGTAGTAGTAGATTTGGCAATTGTCACAATTAATTCAATTTCGCTCGAAATGCGAATTAAAATAAATAATTAAAACCCAAAAGGGCAATGGAGAGGGCTATGCTCGGAGTTTCCCTACGAGATCGAACCAGAAATGAGGAGATACGCAGGCAAACCATGGTCACCGACATAACCCACAGGATTGCCAAACTTAAGTGGCAGTCTGCCTGTCTGTCTGTCTGTCTGTCTGTGGCACCGTAGCTCGCGAACGGATGAAGCGATTTCAATACAGTTTTTTTTTGTATGACAGGTGAGTTACGGGCGAGTGTTCTTAAACATGTTTGATGAAAATCGGTTTACTCGTTTAAAAGTTATGGGGGGTGAAGTGGGGAAGAATAACCGAAAGTCTGCAAATATAATCGAGTGGGGTCTCAAATGAAAGTGTATCACGTGCACATTACAAAATAATATGTTCCATGAAAATCAGTTGAGCCCTGAAAAACTCTGGGGGTAAAAAGGGGGGGGATACCCAATATCTGGAAATATACGTGGTGGGGATCTACATCATAACCTATAAAAAACAGAAAATAAACACTAAATTAAAAATTTAAAGAAACCCCCGACACAATGACCTAAGTACCCTTTAAAAAGTAAAAAATACATCGCGTTGGGGGACCAGGGATCAGGTAATAAATAAGTAGGAGCGGTCCCCCAACGCGATATATTTTTTTTATTTTTTACTTTTTAAAGGGTACTTAGGTCATTGTGTCGGGGGTTTATTTAAATTTTTAATTTAGTTTTTTTAATAAAAATTTTATTTTATACTTTTTATAGGTATAATGTAGATTTATTATAATGTACATACTTATTATAATGTAGATTTTGTTAAATTGCACGTGATGCGCTTTCATTTGAGACCCCACTCGATTATATTTGCAGACATTTGGTTATTCTTCCCCACTTTCACCCCTCATAAGATTTAAACGGCTCACCCGATTTTCATCCGATTTTCATCCGTTCGCGAGCTACGGTGCCACAGACAGACAGGCAGACCGACAGACAGACAGACAGACACGTGAAACTTATAACACCCCTCTTTTTGCGTCGGGGGTTAAAAACTTACCGTTTTACTGAAAATCGTGAAAAACTCATTCTCTGGATATTTGACATTGAATATTTTTTTCCGCACACGGGAATGATGGGGAACTTTTAAATATCATTTATAATTATGTTTTAAACAATTTTACTGATTTTCAGCTTGTTGGGACTTTATGCACCTTCGAATGTCTTTAGACATTCGAAGTTGATCGGACTATTTAGAAAAAAAAGTTGTTAAGGATATTTATTATTATAAATAAATATCCTTGGACATTTCACACAACGCCATCTCGTCCCAAGTTATGCAACTTAATGCTTGTATTATGGTAACGAGATGGATGATAAACTACTTACTTATATACATTTTTTTATGAAAATACATCCATATTATAGATAGAAATGACACTCAGACTCCGAGCCAGTGCTTCTGGTTTAGACAAAGACACTGGCCCGACCCCGGAATCGAACCCGGGACCCGTTGATCCAAAGGCGGCACATCTGACCACTAGACCAACGAGGCAGTTAAAACTGTTCTTGTGATGTCAATGAGTGACTGGTCCTTACAGACCAGCTCCCCGGTCCGTGTGGCGATGGACTTAGTACATCGTGTCACCACCACATTTATTGTAAGGGTGTCGTAAGAGACGACAAATGAAATAAAAGCCGATAACCTAGCTACCAGTGCAGGAAAACTTGATGAATACCCTGTGCCAACCCGTCTGGCTAACGTGGCACAGTAGGCTGAATACCTTAATGCAACTGGAGGAGGTAAAACTCAGTAGTGGGTCATTTATGGCCTGAATGGGTTGGCATCCCCGCGCTGGCGGGTACAGTCTTTACGCCGGGTCAAAAAAAAAATAGGGATTCGTATAAATTTTTCCTTCCCTTGTGGCTCGGTTATCGACCTTCTAGTTTCCTTTTGTCGGCTTTTACGACACCCTCAGGCTGGAATGGAGTGATGACATATGCCGAATACTTTCATACATCTCAATTACCTTTTCCATTTTTTTTCTTTCCTCGTCCGTTTCATTGGCCCCTATTTTCCGCAGCGAGTCGAAAGTTGAAAGTGCGATCGCGAGCGCATCTCGATGGAACTGTTCCAAATCTTGAGGGTTCACGCATACTGTCTGTAAATGTTGCACTGCCAATCTAGAACACAACGTGTTCTCGTACGCTTTAGTAGCGGCAGTGAGCCCTCTTCTCAGTTTTATGTCGTTATTGTACAGATGTGATCGCTGGAACTGGTCCAAATCCTGGAAAAATAATCATTAAGAGATTCTTTTGATCTTGTGCCTAAATAATTAGGAAATAAATAAAATTATATATGTCGGAGAATAAACTGTTTAATTAAACCTTTTATTTGAGCAGCGGGTTCAAGGTACCGATCTTAACTACACTCCAGCATTAACACACCACACCGCAACCACTGTTTCTATCATAATGCCCGATCCACCTCGATCGCGCTCCTTTTATAAGTTTTTGCCGAACGTCAAGATGGCGCCTCGACCCCGCTCGAGGACTACCCTCCGCTCTGACAATGCAAAATAATATAACGTCCTCTTTTAAAAAGATGACAAACTAAATTGAATAGAAAAATCTAACAAATTAAACTGATTAAAATTAAGATTTAACAAAGTATTTTCTAGGCTAATTGATATCGTCTTTATGTAACCAGGAATCAAGTCCATTCTGACTACTTCCTCCGACACGGCCACCCTGACGTTTCACACGTCCTCGTGTGATGTTGAAGGGTGAGCATCATCATTATCTGTAAAGATACAAACAAATTTTTGGGTAACATGGTTCGGCCACTCCTGACCAAGTAGAATATGGTCCTTAACATTCATGTAGTCTGATATCAAACGTCAAATTCTCAATCTCAACGAGCGTCCAATCTTTGTGCCCCTTTACGCCGTTTACTAAACAGATTCCATGATAACGAAAAGGCGACCTCGCCTTTGTTATCCACCTGGCCACCTCGCCTTTCATAGTTCATTGGGCCACCTCGCCATTTGTTGTCCACTTGGCCACCTCGCCTTTCATAGTTCGTTGGGCCACCTCGCCATTTGTTGTCCACTTGGCCACCTCGCCCTTCACATAATTCCTGTTTAAATATCTAGATGGCCACCTCGCCATTTAGATACGTTTACCAGCACTGTTAAGATGTTTTGCATATGGCCCACAAGCCACCACGCTGTTACCACGACCCACCATACTTCAAACATACCGCTCCAGAGAATAGTGCCACCCCATCTTTTCACGTGGGCGTCGAGTAAGAGGCGACTCTCACTCTCAGAAGAGACTAGACTCGATACGGACCATCTTTCGTATCATAAGTCTCGATGGCCTAGTGGTTCAGTACTCAGACTTCTAGTTCAGAAGTTCTGTGTTAGAACCCTGGCTCAACCAATGACTTTCCGGAAGTTATGTGTGATGAGCATCGATGACTAACAACGTTGTGCCCCATGTATGACAATAGGTTTCGCCACCTATTACATTTGAGACTCGAAAATAATCCAGCGTGTCGAGGCATAATTGCCGCTGACCACACCCTCAGGTATTAAAGGCGTGAAGTTACATAGGCACATAGCCATATGATGTTTTAATTAATGAAACTATTAAACTAGTCCAAAGATCTTACCGTCATTATTATCTGATAAGCATGGATTCAGCTCAGTAGGGACATATGATTGGGGGAGTGGACGTAGGCGTTCTCTCGAGTATTTGTAAGTTCGATTAGCGTTCAAACTCTTAAGATGGTATCTGTCACCGTCAAGTACCTCAATGACTTCATAAGGTCCTTTATATTTAGGATCCAATTTGGTTTGATTCCGTTCATGATTTTCTACTAAAACATAATCTCCTACCGAAAATCTAGTCACATTTGCCTTATTTTTATCGAATCTTACTTTATCAAGCTGTGCATTATTTTTCATTAATTTGTCAGCTTGTTCCCTAATCTCTTAAATTTATCTCAATCTCATGATCGTCAATAGTTAATAAATTTAGTGGTCTAGCTACTCTACCTATTAACAATTCTAATGGACTTGCCTTAGTTACCCTATGAATCGTGCTATTTATAGCAAGTTGAACATCACCTAACGCATCTTGCCATGACCTATTTGGACTAACTTCTACAACAGTCAACATATTTTTGAGGGTGCTCATTAAACTCAATCATTAAACTCTTTATTCGCGAAACACCGCCCTTGGTCTGCTATTATTCGCACAGGCGCGCCAAAAAGTGATATAGATGCTTTAAGTGCGTAAATGGCACACTCTGCATTAATTCTCAGGGAATGTCTAAGTAACACGTATTTAGTGAAAGCGTCTATGAGCACGAAAACGTATTCGTTTTGATTATTTTTCCCACTGAGTTTTCCTGTGGCATCTATATGAATTGTGTGCATAGGGATGCTGACTTTTGGTATAGGGTGCAGCTCGATTTGCTGTTTACCACTACTTGATTTAGCCACTTTACAAGGTATACATTTCTTAACAAATTTTCTAACATACTT
Source organism: Clostera curtula (assembly GCA_905475355.2). Taxonomy (NCBI): domain Eukaryota; kingdom Metazoa; phylum Arthropoda; class Insecta; order Lepidoptera; family Notodontidae; genus Clostera; species Clostera curtula. The sequence goes on from FR997795.1 coordinate 3,099,465, forward strand.
TGCCATATTAGGAAACCAATAATGTTGGTATACCTTCTCTAAGGTTTTATCCCACCCCAAGTGAACAATCAAACTCAAACTCAAAATTAACTTTATTTACGTAGGTTTTATCACAAAACTCTTTTAAATCATCATATTTACAGTTACCATTATCATCATCTTACGACCCCTGTCCCACGCTAGGTGGTAGTCTCCATACACACCTATCAGTCGTCATATCTACAGTCACACCTTTTATACACAATTTCTCATGTTTACAATCCATCCATCTCTCTTGATCTTCCACAACCCTTACGTCCATCCACATTAATACTGAAACTACCACCGGTTCGGAATGCTGCTCTACAGAGAAGAGCCGGTAAGAAACCCTGTAGTTATATTTTTCAAATCAATGGGTTTGTTTACAAAAAGCACTAAACAGCACAGTGAGAGCAAGTTCGCCGGATGAGAGAGAAACACAACACGTTAACGCAATGAATGACAACTAGGCCTTGGGTTAGGGCCAATCAAATACAAGTCCGCGAATTAATAGCTCAATCGACTCATGGATACGATTTATCACCGACCAACAGAAAGCCCTAGGTACCTACTATTGGTAACCAAATGTTACGGTTATTTCTTTGATTTTTTCTATACAGCACATTTGATCATAAATTTTACAGCTCTAAATCAAGATCATCGTTTTCGAGTTTATGAATAATTTTATTGCACTCTGGGTCTAGTTGTTGCTCCGCTTGTAACCAGTTTGCTCTGTAATATTGACGCGCTTTTGCTCTATACGGTTTACATTTTCTAAAACGTTGGGTTTATTGACCGAGCTGCCAGTCAAACTGACAATGTTATTTATCCTCTTTCCACTAAGCTTTGACGCAACACAATGTTTGATGAGAGAGCATTCGGCACCAGAATCATAATAAAATGGATACGACTCACAAGTGTTCATCAGCGCACTGCTGGGATTGCTAACATAGCAAACTTCCACATGCCTTTCGTTACTCGCCGCTGCTGCAGGCGCTGCTCCGAACTGCTTGCGCCTACTGCCGCGCCAGCTCCTCCGCTGTTGCCACGTTGTTGCCACGTGGACCCTTCGTTGCCAAATGTCCGGCGTTGCTGCACCTGAAACAGATTAAGTCCGACCGCGGCCTCGGTCCCGCAGAGCTTGACGCTGAATTGACTGCACTGGCTGCCTTGCCTTTCACCTCGCCTTTGGAACGGCACCTATTTTATCGAAGTTGTGAAATTTCACCGTTGCCGACTGAAACTTCGATCGCATGAAATCTGGATCTGCTGTCCTATCGCCTTATGTTTAGGCTCTCAATCTACCTTACCGATGCAAATCAAGGCATATAATGGTGCCATAATCTTGGAAAACTGATATAAACTGCCGAAAATATGACGCTAGACCGATGAACTCAAGCCTAACGCTAAAACATCCCGTCTAATCTAAATTTCGTATCGCAAGTAATTAACAGGCAAAACATGTAAAAGAATTTCAAATAATTATTTTTTACATATTGGCTAAACCGTCAAACGTTTTTACACTTGCCTTTGTTTACATTCACAATGTTGTGATGGCTTTAGGTTGGTGTCACTCTAAATGTCAGTCCGTTGGACGTCAGTCTCTGACAGCTAGTGGCGCCACCTGGGCAGTTTGATGTGGTAGTTTTGACCCATATTATTTAGTTGTTTTTAACAAATCGAGTTGTAATTATTTAATAGTTATTATAAAATCAAACCTTAATTAATTTACTGCTATTGGCAAATATTATTTGATTATCTTTTCACAATAACCGGAAGTGAGATTATTTTTTTTAATATCGGCTTGTGTTCTAGCAACTTTACGAATCCCTATTTAATCTGTGGGGTTGTCTACGATGTATGACGGCCAGACGATTAATTACAAATTACCCCAAATAAAACATCAACGCCCTCCCAAAGGCCAACCCCACGTCCGTGCAGAACATCTTAGCCACGTGGGAGGGGGACACTCAAAATGAAATTACTTATGAGTGGCTAACAGGGAAATGGCAAACCCGTGATGATGGAGAGAATTAATATTGAAATGATACAAAGTGACTTGACATTGGCTAAACACAAACCGTGAGAGCCACAAGAAAATAAAAAAATAAAAAAACATCAACGTTAAGTTTGGCATTTGCCAGTGAAATAGGCGGACGCGTCGGTCAGAGCAGAAAGAAACGTCTCCGCCATTGTTTTAACAGTGAGTTTTACACGCATTATAACTAATCCTTTGTATTTCTTATTGTCTCGCCAATCGGCTTATGCAAATGGACCGCGTGGCTCATTGTGTTGTGTTGGCATACAGCCACGTGGACTGGTTAAAGTTTTAACCTTTGGACTTCCCGTGTAGGCCCTCCATATTCCTTCTGTTGGAAGGCATGATAGTTTCACTTTGTAATAGGATCCCCCTTGCGGCGGATTTCAGGTGTGGCCGCTCGAGAGATTCGTCTCAACGCCAGGATCCAGAGGCACCTTTGGAGCCTGGACGCGAGACCCGTTCCTCGAGCCCGGCCTCCTGCGGAGCTGACCGTGCTGTAGTGGAGTCCGCCTAGCAATCCAGCTGAGGCGGGACGGTTTTTCATTACCCCTTAATTATTTTTCTTTTACCTGCATTTCTTTTCGTTAAATAAATACAATTTACTTTGTATTTACGGGTTCAGTTAGGAGCCAGTAAGTTACCTGCCCGGCTCCCAAACTGGGAGGCCGGAATACAACTAGATTTAACTAAAGGACCCCGGGACCGACACCTTTTTATAACTGGAAGAATTTAACCATCGTCGTCGGCTCAGGGATCCGGTACTCATAAAGTCCCTGGCGCCCCTTAAGTATTATCAACTTGAGCAGTGACCAAAATTCATGAATTTAACGTGATAGAAGTTCGTCTTATACCGATCAAAGTCACACTATCGTAAAGTCGTATACCATACAATTTACCCGAGTAAGAAAATGGAAACTGCTCACCGGAGTGACGTAAAATTCCAGACCCACTCACTATTCTTTGACCTGGCTGACCGCAGAACTGTTGCTCGCCTTCCTGCTGCTCCGCTCAGGACAGTTAGACGCGTAGTGTCCTTGTCCATGACAACGCAAGCAAGTGATCCCGTTCACTTGGTTAATCGCCGCACTATGACTGCCACTTGTGATTTTCGGTTTAGTTAGAACAATCTCCATGTAGCTTAATATCTCCTTTAGAGTGACAATGAATCGCCATTATCAGTCATTTCCATCGCGTACAGAAACACACACATATCACTACACTGTTTTCTCCACGTGGGCTGACTGAGTTACATACCACTTCTGATGTCGGAGAATAAACTGTTTAATTAAACCTTTTATTTGAGCAGCGGGTTCAAGGTACCGATCTTAACTACACTCCAGCATTAACACACCACACCGCAACCACTGTTTCTATCATAATGCCCGATCCACCTCGATCGCGCTCCTTTTATAAGTTTTTGCCGAACGTCAAGATGGCGCCTCGACCCCGCTCGAGGACTACCCTCCGCTCTGACAATGCAAAATAATATAACGTCCTCTTTTAAAAAGATGACAAACTAAATTGAATAGAAAAATCTAACAAATTAAACTGATTAAAATTAAGATTTAACAAAGTATTTTCTAGGCTAATTGATATCGTCTTTATGTAACCAGGAATCAAGTCCATTCTGACTACTTCCTCCGACATATATATAATTTTGTATATAGCAATTGCAAAGTCCGTTTACCTCATCTAATAACACCGCGTTAAATACAGTGGAACCTCGATAACGATACATTTATGATATTAGTAGGATACATTTGAATAGCATGAAATAACTGTAAGTCAATAATTTAATCTCATTTTCAAAAAATAGCCGATTGTATGACAAGGGAGTAAAGTAGTATTTTTACGGCGAGGGCGCTATTTTATCCAAAGCGAAATGAGGGATTCTAGAATATTCAAAGTACATCGCCTGAGGGAAAAATATTTTTGCTCCCGAGTAATACACTCTACTTTTCATCCCCTTAAATGAGAAAATAATAAATAAAAGCAAATAATGAATAATTTTAATCTAAACAAAATACATACGTTTTGCATAATTCTTGAGAAAATGCCTACGCCAAAAATACACTTTCACAAATTATTCCCTATTATGAAATTGTCATAGGCTTTTACATATACAATCTCCCGGGATTTCATAGGTATTAAGTTTTGTATGACGTTATTGGCTTCTATTTTTATTGTTTCAGGAGTTAATGCACTATCACTTTCAGAACTCGACGTAGAACTCATTTTCTTGCAAAATTCAATAAAGTCCTAACGATTACAAGACAGAAACAGAGAAGTAAATCACGCGCTTTTTTGTTTTTTAAATTGCCGCGCCTCTTCACACCGTACCGCCAACATTTACAGCCAGTAATCTAAACAATTTGCGTTCGATTTCAATGAACGATTCATGACGAACGCTAAAAAGTCTAGAACAGAAAAGAGCTCTTTGAGGCTCGCATATAGAGGAACAAAATGACTTTTTTTTTAATAGAAGGGATGAAAAATATATTTAGCATACTTACGCTCTTCAAATCGGTCAACGCCTTTTCAGTGTCTTTTTTGTCGCCTAGCATTATCCGGGAAGTGAATATTTTAATCGCAGCGTCACGAGCTGCTTCGTGCTTCGCACGGATCCCGTCCGGCGTGTAGCTCTGGTTCTTTGTATCAAACTCGTCCATGCGCCCGCTATACTCGTGACGGGCAGCATTGAGCGCAGCCATGGTAGCCGCCGCCTTCGTACCCTGAAAAAGCCCATAGTTTCATTTGAAGCTACTATAGTTAACTATGGGCTCCATTAAAAGGCTTAAAGACAGCCAAAGGGCAATAGAGCGCTATGCTTGGAGTTGCCCTGCGAGATCGAATAAGAATGAGCAGGACTTTCAAAGTTAAATGGCACTGGACAGGGCGCATTGCTCGCAGGACTAACGCCCGATGGGGCAAAAATGGCATCGATGGCGACCGCTTTCCGGAAAGCGCAGTGCTGGTAGGCCTCCGAAACGGTGGACCGATAACCTGGAAAAACGATGGATACGACTCAGGACTGGCTTTTGTGGAAATCCAGCAGAGGACGGAGGAGGTAATTATGATGATGATCATAGTAACCTATAAAAATAAAAATTTACAAAACCCTGGATACATATCGGAGGGATCTATATTATTAGTACCTATATAGATAATATATATCCTTTCGTTAAGTACCTATGGAATGTTAACCAATGATAAAAAATAAACAATACGTAACTATAAAACTTAAAGAAAATAATAATATTTTTAACACCGGTCACCAATCTTCACGTGCTCGTTGTAGAATAAAAATCGTAGTGATAAACCTTGTGAAACACAGATTAAAAAGCCAATAATTATGATAAGCATGATAACGAGTCTGGTCATTTCCGACGTAATACTACTACTACTACTGATACTTAGCCCATAGATGACTGGGTCATGGCCAACCCGTCTGGCGGTGGGTCATCTATTTCTTACCAAGTTTTTCGTCTCTTGCGGCTAGGATATAGGCCTTGTCATTTCCTTTTGTCAGCTCTTACGACACAAAAACTTATACATAAAACATTTTTTTTCAATTTTTGACTGTCTGTCTGTTTGTTTGCTTTCAATGGCAGATAGCTGAACAAGGTGTTACTTAGGCTACATTAATTGACCCACCCCCTTCCATCTTTTCACGACCCTACAATGTTCAATACCTTGCGGACGAAGTCGTGAGTAACAGCTAGTTCTTAATAATACAAGATTAAGTACCTCTAATATAGTCGTGATGTCTGGGAGTTGGTCAGAATTGAAGACCTGACCATACTGTGTAAAATACATCATCAAGTCCCTTCCTGTAATCTTTACTCCACCAATCGATTTCGGGGTCAAATTTTTTGGGTCAAACAGAGATGGCACCATCTCCAATAAACTCGACTTAAAATTTGCTTCGATGTCTGAAACAATATTGTAAATACATATTTTGTAAAAATATATATTAAAAAAATTGTAACAATATTGTAATATCTGGCCATTGCCGGATAATTATTGTCAATTACGCATTCCTTTCTAAGGGCCGGTGATAGTAAAGGAATCCCCAAAAAATATACCAACGGCAAGGTTAAGCAAGAGGAGGAAAATTAGATAACAATCCCTGTGGAAAACCGACTGCCCGAGAAAGGGAGATATTTTAAAATAATTTTTATATTCGTATTCATTATAATTCATTTTAAACATTACAAAAAAAAAACTGACCCTTGATGGTCTAGGAGTTGGAAGTGCCGCTTTTGGATCACGGGTCCCCGCATCGAGTCTGGGGTCGGGTAACTAACTGTCTTTGTGTAAACCTTGCACTTGCTTTGAGTCTGGGTGCCATTTATATTCTTGAATTACATTTTCGCAAACATTTTATAAGCTGAAATACCTTCTGTTGTGAAGGATGCACTTGTTTGATGTTTTTTTGTTGACTGTGGGGACTCGGGGTTGGGCGATTACACACGACACGCTAAGGACGCCACAGGTTCGCGTAAACGTAGACTACTGTGACGCCCCGACAGGGTCAGCAGGCAAGCGACAATCAGAAGACGTCCGAGGCAACTGGAGCGCCCTCAGTCAATGAGTCTTTCGCTGGTGGCGGGGCCCCCGACCCACCACCATCCTCTATGGCGGGGGTAGGAGGTAGGCGTAGAGTCGCCTCCTCCTCCTCGGCCTCCGTCTGTGGCGTGAGTCAGTCAGAGCATCCTCCTCCCTGACCCGCTACGCCGCCTCTTTCTGAGCCATAACGTCCTCGCAGAAGGAGGTCACTGCTTCCCATGCCTCTGCTCGCTGTCGAGCACGCCTTTGATCAAACTCGACAACGAGAGGTCTTCTCCGACCTATGCCACCAGGGCACGCCTCTCGGGCGCCCAGGTCGCACATTCCTCCACTGTGTGGCGCGCCGTATCGTTTGGTGCGCCACACCCGTGGCAGACCAGCGTCGGATCCCAGCCTGCGATTTGATGCAGGTACTTACCGAAGCAGCCATGCCCGGTAAGCACCTGCACGAATCTGTAAGACAAAGTCCCATACCGCCGAGACAGCCAGTGATCCAGGTGAAGGCGGACAGCCTCCACCGTCGCCAGCCCGGCGGCCGGGGAGTCTAAATCCCCCTCCCATCGGCGGATCAGGGCGTCTCGCGCTCTGTCCCTGATCCGCCATACACCACCGTCGAGTTGGGGCAGCGTTTCCTCCTCCCTTCTTGCCAAACGGTACCTGTACACGGCCGCCAGCGCCTCGGCCTGGAGCTCCCAGGGAGGGTATCCAGCGAGCAGCGTGGCAGTCGTCCACGACACCGTGCGGTACGCCCGAATCGCCCTCGCCGTTATGACCCTCTGCGGCTTCCGCAGGAGGGCCCTGTTGCCAGCGGCGAGGGCGCCGACCCAGACGGGGTACTTGTTTGAAATGGAGTAGTGAATCCAGCCTCGTCCAGATTGAAGCAAGAAAAGCTTTTAACAATAAATGTTAACTGCCTTCAAACTAGAAAACTTCAAATATAAACAACCATTTGGTGCCTTACTACTACTTCTCAGCCCATAAATGACCCACTGCTGAGTCGGGCCTCCTACAAGTATTGTGCCATGCCAGTAGTCAGTGCCTTAGCCATACCTATATCCTAATTGAATTTGTAAAGTCGGTTTACTTATTTTGTTTAAAATATTTTTTATTCAATTATGTAGTTTTTTATTATTTGGTATTAAATGTCAAATTTTAGGTAAATATCGAAAAGTCCTTAACATTCAAATATCTTGAAAACTATTGCATTTCGGCCATACATATGGGGGGCTCAATTTGTTGCATTTTGGCCCCCCTATGAGCCCCTGGCGGATATACGTCGAATTACCAGTAACCCTGTATATAAATTAACACAATATTCTTTATAAATTATAGCCTTTATGTTATTCTAAAGTTTAAGTTATATTATTATTGTAAAAGAGTAACAAACATACTGTGGAGGACACAATGAAAATTCCGTTTCCTCAATACAATATGGCGTCCTCCATTGGGAGCAGCGAAAAACACGTCCGTAGCCCACCGTTCGTTTTCATAGACGACATAAACTAGCAAAATCAAAATAGAGCTCTACGTTAGCGCCACAATTTTACTGCTTACAAAAGAGGTTGCCAGCATTATTGCCAACCATCCTCTACACATACATTTTACAAACATTCGCATTTATAATAGTAGTTTAGTAGGATTAGATATCCATTGCCATCAATTATTTCGAATCGGTTTACATGACGATGTTATGCGCTAACAAACATAAACAACCGAATTTGGAACCTGCGCCATTTTGTATTCGGTAGAAAATTAATTAAAGTACCTGCAAGAGAACCACTGAAGACTTTTTCAGCCACTTTCAAACCAGGGTGAGGCATCAAGAAGCAGGTGAGCTTCGAAAAGCAACTGTGAAGGTGCCGGCGCACTTGAGCTAGTTCAGGGATTTGGCCCGGTTCCTCCTAGGGTCAAAACAGACGTTTTACACAAATAAGAATGTCCGTGAATTTCCAGAAGTTTTCGGGATACCGTTAATGTGTTTACTATTACAACTTCTCAGCCCATATATGGCCCTGCTGAGTCAGGCCTCCTCCAGTTAAGTAGTGGATAATTAGCCTACTGTGCCACGCTGGCCAAACGGGTTGGCACAGGGTTACGTATCAGGCGTGGTTCTGCACCAGATCCCACAATGCCGCTACAGGACGCTAGTGGGAGCACTCCGGGGATGTTTAGTGGGTAGGCCTCCACTCTGGGGGAGAGTCCCACACGCCCCCCCTCGGCCATCCCCGTGGCCGACGGGGATAGTCCATAAAGGATTTGACCCCGGGTGAACAAAAAAAAAAAAAAAGGGTTACGTATCAAGTTTCCTTCTCTTAGGGCTAGGATATAAGCCTTGTAATTTCCTTTTGTCAGCTCTTACGACACCCTTAGGATAAAATGGTGTGGTGACACTATGTATTCTAAATCCGTCACCACAAGAAAAACTTGATACGAAACCCTGTGCCAACCCGTCTGGCCAGCGTGGTACTGTTAAATTATCCCGGATGTAACTGGAGGAGGCCCGACTCAACAATGGGTCATCTATAGGCTGAGAAGTAGCGGTAGTGGTAAACTAGCACAATATAGATAGATAGATAGATAAACTCTTTATTGTACACGAGAGAAATAGACAGAACACAATAATATGCAACAATTTGTACAAGTGGCGGTCTTATCGCTGAATGCGATTAAGAATCTAAGAAACGATAGTAAGGTACAATAATATATCTATGATTAAATAAATAAAGTAGTCCAATATAAAAAGGGAAAAAGGAATAGTTGATAGATTAAATACACTATAAAGTATAAATTATTGTATATAATTATAATAGATACATACAAATAGTACTTATATATTCATATAATATATCGTCTATGTATAGTAAGAATTAAGTAAGTCTTAAAAAGTGTTTAGACATTTTCAATCTAAGTCGGTGATACCTTAAGTCGAAATTTAACTACATATTTTTGGAGACTTACTTATTTCTCGCTCTACGGAGACGATATAATTATATAAATAAATACAAACCATGAGTTTTTGAGTCAAAAACTTATTGCCTCCATTGTATCCATAGTTGTATTCATAGGGGTTAGTCCAATCACGGATTAGAAACATCAGCTCCTGGAAAGCCGCACCACCTAAACTTGCTTTTTGGCCGTACTCCGTGAATAGCTGAAAGTAGATAGCCGGTCAGTTTCAGTTCGTTACTTTACGCAAAACTCTCCCTGGGGAAGTGCTTTATGCATACCATCGCACCTCGGGGGTCAGCCAAGGAGTGGAACTCTTCGCGCGGTCTGTTTTTCCGGAACAATATAATTTGGACCTCTTTAAGGCAAAGTGAACAGACACCTTCTAGGCAAACGTGTACCATCTAAGCCCTCATTTTCGGCCTCTATCAAGCGAGATTGAGGTCAAACGTAAGCCAATTAAATTTGTTTGGTACGCATTCTACTGTGGCGCCCCGACGGATTGAAACTATCGGATACCGATCGCGGGCAAATGGGACGCCCTCACTCAATCAGGCTTTTGCCACCCACCACCACTGGGCGTAGCGTTCGTATATGTAATATTGGTATCGACGAATATAGACAGGCCAGAAGGGTTCTAGTAGTAATAGCTCAGTTCCCCACAAAAAAACCATCCGCCTTTGCCCTCAGGATACTAGAATACTCTATTAGATATTTAAAAAAAGTCCAACCTGTAAATGTTGCAAATCTGGCTCAGCAATGTTCCTAAAGAGGTTGTATATCTGCACAGACGACAGCAGCGTGGACAACGCGAATATGGTGGTGCTGTCCCGAAGAGAGCTCTTGGAGTCGAATGTGCCCTGTGTATCCATCAATAGTACGACCACCTGCCGGAGTATAAACACACAAATGTTAAGAACCCATCTAAACAGACACTAGGGTGGACAAAGCGGTCAAACACTCTTTTTTATTTGAATATCCTCATGAAGATATTACATATTATTATTGTGGTTGGTCTTTACTATGGCTATGTTAATTCAAGGTCAAAATGTACCTACCTACTCTGTTACGTTGATCTAAGATCTAAAGTTACGTTTTATAAATAGCAATAGGATAATAGGTAGGTACTTACAAGACTACTGCTGCAAGACCAAGACTGCGAGCGCAAAACCCAGACCAAGACCAGGTATATTGGCGCATGACCAAGAGCAAGAATGGCTAAGTCTTGTCTTGTTCCTGCATTTGGGCAACACTAGTAGAACTAGGCCACTGCAAGGTACGAAACTGTGCAAAACGTACTGACTGCCTTCAGCGACCTTTACAAGTTATCCACCAGCTGCTGGTCGTCTGTCGCTCCGTTTCCCATGTCGCCCGCAAGTCATTTGTTGCCCTAACGCCCATCCTTCAGTCAAGTAGTCTATTCATTTACTCTGTTCTTAAATATAATATAAATTCTAGGTAAGCTAAATTAATTGACTTAATTGTTACACACCTCTTCACCAGAAGGTTCTAATTTGACATGGAAAGGTTCCGACCACATGTGTATACCAGAAGTGTCGCGGTTGGAGCCTCCTCGCCAGTGGAAGCCCGTCAGGGGCTCGTTTTCATCACCCATCCATTGGGCACTTTGTTGCTTCCACCTCTAAAAAAACAATGAAATCGTGCATTAGTCATTAAAAGAGGAAACAAAGTATGTACATATCTTACCTTAAAAGAACTATGCGTAAAAAGGAAGTTTCACTACCACTGCATAAAATTAAAACGGAAAAGCATGAAATGGTTTTCTCGATTTCCGGAAAAACTACGATTTCCATGAAAAAAAAAGACAAAGTTGTAGGCAATAAAAAGATCTACAACTTTTGTATTTGCACTTTTTTCGTATAACCACAAAATTTATGTCAAAATGCAAAAACCAAGCTTTTGGTTTTTTTACTTTTCTTTATTTTTACCCTTTAAACCTCCCCCCTCCCCATTCCCCACTTCGCGACCTCAGATCACCCGTAAATTATTTTTTCATTTCATTCTTGTTATATTCTCTTGCTTTTCTCTCTTCCAACGGGTTTCATCCTAACTAACATTAATATCTTTTACTTTTTACCATTTTCTCAGGCTTCCGCCCCGGGCTAAGATTCTATATGACTATTTGTCTGCATCGAGATACGATGAGGCAGTTGAAAGATAACTTGTTCCTAAGTGATATCAAATCCAGAGTACGGAATTTAGCTTCTAAAAATCAATTCTTGACGGGGCAGAATATTCCCCGCCGCACACTGGAAAATAATGCGTGTTGTAAATGTCAAGCAGCACGCTTAGTGGGAGGATCTAATGGCCCGCCCGGCTACTCTTACATCCGTCAAGTCCGGCGCCAAGCAGTTTAGCTTTGTTCCGTCGTGTATATGTGAGAGCCGGTGCCCGACAGGGCATTTTCTTGAATTGCCTGCTCCATCTTAGACCCTGGCGTTGCTTTCCGTCACGCAAGCCTAGGGTCAAAGACATTCAAGTCGGTGATGAAAAAAACGATGCGTAAACAAGTTGCTTATCTCTCGGCTGGAATGCGTCGTGTTTTGTTCTCGGCGGCCGACCGGAGTTTGGCTATTCCATTTTTTTTTGTATGTATGTATGTATCTATGTATGTAACGGAATCTTTGAACATGATGTTGACCCAGTTAAAAACGTCGGATTAACACGAAATTTGGCATACTTTCTAAGGACCGATGACAATTCAATATTTTAAACATTTTAACCCATTAAAAGAATAATAATAATTAAAAGAATAATAATACAATAAAATCATTATTTTTTAACACTATTTTTAATTCAAATTTATTAAAATTTATTTTCTTTTTTTTAGTTCGATTTTCTATAAAGCGTATTTTCTTAGTTTTTTTAGACTATTATTTATTATTAATTAGGCTGGCTTGTTTTGACGATGTTCACAATGTCATAAGGTAATAAATTTTGTTTGTTTTGAATAGCTGTGATTTAAAGACGTCGATTGTTATGAATTTATTTGTGTCCCACTAACTTGCAGTAAGGGTAGGCGCGCACGGGTGACTTTTGTCACCGTGACTGTTTCGTCACTTGTATCAAGTCCGTGGCTAAGTATGGAGATGCGCGCACGTTACCACGTGACATCTGGGTGACATTTTCAATTTTTCATCAACAACTTATAATGTCACGCTGACGAAAGTCACCCGTGCGCGCCTACCCTTAAACTATCTTTTGTTGATTCTGCTTTTGGAATGAAGTTTCTTATCGCGCGTTGCAAAAGGGGGCTAAACCGATCAAAACGACACAGCGACACATCGACAGCGCGCCTGTTAAAATTATTACAATTCCTTCACTAATTAATCGAAAGGAACTTCGTTCCATCCGGGTGTCCCTTGACACCTCTCAAGTTTTTTGTTTTTATATTAGCGAAATTTAGAAAATCAATCAATGTTCAGGTACGATGTTTATTTCTTTTTTGTTCCCCTAACCTATACAAGTTTTAATCGTTGGATGTTTTTTTTAAATATTCAAAGGACCAATTATATTTTATTTTTTAATCCTAGATTAAACCAGCCAAAAGCAAAATTATTTAGGTTTTTTATTATTTTCCTTTTCCCTGTATTTACCTGTGCAACGTGAGACTGCTGAGTCGGGCCTCCCCCCTTTACATGGAGGGTAATTAGCCTACTGTGCCCCGCTGGCCAAACGGGTTGGAAAGGGTTTCGTTTCAAGTTTTCCTTCTCTAGCGTTTCAGGTTTTCGGCTTTGTAATTTCCTTTTGTCGGCTCTTAAGACACCCTCAGGGTGGTATAAATAATTAAATAAATAAATATCCTTGGACATTTCACATAACGCCATCTCGTCCCAAGCTAAGCAACTTAATGCTTGTGTTATGGTAACGAGATGGATGATAAACTACTTATATACATTTTTTTTTTGTAAATACATACATATTATAGATAGAAATGACACCCAGACTCCGAGCCAGTGCCTCTGGTTTAGACAAAGACACTTGCCCGACCCGGGAATCGAACCCGGGACCCGTTGATCTAAAGGCGGCACATCTAACCACTAGACCAACGAGGCAGGAGGTGACACTATGTATTCTTAATCCGTCACCACAAAGACATACCATGTTGTGGCAAGCCATTAAACAAGAATTGTACACAAGAATAAGTGATTTATGATATTGCAAAAGAGGATCATTACGGCAACTCTCCACAAAAAAAGGAATACAGACCGGCGCTTTGAGGTACCGCAAAAAGAAGTCCAGCATGAAGGACTTCCCGCCGCGGAAGGGACCAGCGATGCTCACTACCACCACCGGCCGATCAGCCACATCCTTACGAAGTAGCAGCGACTTCAAATTATCCATGTCCAGTTGATACCGGGCGTCAGAACCATTTACTAGATTAACGACTTGAATGCCATGGCCGGGGTCATTTTCAAAGGAAATATTGGATGATATTTGGTCTAGAACAATAACCTTAATTAAATACATTTAAAATATGATAGGTCCGTGTGGTGACGGATTTAGAATACATGATGTCACCACCCTATCCCACCCTGGGGTGTCGTAAGAGCCGATAAAGGGAAATGAAACGGCCGACACCAAGTCGCAAGATAAGGAAAACTTGATACGAAACTCTGCGCCAACCCGTCTGGTCAGCGTGGTACAGTAGGCTAATTACCCTATAAGTAACTAGAGGAGGCCCGACGCAAAGGTGGGTCAGCAGTACTGTGATTAAACACCTAGCCGTAAAAGAAGGAACACGTGATACTAACGCTGTGCCAACTGGGCTGGCCGTGGCACAGTAGGCTAAAATTACCCTATAAGTAACTAGAGGAGGCCCGACGCAAAGGTGGGTCACCAGTACTGTGATTAAACACCTAGCCGTAAAAGAAGGAAGACGTGATACTAACGCTAAGGCCGCCTAAATGTACTTTGTTATTTTCTAAACATGTTTTATGTTTACAGTATTTAATGTACAAAAAAGTGATAAATAAATATATTAACGAATAACGCTGTGCCAACTGGTCTCCCGTGGCACAGTAGGCTAATTACCCTTCATGAATTTGGAGGTGGCCTGACTCAAATGGGTAATTTATGGCCCGAAATGATGATGATGAAAGACCTATACATTTCCACTTATTAATTCACAATATGTTACAAATTTGATTGATGAAATATTTGCCGTTTTTAATAAACTCAATCACGACAGAATCGGTGAACGGATCTGGATGAAATTTGGTATGCAATAATCTGGTATAGGACATAATTCTGATTCATTCGCAAAAAAATGTGCTACTCCCATGGGACATGTCTGATTTCACCCTCCAACAAATTCAATAAAAATATTATTTGTCTTTTTATTATTGTCTATCAAAAGATCAACCAACAACTATGGCTTACACGTAGGCAATGATTGATAAAATATTTGGACATTGAAATATGAGGCTATAAATTTTACTTACCCGATTCAATTTGTTTGAAGGAGGAAATAGCAAGTAAGAACGTGGCCAGGAGTGGTCGCCGCATTTTGGTTAAACTGTATGAACAATTATTAATGTGAACTGAAGCTTTTTATATCTTTAAAGTTGGTTTGACCACGATAACCTTTATTATAATATTACATATTATATTATTAACTACATTGATTCACTGAAAAAATAACCGCACCTCAACCTTCTCGGTGTTATCATCATCATCTCCGTCACAAAATAATCCACTTTTGGGTTGGACCTCCTCCAAATAAATACGAGCAATTTAGAATACACAATGTCACCAAACCACACCATCCGGAGTGTGTCGTAAGAGTCGACTAAAGGTATGCGAGAGGCAGATTACCTAGACACAACTAGATACAAACCTTTTTTTCTTTTTTTGAGTGGGGAAACCCTTTTTGCCAAGCCTGTCGCCTCCCCTCGCGAAGAAAACCTTCGGTGTGGTGTGAGGTTATATGGTTATGTGCGGACTCGAAGACGCCCTAATCCGGTGATGCGGAGGCCGTCTCTTCAGGCCAGGGATGGATTACACGGATACAAACCGTGTGCCAACCCGTCTCCCAAGCGTGGCACAGTAGGCTAATATTCCTCCATGAACTGATGATGATGATAATACCTTAGACATTGAGTCCGTTTTTTTTTTATATTTAAGCCTCTTCTTTCTGGAAGCTTTCTGTCTAATTTTTTCCTCGAAACGCCTATTACGCCACAGAACGAAAAGGTTGGTAAAATAATGTATTCTAAACATCTCGACACTGAAAGTAGTAACAGCCTTGCAACTATCAAACAATGAAGTATAACTTGAAACAAAAGCATAAGAGCTCAATCAGATTCGTCTCGGTGTTTAACTCATCAAATTTATAATCCCCTCTTTTTCGCCGGGGACATAAAATAGAGGTTTGGTATAGTTTGGATTATGAATAATAAAAAAAGTTTGAAATACACAGACTGGTGATAACATAAATACGCAGTAGTTATGAACAGTTCTGAATTCGGGGAAAATCCCAGTTCCTACGACTAAGTATTTTCCTGCCGACCAATAGGTATAAATTAATTATATTTATATTTTGTATCGTGAGTAAACTATATGAAATGTGAAAAACACTCCAACCAAGTTTGATTTTAAAATGCGAAAATTTTGTAAACCCTCGTGTAGTGTCCCCACTCCCCAATATTTCGTTTGTTTCAGCCCATAAATGACCCACTACTGGGTCGGGCCTCCTCCAAATTAATGGAGAGAAATAAGCCTACTGTGCCTAGCTGGCAAGACGGGTTGGCACAGGGTTTGTATCAAGTTTTCCTTATCTTGGGGCTAGGTGATCTGCCTCTTGCGTTCTATAAGTCGCCTCTTACGACACCCTAAAGACGGTATGGTCGGTGACATTGTGTATTGTAAATTCGTCACCACACGGACAATATATACAAATAAAAATGAATTACAATTCTGTTAGTCTCGGTAAAACTCGTGAACGGATGAACCGATTTGACAAATTTTAGTCTTGAAATATTCGTGGAACTCCAGTGAAGAAAACATGGAAATATTGTAGGTAATAATTGAAACAAAATAGTAGATTGTATCACAAGGGAGTAAATTATTTTTTTACGGCGTGGGCGTTTTTTTTAATCCTGTTTTTTTGAATCCTGAAGGTGAGGGATTCTTTACTAGAATCCTGAACGTAGCGAGGGAGGGACAGTAAATTTTGTAGGTACGCGCAAGAAAAAAATCTAAGATTGTTGTTTATTGCATTAGAATATTAATCAATGTTTTTTTATTAATTATCCCTATTCGAAATCAATATTCAACGTCTATCGGGTCAGCTAGTAATGAATAAATTCTGGTAAGTAATGTCTTAAGACCAATAAATAAAAACCTTATTTCAACAAAATATGTACGACGATTTTGCATTTTTAATAACACCACGCGCCAAACGCGGGAAGTGGTTCCTGAAATAATATAGCTCTATCATAAAGATAGGGGATTGAATTTCGAAAGTTCAATTCACATTCTTCAAATCAGATAATTTTGTGCGGCAGGAATCGGATATATAGATAAAATCTTTATTGTACACCAGGTGCAACCGCCCGGTTTTATTTATCGCTAAATGCGATTTCTTACAGACAACCTTGAGACTGACATAATTACGAAGAAGTTAAGATAGGGTAGTACAATAATACGAGTACGTATTATGATTTATTAAGTAGAAAGAGTGCAATATGAAAAGGATAAAATAGTTGATAAATTTTATTACACAAATATAGTCCCCCCCAAGGATCTCCACAAAGCCGGCGACCTTAACCAGGTCGTCGGTCCACCGTGTGGGAGGCCTACCAGCACTGCGCCTTCCAGAATGCGGTCGCCACTCGAGGACATTTCTGCCCCATCGGGCGTCGGTCCTGCGAGCTATGTGCCCTGCCCACTGCCACTTAAGTTTGGCAATCCGGTGGGCTATGTCGGTGACCCTGGTTTTCCTGCGTATCTCCTCATATCTAATTCCATCTCGCAGGGAAACTCCGAACATAGCCCTCTCCATTGCCCTTTGGGTGACTTTGAGCCTTCTGATGGAGCCCATAGTGAGCGACCACGTCTCTGTTCCATATGTCATCACTGGCAACACACATTGGTTGAAGACTTTCGTCTTCAGACACTGCGCTATTGTGGACGAGAAGATCTTTCGCAGCTTCCCGAACGCTGCCCAGCCGAGTTGGATCCGACGATTGACCTCTTTCTGGAAGTTGGACTTACCTAACTGGACAGTGTGTCCCAGGTAATTGTAATGGTCAACAATTTCGAGATGAGAACCTCCGATGTTAACAGGAGTGGCTTGAACATGGATATTAGACATGATTTTCGTCTTGTCCATCTTAAGGCCGACTCGTTCGGAGGCTCGACAGAGGCCATCGAGCATCGTAGTGGGTCCTCCATGGTCTCAGCCATTACGACTATGTCGTCAGCGAATCGAAGGTGAGTGATGTACTCGCCGTTCACGTTAATGCCCAGGCCTTTCCAGTCCAGAACCTTGAAAACATCTTCCAGTGCAGCGGAGAACAGTTTCGGAGAGATAACATCTCCCTGTCGCCTCGCTGCAACTGGATCGGTTTCGAGGTCTGGTTATGGAGTCGGACTGACATGGTGGCGTTTTCATACAAGCACTTCGATGTACCGATAGTCGACTTGGCACCTCTGGAGAGCCTGCAATACTGCCCACGTCTCGATCGACACGAACGACAAAGGGGCAGCTTATACTCCTCGGTCTTCTGTATAACCTACCGTAGCGTTAAAATATGGTCTACGGTACTGAAGCCTTTTCGAAAACCGGCTTGTTCGGGGGACTGGGAATCGTCGAGCCTGCATGCGAGACGATTCGTTATGACTCTCGAGAAAAACTTGTAGACATGGCTCAGAAGTGAGATGGGTCTGTAGTTCTTCAATAAGGTGTTATCTCCCTTCTTGAAGTACAGCACCACCTCTGTTCCATGCCTTTGGCGTTCGTCCTTCGAGTATGACGGAATTGAATAACTTCTGAAGGGCCCTAAGGATCGGTTCTCCACCCGCCTTCAGAAGTTTTACGGTAATTCCGTCATCACCCGCCGCCTTGTTATGCTTCAGTTGCTCGAGAGCCTTCCCGATCTCGCACAGGCTGACGTCCGGGAGGTCTTCTGTGTAGTGCCGGCTCGGTTCTTGTGTTCTTGCGTAGAAATAGTACCTACTTTTCCGAATCTCTTAGAGGATGTACCTTTGAACGTACTAAGAGATATGTGGTACCATAACGATGGTTACCCAGCTCCCTGCGCACGTCCAGTATCATGGGGCGTAGGGTAACAAATATATTTTTTTTCAAAAAAGTGACTGTTACTTTAAAAAAAAAGATCTGGATTACTTTTATTAATTTTCCATGGGTAGTTCGACTGTTCCGAAGAATAAAGACCTATCTACAACACTGCTTGGAAACCATTTTTAACTATATTCTTAAAAATAGTGTAAGAAAAAAAGATTTTATTGTAAATAAAAGCGTGGGGTGCTTTTCAGGATATTATCAAAACAACCCATCTACTCATATCTGTTCATAAAATATTTACAACTATTGATACCATGCACCCCACGCTTTTTTTACAATTAAATCATTTTTTCTTAAACTATTTTTAATTCAAATTTATTAAAAAATATTTCCTATTTTTTAGTTCGATTTAAAAGCGTATTATTTAGTTTTTTTAAACTATTATTTATTTAAATTATCATTTCTCTGACATTCAAAATTCAAAACTCATTTAATCAGCTTGGCTCATTAGACCTCTTTTGACAAATCAAACAATAAAATAAAATTTACCATCTACCACTGGGTCGGAATGCACCTCTACAGAGAAGAGCCGGCAAAAAACTCTGTAGTTGCTCTTTTTAGATCACCATTTATGGTTACAAGACTGGATATAAGACAGATTAGTGAGAGCAAACTCGCGCTATAGTCGCAAAGGGCCACCAACATCAGCCAGATCTAGTCAACAATAGTAACCTTCTAATGCCCGAGCCAACCGACCCACAGCAACGGCACCTGTTCACAAGCATGATGCATGCAGCCGCCATCGCCCTCCTCAACCATATTGCAGGGAAGAGATCGACCCGCCGCACGACGCCACCACTGCCATGAGTCTTAAAGCGAGCATGATAACTCGAGCACCAAGGAACTGAATATTTAAAAAAGTTATAATAAGGCGTTAGGATGCTCTCACATACTGTGTACAAACCACAGAGTAATACAGAGCGAAACCTTCTAAAGAGTGAACAAAATTGTTACCTATTCTTATAGAGTTGGCACAGGAGGATTAAAATAAATACACAAAAGTTTGTTTACATCTATGTATTTGTCATTTAATATTTTGAGTCATACTTTTAGTCATAAACTTATCACATCATTTCAAAAAGTCTTCTTTGGTCTTTGGGATAATTAAAAAAATATATGTTTTTATTTATTCGATTACTCTTCATATACCATACAACACACAGTACATTATACCATATTTACACTCTTTCTAATTTATTCATTTCAATTTTAAACAAACACGCACGGCGCGACACGCAGCGAGCGGTGAGGTAGCCTTTGTGGTAGCACTGTCCGAACTAGTATAAACCGTAATGATTTCTTAGGTTTTCGCGATTATTACACATTGAAAATTTAACACTTTTTAACGGATTTATCGCGTGTATATTACATTATAGGCGGTAGATTTTAACTGTTTCTTTGTGCTTTTGAAGACAACTGTCATCTAGTCTCTCCCGCGACCACGACTGCTGCAAAGCATTCGAAACGTCGGGAATTAAATAATGTAGTATACACGCGATAAATCCGTTAAAAAGTGTTTTATTTTCAATAGTATAAACCGGTTTCGTGCCGTACGTGACGAGCCGCCAGTGGTCCCACACACACGCGCCTCATACTTGTAGTGGTGTACGTACTGTGGCGCTGTTCTTAGAAGGTTTCACTCTGTCCTATAACTACTCCTGTGGTACAAATATCACATTAGAAGAACATTATTTCTAATTACTTTGTCAGTGTCCTAAGAGTATGTAAATCATCGGCAGGAGCATCGGACTAGCAACACCACCGATCAGTTATTCCCAAGCATTTTTATCTAAGACATAGTCGTTAACTGTTAAGTGAATTTTAGGATTAACCGACTTTTGATGAGACACTTGAAGTGTTATAAAGGCAAGTCTTGAATGCCTTTTTTATTCTAAAAATCTAATACCAAGACCTGCAAATGTTTTGTGAACTTTTACAGCCTGTAATGAGGGATTGGGTGAATTTCCCAAATGACTTTTTTTTTTGTCTTCGGTGAAATTAGTATTGGAAAAAAGGAATATTGTTCTGAATAAATTTTTTTGTATTCAATAGGTTGTTATTGGGCTGGGCAAAAATATGATTTGCATAGGACTATTACAAAAGGTAGAAAAAAATTATAAACCTCAATTTTTTTCAAATCGGTGCTGTCCCTCTACTTTTTTTACAAACAAAACAGCTTATACACGAATAAAAATAAGTAAGATAAGTATATAACTTATTCTATTGCATAGAATATTAGTTTTGTTAATAATATATAGCATATTTTATTACATAATTAATGATTATTATTACTGAGAGGCACAAACGTACTTGTCTTGCAATATGATTTCATATCGGTGGACAAAAGTAATTTAAATCTAACTTTACATCGACGAGTCCGAAAGCGTCTCAACCCCAATTTTAATTCTCTTGTTGGTGTGTGCTATTGCGCAGTCAGGACGAATGCCTGTCAAATCGCTTCATGCGGGAAGCAAATAACGTAAGTACGCAATTCCAGTTGCTCCCGGACAATTATTTTATACTATCGGTGGTTGCATTTTATTAGTGTAATGAGTAGTTTTATTGTTGTTGTTTGGTTCTAACAGAGGTAGTAAGTGAATTAGCTTCATTGAGTATTATTGAATTTATCCTATATTATATGATTTTTTTCTAATTTCCTAAAAAGTGTGTTATTTCTCACGTCGGTGTTCACATATCGGTGTAATCGGTGGGCTTTATTACCACCGATGTGATAATTTACACCGAAATTATAAGAAAAAATCAATCGGTGTCTTTTATCTAATATCGGTGTTTTGATTCATGATCAACGCACAGTTTTGTCACATCGGTGGCTTGCTTTATCATATCGGTAGATCCCGTGTCATTTCTTTAAGTATACAAAGAAACAATGGAACATACAAACATACATACTACCTACATAGACTGCTAAAATCATTACCACGATATCACTGGGTAGTAGAAGATGCATAAATGTATCATTAGGGGAGGTCTGTACTCGGTAACGTACGTCTATAGGCTGAGATGATGATGGTGAGGTGGAGCAATAGAACACATTAAAGATTTTTCTAGAAAATATTTTCTAGTTAAAAACATATAAAGTACATAATAAAAAATAAAAAATAGAAAACATTATATTAGCTTAATTTTTTTTAAGAATGCCAAGGCCAAAACTAAAAGAGGAGGAGAAAAAAAGAGAGAGGTGGCTGGAACGAATTCGAAAAGCTAAAATAAACATTCTTTTTTAATTCTAAATACCCATAGTAAATATAATAAAAAGAAAATAAATCCATATAATAAAATAGTACCTATTTCAAAAAATATATTTTGATTGGATTTCTAAGAACTCGGTTCTCTTTGCATGTGATGTGAGTTCAGGTCTTCAGTTCTACGTCACCCTTGTAAAAATATATAGGCATCTACTAACTATTTACTTTTTATATTCAAAGGTGGATAGATTATCATATCGCTGGATATGTAAATCATTTCGGTGGATAAACTTATCATATCGGTGTACAGAAAAAATCATCGGTGGCGGTTTGTCATGTCGGTGGAAACCAGAATTCATACTGAATTTTGTCCCTATTCTTAAATGATAAGTCGATGGTATTAAATTTCAAGATATTTGATGTCCTATAGATTACATAAAACCTGAAAAATATACAAAATATATTTAAATGAAAAAGTTCACCGATATGATAAAAAAAATGGCATTTGTTGAAATTGACCCGATTACTATGTGATGTCTATTTCTAGTGGACATTTTATTTTTATTGATATAGCCACACTTTTCGTAATCGCTGTTATTTTTACGAATGTGAATACCTACAAAATTTTTGTGAATATGTACTGCGATGCGACTATTAGAATACCAGTATCCTCAAAAAGTTCTCTTAGCGATTTTCTAGAATTAAGATTATAAATTGCACGCACCGCTCGCATTTGTAATATAAAAATGGGTTCGATGTCGGCAGCATTTCCCCACACTGAGATACCATAAGACATAATGCTGTGAAAATAACTAAAATATATTAAACTAGCTGTGGCTACATTAGTAAGTTTTCTAACTTGTCTCACAGCGTACGCCGCAGAGCTTAGTTTACCTGCAAGACACGTTATATGTGGCCCCCATTGAAGTTTAGGGTCTAAAGTGATGCGAAGAATTTTGTTGATTCTACAATATCTACACCCAATTCCCATACGAAAGTTCCCAATTCGTAAATTGGGCGTGACAAACTTAATACATTTCGTTTTTTGAGCGTTTAATGTAAGGTTATTAGTTTCAAACCAGTGGAATACTTGAGAGAGTGCGCTGTTTACATCGTCATAGCAACTTTAGTCTCTGTCATCATCTGCAAACAACACAGTATTACAAATGTTTTCCACAAAATGGGGGAGGTCATTAATATATACTAAAACAATAATGGACCAAGAGGACGCCCATTAGGACTGGTGACCCGGTTGACTGAACACCATTTAGGCGGGTAGCTGAACTAGAGTCGAGGCGCGGTCGAGGCGGAAGCGCGCGCCTCTTCCAACTTTTCTTTAAAATTGTACGAGTAAGCAAGGGGTATCGTACACAGCACGCGTCGCTCGAGGCGGAGGCGGTTGTGCGGCGCGGGTAAGTCAAGGCGGAGGCGGCGACAAGTCGAGGCGCAGGCGGTGACTAGTCGCGGCGCGGGGTTTTCAAACGGACGGGGGGACTAGCGGCGTGCGTTGCGCGTTCGTCGCCATTTTTTTTTAATTATTGGCGCATTCACTTTTCTTGCATCAAGTTAAAGTTGCATCAAGTTAAAGTTTCAAGTAAACAAATATGCAAGAAGAAATAGAAAATAACATTAAATTTATCGAACATATTCGGAAATATCCTTGTTTATATGACCACACGCGCAGTGTACAGCAACAGTAATAAACAGGACAAAGTATGGGGGCAATCCGCACTTCAATTATATGATACAGGTAAGTGTTTTTTTAATGTATTAACATTTTTTTTTATATGCTGTACATGTTTTGAAGATGTATAGGGGCACACTCGCAAACATATGCACATAGGTGATTTCTCATTTTTTTTGCAGTGTATCTCAAACTGAGGGTTTCGGGTGCATCCGGTATTTGCATATTTATTATTCGCTGTTGAGTCGCTGGTTCCCTCGCAAATACGTATATAATTTTAAAAGCAATCACCAAAATGATCTGCTTTATTTGGATGACATTCAATAAGCGATCGAAGTTTTCTGAATTTTGAGGCTAACATTCCGAAACCACATTCTAAAATTTTACGGGCTCTAGACAATCTGTTATTAACCTGCCTTCTTTTATTATTCAAATGTTTTCTGGGATAAGGTGTCATTAAATTACTTTATAATGGAAACGTTGCTCAGCTATAAAATAGTGCGAAAATGTTTGTCCTTATCCGGCCATCACGACAACAAACAGAGCATACGGGTCTTATGACATGGTGAGGCGAGCGCGCCGCGCGTGTCGCGCCTCTTGTGCGCCGCAACGCAGCCTCGACTCTTGCCGTCTGCGATACGCCTTACGCTTACAAATTGAATCCTGTCATTTAGATATGACGCCATTAGTTTCAGGTCATGATCCGAAATGCCATTATGACGAATCTTTCATAAAAAATTAAATTAAAAATTTAAATAAACCCCCGACACTTTAAAAATTAAAAAATAAAAATAAATACTTCGCGTTGGGGGAGCACTCCCACTTATTTATTACCTGACCCCTGGTCCCCCAACGCGAAGTATTTATTTTTATTTTTTACTTTTTAAAGGTTATTGTGTCGGGGGTTTATTAAAATTTTTAATTTAATTTTTATTTTATACTTTTTATAATGTAGATTTTGTTAAATTGCACGTGATGCGCTTTCATTTGAGACCCCACTCGATTATATTTGCAGACATTCGGTTATTCTTCCCCACTTTCACCCCTCATAACTTTTAAACGGCTCACCCGATTTTCATCAAACATGTCTAAGAACACTCACCCGTAACTCACCCTTCATACAAAAAAATCTCTATTGAAATCGCTTCATCCGTTCGCGAGCTACGGTGCCACAGGCAGACAGACAGACAGACCGACAGACAGACAGACAGACAGACACGTGAAACTTATAACACCCCTCGTTTTGCGTCGTGGGTTAAAAATGTAATCTAAAAAGAGCAACTACAGAGATTCTTGCCGGCTCTTCTCTGTGGAACTGCATTCCGAACCGGTGTTAGATGATAAATGCCAACTTGATTAAATGAATTTTGAATTTGAACAGGCCACACCCTGTATGTGCTTAACTTTATCAGCTCGTTTGTAGCTAGGATATGTTCCCTAATTTGTTTATGACCATCGTCATGTTTCTGTGATACACTATTGAGGTCTGCCTGAAATTCGTTATTTCTAATTGCAGCTGATAGGTGTCTTTGTCATAAATATATTGCAAGTTTAACAGGTCATCTTTACAAGACCTGAGATTAAAAATTAAATTAATTCTATTGGAACTTATCCGCCTAAATTTACTCGTTTGTTTCTGAAGGTTATTAGTCTTCTAGTTTTGTTCTGATATTTATTGATTTTCTTTTCATTTTCCATTCTTAAAGTTCATTATCATATGCTCAAGTTTTGTTTCTTTTTCAAATGTTCAGTAAAACACATATGATGTAGGTAAGATAAATATTTTATTTATGACTTACATACATAAAGATAAAAAAATTAAAACGTGTTATACTGATGTTATTGTTGGTTAAATACTTAGATATTAGTTTGTAGCCTATGTTAAACCTTATAGACAAGCTATATGATAAACAAATAATGTTTCGGAAATCTTATACTAAATACATAAATGTGCTCAAAATATAAAAATGGCATCCGATACGAAATGAATTCTGTGCTAATTGACGTCTCATCAGCCGAATATGTCCCTGAAAAAGCCTGCTATTTTATCTGCAAAACGCGACCAGAAGGTTTCATAGGAACTATACTGCATGTCAATTTTCTGTGAACAAAGATAACAAAGATATAGAAAATACAGCCATAAATTCGCGTCGTATCTATCATCAATATTTAAATAACAAATACGGGTTAGTTACAACAGCCGGGCAGCTTTTGATGAATGGTACGGAGGTAGGTGACTCGCTGGATTAACATAATAAAGGCAATTGGATCAACGGGTTCCGGGTTCGATTCCGGGGTCGGGCAAGTATCTTTGTCTAAACCAGAGGCACTTGCTCTGAGTCTGGGTGTCATTTGTGTTCGTGAATTTCATGTTTGTAAACTGCCCCAGCGATGCAGGTTATACCTAGTGCGAGGGTTTCTTTTAAAAAAAAACCTACTAACCATACAGTTAGATACCTATTGTACCTAATAAACTGGTTTCTTTTTGCACTGCTTAGCCTATTTATTGATGAAATGTATGCAATTTATAACATCACGCTACGATACAGTAACCATAAACGCGGCTGGAATCACTGAGACATAGGTCCATATGGTAACGGATTTAGAGTATGTTGTGTCACCAATATTAATTTAATTACCAATATTAATTAATAAATAAATAAAATAAAAAATCTCAGAAACGTCGTCATCGGCGATCGCGAAGAAGTGAAATCCTGGATCGCCGTGAGCTTTCCAGAACGCGGTCGCCACTCGAAGACCTATCCTGCCCCATCAGGCGTCCAGTGGGCTATGTCAGTAACTCTAGTTCTCCTGCGTATCTCCTCATTTCTGAACCGATCTCGCAGTGAAACTGCGTGCCATAGCCCTCTGCTGCTGAATGACTTTCAGCCGCGTCTTCGTACCATGTATCACAGGCAACACACATTGATCGAAGACTTTTGTCGTCAGACACTGCGATATAGTGGATAGTTCACACCTATATCATAATGTGAAAACTTTCAGGGAATATATGTTTTTCATGAACACCATTCTCCATATTTCTCCACAATAACCATATTTCTCTAAATACGCACAGTAGGTACCTAAATACGATAAACATAAATCAACATTCGTTTACTCAATCATATCGTTGGCTAGCAATAAACCATTTATTTTCATTTGGAATATAATTTAGAATTACAAATTACAATAATTAGTTATTATACTTACATCTTCTAGTCGATTCAGATATTTGTCGTAGGAATAATCGTTTTTGCCCCGCCGTTTACCCTGGAAATAACTCATCGCGTACGATTTTAACTGAGAATGCTGCGAGGAAAGGCTGAAGTTCTTGAAGAAGTCGTCAAACATACTAGTTGGTGCCTTGAACGCATCCATAGCTTGGACATAGTTCTGGAATGCCGTGTCCACAGCCTGGGCGTTGTTGTAATCGTTGGTTTCCGCGTTGACATCGTACAGTTTTTGCAACGCCTGTTCAGGGACAAACAAAAACCATATTGTATTGAATCCAGTTCTTCATCTCAAGATAATACAAACGATCATTTTTTTTATTAGTAGCTGTTACACGCGACTTCCTGCGCGTGGTATTAAACAAAAAAGTAATTGTTCAATTTGTAAGGTTTACGATAGTAATGTAATGATAAAAATGTAATTCGCTCAAAAACCACTCAAAAATTTGGTAAAACCGAACTATTGGCTGAAAAGCCTAGGGGGTCAATAAAAGTAAGTTACTCCTTGTTACATCCGCTATCTACCAGTGAAAGTCAAAACGGTAAAAAACTACATGGTACGTACATATTGGCATATTGGCGCCGAAATCTACAATTCGCAATGGAGCCACGCAATATGACTACAAAAATCGAAAAGATAATTGCTTTATCTTTTCGATTCGCAGTTGTATTTGGAAAACAGTCTAAGCTAATTTGTGTACAATCTACTATGTAATTTCAATTGCAAAAAGATGTCGGCATTGCATATACCTACTCGTAAATAGTTTGCGGTTAGAAAACTATTTAAATAAAATTAATTATTTTTAAATAAAGAAAGACTGATAATACTTACTTCATTCAATTTATCTAAATACACGCCCTTCTCGAATTCGACGCTGCTGCGCTGAAATTCTTGTATAGCACGATTCTTGGCTTCGTCGTGGAAAATTAGGAAAGCTTGTGGGTGGTAGCACGCGTCTACTGGCTGCCACTCCCTCTTTATGTAATCATTGTAAACTTGTAGGGCTTTGTTCAGCAATATCTTATTCGGATTGATGTTGTTTTTCTTGAAGCCTTCATAGACCGTTGCGATTTTCTAAATGACATTAATAAAATGTGTTATTATTAACCTTACAGTTATTAATACTTTTCCTTTTAGTTTAACTTTAAATATAACTTTTTTTAAGTTATAACAAAGGTTGATGAAATATGAAACACATTGGAACATTTGGAAAAATACTCATAAATAATTTAAAAAAAGTGTTTAACGACAAGGGCAAATATTGTTATTTACTATCAAAGGTTTCAACTCGATTACGTACACCAATCATTATCGAGGTCCGTGGTTGTCTTAAACGTTCGCAAATTAATATTTTATTAACATGCTCAAAAACAACAAATGACTGGCACTAAAACAAGATAGTTGAGATTATCTTCTAATATTGCAGGTTCCGTGTGGTGACGGATTTAGAATACGCAGTGTCACCAACCCATACCATCCCGAGGGTATCGTAAGAAAGAGGCGACAAAGGGAACGCAAGAGGCAAATCACCTAGCAGCAAACGGAGGAAATCTTGATACAAACCCTGTGCCAACCCGTCTTACCAGCGTGGCACAGTAGGCTAATTTACCTCTATGAATTTGGAGGAAGCTCAACTCATTAGTGGGCCATTCATGGGCTGAAACGACGATGCAGGTTCTAAAATAACACCATATTCAGAGTTTTAAGCGCCTTATTACAAAACAAGTTTTAACGTTGCTACCCTTTAAAAATCATTTTACGACGTTCTTAATACAAAATGCAGACTAAGTTACTACTATGTTAAATGGTACTAAACAATGGTACTACAGTTATTTCATTCGATACCGTAGCTAGTCTAAATACAGTGACCAAAGAAAATGCGTTTTGTTATTCCTACAAGTATGATCGTAACAACTAAATGTGTATTTGAATAAAAAACAAGATGCCGATCATATCCGGTTGCAAATTTGTTACCTTTTCTTAATACCTAATTATTAATCAAAAAAACATAATTAATATTGTTTTTCAATATGTTTAAAGTATCGATACCGTAACATTTAATTTTACACGATACACGAAAAATGAAACGTTGCCATTGAATGTGTGTGGATTTTTCTAATGTTGAACGTCTAACTTTGGTTTGTAATAACAAACAGTGTTGAACCGCGTTCTGAAGTAAAACCTCACCTTACAAGACCTGGTATAAATAAAATATAGCACAGTGTTTTGTAATAAGGCCGATTATGTTTAATTACGGTATTGAATCGAATTATGACAAAATCATTTTCAATGTCTTTTGTAGTGAAATATCTTGGCTTTATAAAGAAGCCAGGAACCTTATATAAAAGAAAATATCCATTTTTTATACACACACACAAACACACATTACATTGTGTTGAACGACGATAATCTCTTGTATCGTCGTCCACCAAATTTTTAATTAAATACCCGTGCGAAGCGTATCGATAGCGTATCGATAAAATTGATTTTATTTCGATACAGTGCGTATCGAAATAAAATCAATTTTAGAATTTAAATATCTCCACGTTCTAGGATCTAAATTTTAATAATGTTTTACATAGAATTGTCTGTTACTAAACGTACCTGTAGTAAGTCGTTCCGATAAGTATCTTCAGTTCTATTAGTAGGCACGTTTCTCATGCTATCAAACCGGCGTAACGCAGCAGTGGCAGTGTCGTTATGACGTTTGTATAGCTGCGCTGGGTCCTGGTAGCCCCGGTGAGCGCTCATGGTGGTCAGGTATAGTGTATGTGCTTCTTGCATCGCCTTCTTGTTGTTATTCACATTTAATAGGCGAAGCGTATTATACTGTTCAACAAGTTCCTGGTAAGCAGAAAAGCGCCACGTTATCATTCTGAACCAATCGTGGCCAAATATTTTTGAACTAGTCTGCCTTCTCGGTCTAGGGGTTAGATATGACCCAAAGCCCCCAGGTTACGGAGCATGTCTCCTGTCGGGGAGCGAATAACGCCTATCGGATGGCTCTGGTTCGGGCAGTGGAAGATCGCCATCGGTTTTGGTGGGTAAGTCGGGGCGCAAGAACTTGATTAGAAACCCTTTTTTTGTTCGCCCGGGGTAAAATCCTATATGGAGTATCCCCATCGGCCACGGAGCTGGCCGAAGGGGGCGTGTGGGACTCTCCCCCGAGAGTGGGGGCCTACCCACTAAACATCCCCGGAGTGCTCTCCAACTCGGCATTGTGGGATCTGATGCAGAACCACGCCTGATTAGAAACCCTGTACCAACCCGTCTGGCAAGCATGGCACAGTAGGCTAATTAACGTTCATGCAACTGGAGGAGGTTCAACTCAGTAGTAGGCTGAATGGGTAGGTACAGGGTTTCATATCAAGTTTTCCTTGTCTTGTCCCTTGTCCTTCATATTTTCTTTTTGTCGGCTTTTACGACGGTGAAATGGGATGTGATATGCCGAATACTTTCCTCTATCTAAATTACCTCTTTCAATTTCTTTCTTTCTTCGTCCGTTTCATTGGTCCCTATTATCCGCAGCGAGTCGAAGGTTGAAAGTGCGAGCGCGAGCGCATCTTCATGGAACTGCTCCAAGTCCAGAGGGTGCACGCACACTGCCTGTTTATGTTCCAATCCCAATCTGCCACACAACGTGTTGTCGTACGATTTCGTAGCGGCAGTGAGCCCACTTCTGAGTTTTATGTCGTTATTGTACTGATATGAACGCTGGAACTGGTCCAAATCCTGGAAAAATCAAAAACCGTTGAGAGAAATATCTTTGATTTAGAGTTTCAATGCGCTTTAATAATTAGGAATTAAATTTAATTAAACAGTCTGTATAATTTTGTGGACAGCAATTGCAGTCCGTTTGGCTCATCTATTATAACACCGCGTTAAATATTTATACTTTATAGTCTTGCAGTTCTCAGATAAAACTGCCGTTAGTCCGATTTGCACACAAATAGTATATATAGGTATATTGTTTTTTAATTTCAACTTTCGACAAATAGAGGTCGCCAGTAGTAAAATAAAAACGGCAATAAACATTTGAAACAGCACGCACACTATAAAATTAGGATTCTGGGAAATTTAATACTCCTGCATCCGCGCAATTTTCGTAAAAAGGAATACAAAGTTAATGCGTCGCGTATTAATATATACTTACGCTCTTCAATTCGTCCAGCGCCTTTTCGGTGTCATTTTTGGCGCCTAGCATTATCCGGGAAGTGAATATTTTAATCGCAGCGTCACGAGCTGCTTCGTGCTTAGCACGGACCCCGTCGGACGTGAAGCTCTGGTTCTTTGTATCCAACTCGTCCATGCGCCCGCTGTACTCGTGACGGGCAGCATTGACCGCAGCCATGATGGCCGCCGCCTTCGTACCCTGAAAAACACCCAAAGTTTCACTTGAAGCTACTATAGTTAACTAGAGGCTGCATTAAAACATACAAAGTCACGCAAAGGGCAATGGAGAGGGCTATGCTCGGAGTTTCCTTGCGAGATCGAATCAGAATGAGGGGGTATACAGTCGAACCAGAGTTACCGACGTAGCCCACAGGATTGTCAAAGTTGTATGTGGCACTGGGCGGGGCGCATAGCTCGCAGGACTGACACCCGATGGAGCAGAAAAGTCACCGAGTGGCGACCGCCAGGCGTGCACCGTTGACCTAGTTAAGATCGCCGGAAAACGATAGATGCGGGTGGGTCAGGACCGGCCTTTGTGGAAATCCTATGTCCAGCAGTGGACGTCTTTTGGATGAAATTATAAACAAAACCCTGGAATGTGTCCTTTAGACGTATACCTATAGAATGTAAACCAATGGTCAAAGTTAAACCAAAAGTATAAAACTTCGAGAAAGTACGCATATTTTTAAACACTGTTCACCCATCTTCCCGTAGTTGTCGTTGTGCCTTGGTCCCCAGGCATAATAACAGAGGGGGGTGAAGCTGGTTATGAGCATGGGTGGGAGCACACGAGTGCCGAGCTTGTGTGATCCTTATAAAATGCCCATTAATTCTCCTGCAATACTCTGGTGGTAGAGTAGTCAAGAATGTAGGGACTAGCCAGTCCGATGTGTCCACGTCCCCGGCGTACCCCCTGGGACCTTCTGCGACCGTGCCTTGTGCGCGTGTACCACCCAAATACTGATCGCAGATGCTAAGGGCAAAGGGCAAAAGGCGAGTGAACGGCGCCTGAAAACCAGTCCCAACTCGGCAGGGACGAGACCCGATATAAAACGGAGTGAGGTTTCGCGCTCGAAGGTGGCAGCCCCACCGGAAACCTAGGGTGCAGAGGGTTAATCACCCACTCACCTCAAAATAAGCTATTATGAAAGGAAAAGTAATTTTACCGGACCGGATTTTCTCAAAACGACTGGGCGATGAAGAAAGCTGTGGACAGATCTGTCTGGAAGAACATACTGGACCAGGCCTGCCCACCCTGGGCTGTAAGGCCTAAGATGATGATAATAACAGAGGTTTGGCAGCAGCAAACTTCTGATAAAACTTATGGAACACAGATGCTGAAAAAGGTACCTCTAATATAGTCGTGATGTCTGGGAGTTTGTCAGAATTGAAGACCTGAGCATATTGTGTAAAATACATCATCAAGTCCCTTCCTGTAATCTTTACTCCACCAATCGATTTGGGGGTCAAATTCTTTGGGTCAAACAGAGATGTCATCATCTCCAATAAACTCGACTTGAAATCTTCTTCGATGTCTGAAACAATATTTTAAATATTATTTAAGTACCAAATATCGGACTATAATATTATTGTCAATTACGCATTCCTTTCTAAGGGCAGATGAGAGTAAAGGAACCCACAACGGCAAGGTTGGGCAAAAGAAGGAAAATTAGGTATGAAGCCCAGTGGAAACCCGACGTTCCGAGAATGAAAAGACATTTTTAATACAGTTGCTCAAAAAGTGGCATATTGCAGGGCCGTATAGCGTTCGGGAAGTGGGCTATTTTTTACCATTCCCGCACTATGTCTAATAATCACAATAATGTCTATTTTAAGGAAAAACCAACCATGAAGTTTTTACTAAAAAAAAACATAGAAGTTTTTATGATTCATGCAAATACGTATATTTCTAAAAAGAAACTACGTACTAATTTGTTTAAATATCAGATTTAATGACTCGATTGAATGAGTTAGGTTAGGTTTTATTTCATTTAATCTCATTAAATTTCATTTTCATTTCATATCAATAAAAAATGACTACTGAAGACTTGGCTGCATGGGCATAGTTGCTTTTGCCTACTAGAATGGGTGAAGAAAAGAAATCTCTGCTTATATTCTACGGTTGGCGCGATTGGTTAGTTGAGTTTATTGTGTTTTTATTATTTTATTATATTGCTTCATTTTTTCGCAACTATATTAAAAATAGTCGTTCAGTACACGTGCGGAACCGTCATTGCAACTTGTTCCGACTGTCAACCCTCGCCTTCGGCTGCGCCTCAGCTCGGGTAGACATTTCGGGTTGGCCTTTTCGGAACTCTTTGCAATGACAGCCTTTCCGCACTTGTAATGAAATATAATATTTAAAATAATTCGTAGAAATATTATTTTTTTACACTAGTTACACAGAAATGTTAACCGGCCCTTGTTGGTTTAGGGGTGGGATATTTGGATCACGGGTCCCTGGTTCGAGTCTGGGGTCAATTGCTTTGAGTCCAGAGGCAATTGCTTTGAGTCTGGGTGCCAGGGGCGTAGCTACCGCCGTATCTGCCGTATCAATTATACGCCCCCGACGTGCGTAAGCAAAAATTAATAAAAACTTCGCCGAACACCTGTCAGACCTGTCAGTATTGTCCATAGAGGCAGAAACTTTAGGAAAACTTAAGTTATCATCAGCTATGAATCATTTAATAAATCGGTTTGCCGAAAAAAAAGGCAAGGAGATTGTATATTTAATTTAAATAAGTTGAATTTTTTTGGAAGAAGTGACAGATTTATTAATATGATGAATAAATATTTCTATCAATTTTATGCACACATATTTTTTAAAACGTTTCGATATACTTATGTTTTGAAAAGGACTCGTATAAGTCGTGGAAATAATACAACTTCCAAATATGTGTTAACTAGCGGCCCGCCCCGGCTTTGCACGGATATTTCACAAAAAAATAAAAACATCTGTTGGTGATGGAAATGTGGTATCACACGTCCTTTAATTAATAATTCAGACTATCACTACATGGTATAAAACAAAGTCGCTGTCGTCTGTCCGTCCCTATGTATGCTTAAATCTTTAAAACTACGCAACGGATTTAGAAGCGGTTTTTTTAATAGATAAAGTGATTCAAGGTTTATATATGTATAATACATTCTTAATATTGAAGAGAAACACTGACTGAAGGTTTATACTATGTACAATACATGCATAATAGCACCCGTGCGAAGCCAGGGCGGGTCGCTAGTATCTTTATAAAATATAGCCTATAATATTATTCTGATGACTAAGCTTTATTTATGTAAAGTTCATCTAAATCCATTCAGGAGCTTTTTACGTGAAAGTGTAACAAACATACATTCTTACAAACTTTCGCATTTATAATATTACTAGCCGTATCCTGCGAGCGTTGCTACGCCACTAACTAAATTAAATTTGAAGGAAAGACAAAACACATTTTCATTTTATTTTGTTCAGAAACGTAAAATAATGGCTCATGCACAACACTATGCCGAAGATCATTACATTACGATACATATCAAATGCATCGTTTACGATTCTATAAAAGACATACAGACAAAAATACATTTTTATATAGAAGAAGAAGACAGACATAGTTTATCCGAATCGTGCCGTCAATTGATTCGAATCGGTTTACAAATGACGATGGTATCCCATTAACCATCAACCGAATTTGAAACCTCGGCCTTTTTGTAGTCGTTAGGAAATTAATCAAAAATACCTGCAAGAGAACCATTGAAGACTTTTTTAGCCACTTTCAATCCAGGGTGAGGCATCAAGAAGCAGGTGAGCTTCGAAAAGCAACTGTGAATGTGCTGGCGCACTTGACGCAGCTCGGGAATTTGGCCCGGTTCCTCCTAGGGTCACATTAACTATAAGTAACATGATACACAAAAAAGAATGTCCTTAAATTGACAGAATTTTTCGGAATACCGTAATGTGTCTACTACGGTGTCGTAAAAGCTGACAAAAGGAAATGACAAGGCCAACAACCTAACCGTAAGAAGGAAACTTGATACAAAACCCTGTGCCAACCCGTTCGGCCAGCGTGGCACAGTAGGCTAATTAACCACCACGTAACTGGAGGTGGCCCTACTCAGCAGTGGGCTAAGAAGTAGTAGTAGTAGACACATTATATATTAATACATATATATTAATATATTTTGAGTTATTAACGAAATACAATATATATTTTTTTTCTCTTAATTTTTTAATAATAATTTCAATTTTTTACCTACTCCAAAATCCTTCAAATACATTTTCCCGAATCAAATGAGGTATCGCCATGGACGTATAAAAAAGGCGGACGGAACTCTGGCTAAGACAAAAGTGAAACGCCAAAATGGCGGCAGCTCTGTATGTGTGAGTTAATTTTGGGGTTGCCAAGATACACAAAATTTTGCAAAAAAACATGGTTAAAATATAAAAAAAAATGTTCGAAATTGTTATGTTTAACTTTAACATCCTAAATGCTGAGTATTTTTTTTTATAATAACTAATGTCTTTTACTATGAGAGGTTTTTGAAATTTCCTCTAATTTCGAGATGTGTTGAAAACGATTCTAAATTAAAAGAAAAGCTTTCATTACCAAAAATATTTTTGTGATAATATATTTATGTTGCCTAACTATAATTTATTGCGCACCTCTTGAGAAGCACTGGTATTAAATGGTACAGTAACAGTTTATTCCTCTGCCACGTGTCTTGACTCAAACAAATATTAAAACAAAATAAAGCACTGGGGATTAAAATAATGTATGAATATTTTTACGATTTGACGACACGGTTGGCGCAGTGGTTGAGCGATCGACTGCTGCGGAGCATGTCGCTGGTTCTATCCCCGCACGGAAGAAATATTTGTACGACCTACAAGTATTTGTCCCGGGTCTGGGTGTTTTTCTATCTATAATATGTATGTATTTACAAAAAAAAATGTATTTAAGTAGTTTATCATCCATCCAACCGGAAAACGATGGATGCGGACGGCCCAGGACCGGCCTTTGTGGAAATCTTTGGGGGTGGCCTATGTCCAGCAGTGGACGTCTTTTGGCTGAAATGAATGAATGATGATGATGACCATCCATCTCGTTACCATAAAACAAGCATTAAGTTGCTTAGCTTGGGACGAGATGGCGTTGTGTGAAATGTCCAAGGATATTTATTATTATTATTATATACCGACACAATAGCTACAATGTACATTTAAATTTTGAAAAAATAAGCGGCATAGTTTCATTTTTTTTTGTATTATCCATGTCTTGGTAGATTGCTAATTTACCTTTTAAGGTACTGCATAAGTAACAACACGCCGGAGTCCTCCTTTAGTTGTTTATAAGTCATCCGCATCAAAATGTATACTGCAAATGACACTGTATTTGTTTGGAATCCAATCGTTTTCACCATTACATTTTCTACTAAGTAATTTTAATTCAATCATTTCTCCATACTTAATTTTCTATAGAAAATCTAGCACAGGAATAAGGAATATAAAATAAAATACCCAGTAGTAACTATTAAATAATTAACCATAATAATATATTGATTTTTATAATAAACGAAAAATTGCCCACATTTCATTAATTTGCTCACGTGAATATTGGCAACACTGAACTTAAAATTAATTGTTTTGATCTAGCAAATACAAATTGATTTTAATGTATATAATCTGGAAATAAGTGATTGAATTATTCATTTACGTATGAAACGTGATTCCTGGATTGTTTTTCTTTCGGTCACTACGGTTTTTACACCATTTTACCACGCAAGACATGATTTATAGTTTTTATTTTTTCGCCGCATATTGCGTCTTTAAGCATCGACGTTCACGCGCGTAATGGCCGACTAATGTGTGAAAGTGTGCGTGCTGGCCTGTACATATAGCTGATCTGGCCGACTATGATGTCACAGTTTTTAGTTAGCGAGACTCTGTCCGACTTTTTTTATACGTCCATGGGTATCGCTAATACTTTTACGACCTTTGTCTCTATTTTTCACGTTTTTGAACTAGTTGACTAGAGGGAATCAGCCTACTATGCCAGGCTGGCAAGACGGGTTGGCACAGGGTTTGTATTAAGTTTTCCTTCTCTTTCGGCTAGGTGATCTGCCTCTTAGGTTCCTTTAGTCGAATCACTATATGTCATTTCTTCTATCTATCTATCTATCAGCCACAGAAGTCCACTGCTGAACATAGGCCTCCCCCATAGATTTCCACAATGTGCGATCTCGTGCAGACCGCATCCACCGACTCCCAGCGACCTTTACAAGGTCGTCCGTCCACCTAGTTGGGGGTCTTCCCACGCTCCTCTTTCCCATACGTGGACGCCACTCCAAGACTTTTATGCCCCAGCGGCCAACTGTTCTTCGGGCCACGTGGCCTGCCCATTGCCACTTCAACTGTGCAATCCTTCTAGCTACGTCGGTCACTCTAGTTCTTCTACGGATTTCCTCATTTCTGATTCTATCACGTAGAGTAACTCCGAGCATAGCTCTTTCCATTGCACGTTGGGTGACTCTCAGGCGCCTAATAAGTCCCATTGTGAACGCCCACGTCTCTGATCCGTATGTCATCGCTGGCAACACGCACTGTTCGAAGACTTTTGTCATCAGGCACGGAGGAATATTGGATGAGAAGATATGACGTAGCTTCCCGAACGCTGCCCAGCCGAGTTGGATTCGACGAGTGACCTCTTAAATGTCATTTCTTAAATGGTTTTAAATTCTAACTACAACATTGTTTAAATACCATTAGTTTTTCCGCCAAAAATTGATTGCCTCCATTGTATCCATAGTCATATTCATAGGGGTTCGTCCAATCACGGATTAGAAACATCAATTCCTGGAAAGCCGCACCACCTGAACTTGCTTTTTGGCCGTAGTCTGTGAAAAGCTGAAAGTATATATCTCTGTCAGTTTCAGTCCGTTAATATATGTAAACAAGTGGTCGTGTGGCGGAATGACTACCTATTGTAAATATTTAATGTAATTTAACATATTAAATTTATTTATTCAATTATTATATATATTTATTTCATTTCATTTGTGTCTATTGCATGATTAACGCCCGTACCATCCCTGTATATACTCGATTCGACACATTCAAGACTTTTCACACAGTTAATATAGTTGCTCTACCTTCTCCACCATTGATCTTCTGAAAGCTTTCAATCAGATAACAGCTAGCCCTGACGACATTCCAAAGACCGCCAACACGACGAGGATTTGACTTTACCTACGCATTCATAGACGATTTTTTGATATTTTCAAAAGACGAAGCGACTCATAGAGATCGGCAGCTCCCGGGCAACTGCGAAACCCTCACTCAATGAGGCTTTTGTCGGCGGTAGGTCATCCGCCACCAGTCTCTAAGGCGAGGGTAAGAGGTAGGCGCCATGTCCGTATATGAAATATTGTTATCGACGAATTTAGACAGGCTAGAGGGGTTCTATTAGTAATTGCTCAGTGCCCAACAAAGAAACCATCCGCCCTCGCCCTCAGGATACCCGAATACTCTATCAGATATTTAAAAAAAGTCCAACCTGTAAATGTTGCAAATCTGTCTCAGCAATGTTCCTAAAGAGGTTGTATATCTGCACAGACGACAGCAGCGTGGACATCGCGAATATAGTGGTGCTGTCTCGAAGAGAGCTCTTGGAGTCGAACGTGCCCTGTGTATCCATCAATAGTACTACCACCTGATGGAGTATAAACACACAAATGTTAAGAACCCACCTACACATACACCAGTATAAAGCGGCAGTTGATTGTCGAGTTTGACTTTGAATTACCAAGTTTGGGGTCCTCTCGGGTTGTACACTAGACTGTTATCCTACTACTTAGCCCATAGATGACGCACTTCTGAGTCGGGCTTACTCCAGTTACATGGAGGGCAATTAGCCTACTGTACCACGCCACACGGGTTTCGCATCAAGTTCCTTCTCTTGTGGCTAGGTTATCGGCCTTTTGTCGGCTCTTACAACACCCTCAGGATGTAATGGGGTGATACACCATTTTTGTTGGTACCTAATTATGGTCGGGCTCTAAAATGGCATCAAGTTGCGAGGTAATTTGACGAAAATTACAAAAAGTTAATAAAATGGACGATTAACGTCCACAGCTGAACTAAGCCACTGCAAGGTACCTTCTACGACTACCTTCAGCGACCTTTACAAGGTCATCCGCTGGTTGTCCCTCGCTCCGTTTCCCAAACATGTCGTCCCCTGGTCTTTTGTTGCCCCAACGGCCATCCTATAGTTAAGTAGTCTGTTCATATCAACTCTCTTCTTAAATATCCTTAAATATAATATAAATTCTAGGTAAGCTAAATTTTAGACTTATTGCTACACACCTCTTCACCAGAAGGTTCTAATTTGACATGGAAAGGTTCGGACCACATGTGTATGCCAGTGGTGTCACGGTTGGAGCCTCCTCGCCAGTGGAAGCCCGTCAAGGGTTCATTTTCATCACCCATCCATAGGCCACTTTGTTGTTTCCACCTCTAAAAAACAAAGAGTTTTTGTATCACTCATCAAAAGAGAAACAAAGTAGGTGCTTATATAAACTGAAAAGAATTATGCGTAAAATAAAAACGGAAAGAAATGAAAAACCTTATTGCTGCGACTAAAAGAACGCAACAGAACTCATCTAGCCGCATGACAAGAAAAACTTGATACAAATCCTGTGCCAACCAGTCTTGCCAGCGTCGCACAGTGGGCTGATTTCCCTTTTTTTTTTTTGGTTTGGCGGGAAAAAATGCCTGACCGCACATCTCGCGTCCGGGTAGATTACGGGGTAGTGTGGGGCCCTCACCCACTAAAATAACCCGCCGTGCGCCGACACCCGCCCTCACGGCGGACCACGGGTACCGTGTACGTTTCTACCGTGGTCCGCAGGCGGCAGCCCCATCGGGCACCCTCTCCCGTGCGACGCCCCGCGCACTTGGGCGTCACACCTTCGCGGTAGGCTATACGGGCGGACGGTGGGGGGCTGATTTCCCTACATGAACTTGATGGAGGCTCACTATTGGATTTGAAGACGATATACCTATATAATTGGATTAAAATGTTCAATGCATAGCTAAAATGCAGAATACTTTCGGGCTAAGCTGTAGGCAGAAACTAGAATGTTCCGGTACGATATCTAAAATAAACCATTCAATTGGACGCCTCGTATTACGTGCATGGAGTTCAGTTGAATCTCTAATCTATTCACTTCTGACTTATTGAGGAAACTGATAATTACGCGACCTTTACGATACGCAGAGGCCAACACTGTGAAATACCCAGAGATTTTTGTGTATGCTGACCAAAGGTTTGTTTTTATTATTTCCAGTTAATTACCTCCAGAGACCAGGCAATACCGTAGAGACTAGGACTCGGAAAGCCATTAATTAAATGTTCCCAACTGGAAACATAATACATTGATGTAGTTACCTTTTGTCAGTTTGCCTTTTTCTTATTGTCATTGGCGTCAATAAACAATGTAATCTGATTGGGTAGGCTGCCAGTGAAATCAATGGCATAAAATCACATGGATCCATGGTCACTATTGGTGTGCCCCAAGGTTCGATTCTTGGTCCTTTTTTGTTCCTTGTTTACATTAATGACCTACCTTATTATGTAAGAAATAACCACGGTATTGTATTGTTCGCGGATGATACTTCTTTGTTGTTTAAAATTAAACGACAGCTACAAAATTTCGACGAAGTGAACAA
Organism: Clostera curtula; assembly: GCA_905475355.2. Lineage (NCBI taxonomy): Eukaryota > Metazoa > Arthropoda > Insecta > Lepidoptera > Notodontidae > Clostera > Clostera curtula. Next base: position 3,140,385 of record FR997795.1, read on the forward strand.
TGCACTTTCTACAGTTGTCCATTGGTTTAATATGAATAACTTGCTTTTAAATGAAAAGAAAACTAAATGCATTAAATTTTCACTGCCCAATGTTGTTCAGAATCAGGCCTATGTACAACTGAATGGAACAATATTGGAACCGATTGAGTCAACCGTATTTTTAGGCATAACCATCGATAATAAACTACAATGGGGCTCACATATAGAACAGCTATCTAATAGACTCAGCTCGGCGGCTTTTGCTGTTAAAAAAATTAGACTTTTCACAGATGTTGATACGGCTAGAATAGTTTATTTCAGTTACTTCCACAGTATCATGACTTACGGGATACTTCTCTGGGGATGCTGTGCAGACCTTAATAGCATATTTATATTACAGAAAAGGGCTGTAAGAGCTATATATAACCTTGCTCCTCGAACTTCTCTACGAGATAAATTCAAAGAAATAAATATTCTAACCGTGCCATCTCAATATATTTTTGAAAATTTGATGTATGTTCATAAAAATATTAATAACTTTAGTAAGAACTGTGATATACATGATATGAATACACGAAACAAGAATAATCTTGCTGTCCATTGTACTCGTCTCCACAGAATAAGTAACTCATTCATGGGTCAATGTATACGCTTTTATAACAAACTGCCCATGCAACTTAGAGACTTGCCTCGCAATGCTTTTAAAAAGACTGTCAAGACTAAACTTTACAAAAAAGCGTATTACTGCATTGCTGATTATGTAAACGACACAGCTGCTGGCACTAAACAGCTTAGTCCCAAGCTGTTTAGTGCCAGTATTTTTATGTTACTCAATTATGTTATTGTTTAAATACATAAGAGACAGGACCGCAATGAAAAAAAAAATTACAAGCCCTCTGAGTTTCTTGCCAGTTCTTCTCAGCAGTGGTCGCGTTCCGAACTGGTGGTAGATGGTAGACCATTTGTTTTATATAGACTCATTATGAATATTGTGTTGACTTTTTGTAAGTGTCCATCGTGACCCAAGCAAAATAAATGATTTGAATTGAATTGAGTGACGGAAATTCATCTCGTAGGACTGTCGGTAATCATTTTGTTAGATCAGACCTCATTTTCACACCACTGACTTATTAACTGTTACATGGTAAAATGGGTGCCAGATCTGACTGCTTTACGAGCTTTAGATCAAGATCCCTGGTTCGATTCCGGGGTCGGCCAAATGTCTTTGTGTAAACCAGAGACACTTGCTCCAGAGACACCAGTCTGGGTGTAATTTCTGTTCGTGAATTTCATGTTTGTAAACTGCCCCCGCGATACAGGTTATAACTAGTGCAGTTAATTTAAATAGTGTGTTTATTTAAAAAAAAAATTTTATGCGAAAAAGGCTCTCCACAAAAAACAAGGAATACTGACCGGCGCTTTGAGGTACCGCAAGAAGAAGTCCAGCAAGAAGGACTTTCCGCCGCGGAAGGGCCCAGCGATGCTCACCAGCGCCACCGGCCGATCAGCCACATCCTTCCGAAGTAGCAGCTCCTTCAAATTATCCATGTCCAGTTGATACCGGGCATCAGAACCATTTACTACATTTACGACTTGAATGCCATGGCCGGGATCGTTTTCAAAGGAAATATTGGAGGATATTTGGTCTAGAATAATACACCAAAATTAAATACCTATATACATAATATGATATCGTGTGGAGACAGATTTAGAATAAGTAGTGTCTCCACCCGATCCCACCCTGAGGGTCGTAAGAGCCGATAGAGGGAAATGAAAAGGCCAATAACGTCATTACCATCTGCCGCAAGAGAAGGAATACTTGATACGAAACTCTGTGCCAACCCGTCTGGCCAGCGTGGCACAGTAGGCTAATTACCATCCATGTAACTTTGAGGAGGCCACCAACGGGTCACCAATGGGCTGAGTTGTCGCTGTCGTTTCAGCCAATAAATAACTCACTACTGTGTCGGGCCTCCTCCAAATTCATGGAGGGAAATTAGCCTACTGTGCCACGCTGGCCAGACGGGTTGGCACAGGATTTGTATCAAGTATTCCTTCTCTTGCGGCAGATGGTAATGACGTTATTGGCCTTTTCATTTCCGACACCCTCAGGGTGGGATCGGGTGGAGACACTATTTATTCTAAATCCGTCTCCACATAACGTGTTGGCACAGGATTTGTATCAAGTTTCCTTCTCTTGGGGCTAGGTGATCTGCCTCTTGCGTTCTTTTAGTCGCACCTTACGACACCCTATAGATGGTAGGGGTTGGTGACATTGTGTATTCAAAATCCATCACCACACGGACGGAGTAGTAGTCGTAGTTTAATCTGATTGACCACCTAGAGACGTTATTCAAACCATGTGCTAACTTGTCTTGCCGTGGCACAGAAATTCCCTTCATGAATTTGGAGGTGGCCGGACTTAATTGTGGGCCGTTGATGAGCCGAAATGATGATGAAAGATCTATCTCACTTATTAGTCCAAAAACAAATTTGATGCACAAATCTTTGTCGTTTTTAATAAACTCACTGACGGCAGTATCGCTGAACGGATCTGGGTGAAATGTGGCCCACAATGTTAAAGCACATAGTTAATTCTAATTAATTCGAAAAATAATTGGTATTTCCGTGGGATATGTTTGGTTTAACCTTCCAACAAATTCAATAAAAATAAAATGTAATTGTCTTTTTATTTCGGTATCAAACGATGAACAACTATGGCTTACACACAGGCAAAATTGTTGATAAAATATTTTGACAATGAAATATGAGTCGTTATTTTTTTAACTTACCCGATTCGATTTGTTTAAAGGATGAAATAGCAAGTATGAACGTGGCCACGAGTGGTCGCCACATTTTGGTTAAACTGTATGAACAATTATTAATGTAAACTGAACTGAACTGTTCCTATCTTTATATAGGGTTGAGCACGATAACCTTTTGGCTATATTGATTCACTGCAAAATAACCGCACCTCAACCTTCTCAGTGCTATCATCATCATCTGCGTTAGATATGATCGACTTCTGGGTTGGACCACCTCTAAATAAATGGGAGCAATTTAGAGTACAAAATGTCACGTGTGTCGTAGGAGTTGACGAAAGGTATGTGAAAGGCAGATTACCTAGACACAACTTGATACAAACCTTTAATTGGTTTTTTTAGAGTGGGGGTTTTTGCCGGGTACCCCACCACCTCCACTCGCGAAGAAAAAAGGCGGCGCGAGTTGAGGTTATACGATGATGTGCGGACTCCAAGACGCCCTAATCCGGTGATGCGTAGGCGGTCACGCCAGGCGAGGGACGGATTACACGGATACAATGATACAATTTCTATCTATAATATGTATGTAGTTATTTACAAAAAAAAATACAAGTATTTAAGTAGTTTATCATCCATCTCGTTACCATAACACAAGCATTAAGTTGCTTAGCTTGGGACGACATGGCGTTGTGTGAAATGTTGTGTGATATTTATTTATTTATTTTTGTAAGGGTCCATCGTGACCCAAACAAAATAAATGATTTGAATTTGACAAATCGTCTTGCCAACGTGGCACAATGGGCTAATATTCCACCATGAACTGATGATGATGATAATTATATTCGAGGTTAGCCGGATTTATATTCGATATTAATTCCTCTTGCGAAAGCTATCTGTCTAAATTATTCATCGAGACACCTATTAAGGCACCCACAGAACGGAAAAGGTCGGTAAAATATTGTATTCTAAATACCTCGACACTCTGAGAGTAGGTATATACCGTAGCAACTATCGAACAATAAACTATAACTTGAGACAAAAACGTTTAAAAGCTCAATCAAACTCGGTTCGGTGTTTATCTCGTAAAACTTATAATATCCTCTTTTTCGCCGGGGACATAAAATAGAGGTTTGGAATAGTTTTGATATTATTAAAAGTTTGAAACACACAGACTGATGATAACAATAATACGCAGTAACAGGCTCTGTGCCTGTTATGTCCAGTCCGAAATTGGGGGAAGACCCTATGTCATGCCAGCGTGACACAGAGTTACCCACCATTGATTTGGAGGAGTTCCTTCCATGGTTTCAGCCCATAAATGACCCACTACTGAGTCGGGCCTCCTCCAAATATTAACTTTATCGTGAAAAGGCATAGGACCTTTTTATATTTGTATTTCAATAAAGAATATTAAAAAAAAATGTCCGGTTGAAAAATAACAATTTCTTCAAATGAATAAAAAAACGGTTTAAGCAAAAACGAACCGGGTTGCCCCCTGGCAACATGCATTTATATAATCAGTAGTGCATTTTGAAAAGGATCGCATAAAAATATAGAGGTGGAACAGTTTTTTGCACTCGTGCGCCAGTTCCTCCCGGACTATTTATATTCAATTCAAGAACCGTTTGTACTTTTAACAAAGCCCCATCTATTGAATAAGTTTGCAATATTATCCTGTCAACAGATACCGCCATCGTTTGGAGCTAACATATGACTGTGACTGTCAAATATTAGACAATTAATTTGCAAGAAATGATTATAATATTGCGACTATTAATAAATTAAGATGTAAGCTGTCCTATCTTTCAAGTTGGATCAAACAGCACACGGTGTGCAAATTTTAGGAGTCCATCGCGGTCAACCAACGTAACACGTAATTTATACATATACTAGCGACCCGCCCCGGCTTCACACGGGTGCAACGATGAACATCTACATTTATCAGTGTGTCTCTACAATATTATGAATGTATTATACATAATAAACCTTCCTCTTGAATCACTCTATCCATTAAAAAAACCGATTCAAAATCCGTTGCGTAGTTTTAAAGATGTAAGCATACATAGGGACGGACAGACGACGGACACTTTGTTTTATACTATGTAATGATGATGATAGTTATGATTAAAATTGTAAAACTAAACACGGTTAAGTTATTTGCAGTCAGAAATATCGGCGGTTGCCTATCTAGACCGCCACATAATAATAGGTTGATAGAGGCGACCCAATATCGCCAGTCGACCTATTACAAACCAATTTCCTACTATTCGTACTAAGTTTCCTGCCCACACACACCAGTTCTCACCTAAGGGGTAGGTATATACAGGGTGTAGCCGACGAGGCGCTGGGTTCTCGGCAGTCGAAGAAAATAATAGAGCTTGGAAAATATTAAGCGGCTTCTTCGCCACAAAAAATTAAAGAACGTAAAGAATTTTTATTACTGACGTTTCTTTGTCTGAACACAAAATAAAAAAAACTAAATATAGGGTTTATTTACATTATACAGGATGGTCAAAAAGTCGTGGATCAAACGAAACCAGCGGTTAGATGGGGCCATCAGCAGCAAAAAAAATTTCTACGGGAGGTCCTTAAGGTCAACCGCAGGGAGTTACAATTGATTTTGTGTTTTTATGAGAAATTGACTTTTTTTACTAAAAATTGATAAAATTCGTAAAAATCTACATTCTGTATCTTTTTTATAATATTCACTACATTGGTACTGATGAGTCCTTTCGTTAGACATGCTATTTATGGTAGTTTATTGGGTGTGTTGAAGATAATATTAAGTTTTACGAAAGCAATAATTCTTAAATCAAAACTTGTTTTTTACTTCTCTGACAGTCGCTTGCCCGCGTCGCGGGCACCACGCCACGTCACTATTGACTGCGCTTGCGGGAACCCGTGGCGCCCCAAGCGCGCCGTGTGAGGGTATACCGCTGGGGTTTTAGTGGATAGACGACCCTTGTCGGAGTCCCACATAATCACCGACCTCTTCCCCGGGGGGCGGTGGTATGCATAAAGCAATTCCCCAGCGACAACAAAAAAAAAAGGAGTAATTAAACTAATGTCAATAAACTTTTTTATACTGGTCACTATAGTGGTTCACTTTTATTTGATTTTACCACTCAAATTGATGTCCGCTATGTCAATAAATCGTGTCAAATCTATAGATTTCGGCTACAAATCATTGCATAACGCGAAATATCGTGAAAAAATGCAAGTCACCTGCAGTAGGTACATTAATTCAGGTCCGCGGGCAGGAGATCGTTCATGGTTCCCACCGTTAAATGTGGTAACATTAACGTTACCTATTTTTAAACGTAACGTAAACGCACCCATTACCGCCAGTTTAAGCCGAGTTCGGATTGATGTCCAAAAAATAAGCACTTTCATAATACGAGTATGTGGTGCCAGTCAAAATAGTTTTTCAAGTACTGAAATTATCCTTTTTCTATTCTTATAGAGAAATAGTTATACTTAAAATTACTTAAAAATTAAATACAACTTAAAAGAAAAAAGGGCCATGTCCCTATTACCGATCCAAAATATAGGGTGTGTGCCTAATACCGTTTATGTGACACCTAATACCGACCACTAAATAAATGAAACCGTTAAAGTTAAATAAAAATGCTCGTGTATAGTTAGTATTTAGAATAGTTCAACAATTTATTTAAATGCTCCAATACAGTACGGAATGTTATCAACACATAACAAATTATTTGTGTTCTTATCATATAATATACATAACAGCGTTAAATCAGTCAAAAAAAATCTTCTTTATACCAAATATGTATAACAAATTACAAAAGGCCAGCATTGATTATACTTTAATCTATGCGGCATTTGGTATCTATTATTTACAAAATGTAACTTATAAATATAAAAATACTATAAAATTTTAAGACTGGCAGTCATGTCAAATCAGAATCAAAATAGATTAACAAATAAAAATAAAATAAATTAAGAAAAGTTACCATTGGCGAAAAAAATAAGATTAAGAAATTGATTCAACAGACTTTCAGAATGAAATCCAAGATCATATCTCGTAATCATTTTCGGAATCAGTTGTCTTCCTCCTTTGAAGCATCCACCTTGGTTATTTTACGATTTGCCTTATTTAGTAGTTTTTATTTTGGATTGCCTTGTTTGCTTAATTTATCTTTTTGGTTTCTTCTCCAAATCTTCGTTTCATTTTTTTTTCTTCTATTTATAATTTTTCTGCTTCAATATTTTTCTGATATGCCATAAATTCATTTCGATTCTTCGTGGTCTTGTTCTCGGGAAAATATAATGTTCTTTTGGAATATTTTTACTGATTGTAGTAGATTTTAGTAGAGTTTTACAATATTCTGATCTATTAATAATAGTACTATCAAGAGATTCAGAGCTCAAATTCACGCATGTACTTTGAATTTATGATGTTGATGGTTTCGGGGTTGATGTTGATGGTTTCGGAGTTGATGTTGATGGTTTCGGAGTTGGTGTCGATGGTTTCGGAGTTGATGTTGATGGTTTCGGAAATGATGTTTTAGATCTTGATCTCCGGTATAGAAAATAACATCTTTAAAATGCGATTTTTGCATTGAATTATGTATTACTATATAATAAAGCTTATAGTATTTTAAATTTTTATGTAAAATATGTATGTTTATTAGGGAATACTATAATGTTAATTAGGTAACTTTATGATAACTTGAAAATAAATAGGTAGTAAGGGGGTTCGTTATAAATGTACAAGTAGATCCGTAATAGGTATTATTAAAGGAAATCGTATAACCAATTACCGACCCTAAATACTTGTGGTTTTCGGACATTTGTGTGATTTTAAATGGTGCGGTTATTATAAATCTTTAATAATAATCATATTTTAACTATAAAAATACAATATTAGAAAAATTATACCTCCTTTATTCATCAAAATATTTACTAAATATTTAGAAGAACATTTATATTTTTACGGATACTAATGCTCTTAAATATATGGCGTTAATAGCTCAAATACAAGTTAACATACTAAGGAACTGAGTTAGTGTATCCTCCTGCCTTTTAATTGAAGCATTTTAACAAAAATCATGGCACAAAAAAGTTATGAAATGTACCTATCAGCGACATGTTTAACAACTGGGTCGGTAATGGGAATAAAATTGTGATTTTTGTTCCTATTACCGCCTATTTTTAATTTTAAGCAATATGTAATAGTATCTCAGTAAAATTAATTATTATTTGTGTTTCTGAAAGTATGAAAAATGCATCAAAAGAACTAGAAGTAACATTAAAATGCTTGAAGATATAATCTTCTGCTATGAAAGAAACAAGAGTACTTACGTCGTCGGGAACGCCACACTATGGAAAATGCACTATCACCGGCGTTCACCGACAAATTGACCAATTATTCTTTAAATCGTTGAGTTACATACACAAACAAGATACTTATGAACATTTGCAATACAAATACATCTAATTTTTTTCTAAAGCAACCACTTGTTTACCTTTAATATATAACATAAAAAATCTAGTTTTCTGAATAGGGCGGTAATGGGCGCGGATTTTAAGGGGTCGTTATTAGGTGCGTTTACGTTAACTATTTTGTTTGCCGCCAAACTACTCTTAACGTCTCCGCGGGATCAGCGTGCGGTAGGAGAGCGGATAGTACAACTAGGAGTTGGCGCCCCTGCGCGCACCGCTTTCGCCATTCGCCACTTGTAAAGAGTGGCGAGGAGTTTGGCCTCCAGCTCCCACAGTAGAAGCCCGGCACGCCTTTGTGAAAATTATCATTTCTCTGACATTCTTAAATTTTATCATCATATGCTCAATTTTGGTCTTTTGCTAATTTTCAGTAAAACACATTATGATGTAGGTAAAATAAATAATTTATTACGACATAAATGTGAACAAGTCATTTAAAATATGATAAACTAATGTTATTGTTGGATAAAACTGTCTTGATTAGTTTGTAAGCTAAGTAAAAGCCTATGCAAGCTTTTTGATAAATAAAGAATGTTTCGGAAATCATAAACTATAAATAATAGGTTGCGGAAAAAGTTTCTTCGCATTTTTTTAGGAAATTTCAAATCATTTTTAATCTCGCAATTTGTTATCAGTAAATTTTAACTCGTGATATTATTAAATTACTTCCTTATGAAACTTCAGCCATTTCCATTTCTCTGAAACGCTGTGAAGACGAGAATCTAATCGCACAATTTTCATTATAAATTCTGTGACTCTTTCCATTCTCCTTCCATCTAGATCCGGTTCTATTATCTTGATGTGATTGAGAAACAAACATTTGTCCATTAATCCAATAAAACCAATATCAATTAATCGTCACAAAAGTGGGATAACCGGAACACTTGATGACATCAATTTGTATGATAGATGCGTTTTTCAGGGCACTAAATCAGCGAGTATCCTGGCGGCGACAAACGCTGCGCATCATGAATACTATGTGCTCGTGGCAGAACTGGATTAAGAGGACCAGAGTTTACACCGTGTAAATAAACGTTGCCGCCGAGCTTATTAAGGTGCTTCAATATAATAGTAGGTATACGGGATTCAGTCCGTTGTTCTTTCTACGTTCATGGTACTTAGTTTATCCATAAAATAACTCCGTCGAAGCATCTGTTTTAAACCATTTACCGATTTTTAACATACTCTTTGACGATGTTTGCAGCACCCATTCTGTCAATTCTATATCAAACTTCATGAGGTTACATTAAAAAAGTTTAAAGTTAGTTAAGAAATATTTATTTCTATAGGTATGTTGGTTAGGTATTCTTAAATTTTCTAATTTTCCGCTGAGTTGTTTATTTTTAAACATGTATACCTTGCCGTGGCAGGCAATAACGAACACAAAAAAGAAATAAAAAATCTTTTATAAATATAAGATAAGAAACATTTGTACTTTAAACAAATCGCCATCTATTGAATACTTCCGCTAATTATACAATCCAGTCAACAGATATCGCTATTTGTGACTGTCAAATAATAAACAAACAAATAATTTTCACTAAAATAATATTTCGACTTTAAATTGAGATATATGGTAGGTATCCAATCTATCAAGTTGGAACAAACTACACACAGTGCGCAAATTTGGTAACAATCGGTTACGTAGTATAGGAGTCCATCGCGGACAAACAACGTGACACGTAATTTATTTAAATTAAGATTGTTCGAGGCACATCTGTAGATTTTGATATATTGTTAAATATGTACTTCAATACAATATACCTAGATAATATCTACTTAATATATCTGAATGGTATAGACAATAAAATTAATTTTCACTTCAGTAGCTCAAACATGTAGGTTTTGCTCACGGAAAACAGTGGACAAAATGCGATTTTGCCCACTGAGTGAGACAAAGTAACTTTTTAATTCTAATTCGAAACATTGACACTATCTCTTTCCCGCCTATAGAAAAGAGAGAGAGACAAAGACCAAGTGGCCAGTACCAACAGCTACGATTTTTCTTCTTCTTCATTTAGGTTTTGGCTTCCATCGTTATACCGATGATTTTGCCAATGACAAGTGTGTTGTGTTAGAAATTTCGTGTGATTATGAAAGTTAAATTAATTGGTTATAAGTTGCGTTAGAGTTATGACGTTAAATGTTAGCAGGTAGCGCTATAGAAAACAATACAAAGCATTAAAGTACAGATTATAAATATTAAATTGATAGAGCAATATTATGGGAACTATATTTGATTAATACAAACTAGACGTACTTTTAACAGTTCGATTGGATGAAATGAGTTCGTTATGGGGTTACTCCGATTTAATTCGACCTCAAAGACAAACACGTTCGGATTACGTATTTAAACTAAAATAAGTATTTACTGCTTAAAAAACTGGTATTTAACTTAAAAATATTTAATTATAGTTTCAAAAATGTTACGTAATATATTTAATTTCCTATAGTGTTCTCGCTGCTGAAGTGAAAAGTTATGTGTGTTACACGAGAGCAAAATTTTTCGCATCTCGTGCCTTTGAATCCCTCGCAGCACTCAGGAATCAACTTTAGAATCACTCGCTACGCTCGTGATTCAATCATTGATTCCTTCGCTTACTCGGGATTCAATATCAGCACTCGCAGCAAAAAACGACTTTGCTCTCTTGTTGCACAAATAACTATTGCAAGTTTAATAATAAAGTAAAAATATCTGTGATTTTTAATCATCATCATCATCATTACAGCCAAAAGAAGTCCACTGCTCGACATAGGCCTCCGCCAAAGTTTTCCACGTCGTCGTCGTCAACGTCGTCACGGTCGTTGGTCGATCGGATGGTCTTCCAGCACTGCGCTTTCCGGAACGCGGTCGCCACTCAAGCAGTTTTCTGCCACATGCGGCGTCAGTCCTGCGAGCTATGTGCCCTGCCCATTGCCACATAAGTTTGGCAATCCTGTGCCTATGTCTGTAATTCTGTAACCTGCATATCTGCTCATATCTGATTCGATCTCGCAGGGAAACTCCGAACATAGCTCTCTCCATTGCCCTTCGACCCTCATTGACCCTTTTGATGGAGCCCTGTGACTTTTCTAATTTAATAATAAATCATTTATAATAAGTAATTTATAATTTTTTAAAAGTGTTGTATGTATTATTCTCATTCTAGGTTAAATAAAATCTAGTCGGGCAGTACAAACATTTAATTCATGAACACAAATGACACACGCACTTAGAGCATGTGCCTTTATTTTCAATGTGATTGGCTGGACTGTGATTGAAGTCTGAAACTTCTAATAAATGCTTTGGGTATTCTTGAATACATACTTCTAATAAATGATATGATTAATCATTTATTTACATAATATATATACGCATTTTATTTCATTAAATACATGTAAGTGGTTCTTAAATTTTTTCTCTCCGATTTTCTTCCTGACCGTACTTAAAAACTAACCAATCATTCATATTTAAAACTAAGAAAGTTCAACGTTGTAATCACATACTAACATATGTAATAAAACAAAACTAAAACTACCAATTAACCTAAAACTTAAATACTAAAATATATTATATAAAGGAGTTCCTTTAGGCAAGGTTCCGAAGATACTGGCAGCGTTCCAACTGGCAGCGTTTAAAAACTTGTGCACGGATGTCGTGGGAAAGAAAATAATAATTTTCTATTTTAATTCTATTTGTCTTGGAGGTAGCGGGAACTAATGTCTGAAAGTTTATTTTTCGAGAACAATGAGTTGTGGATGTATGGGAATAAAAGCCCTTTAGTTCACATGAGTAAAATATTTTTTTACAACCGAAAAATCCCATTTACATTGCGTATTTGTTACATTGCAAGACTATTTTTTAGAACCAAAAGATACACACATAATGTGTAACAGTTTAACATAAAAAACATGGAAATACAAATAAAAAAACCGAAAATCAAACTTATCTTTATCCCACAAACAACAAGCCCAGATTCTAGATGTGTTGTTTGTTGTTGACTCGTATCAAACTGATGTGTCTAATTATTGAAGTTCTCAACTTCTGAGATTGATTTAGTAAATGGTGTTAGAACAGCTCTCAGGTGTTCGTGGTACTAGCCTAGTCTATTGACTTTGTAGGCTCGTCCCGTCGTCGCGTAAGCGCGGAGAAGATCAACTGGCTGAGCTCTATGAATTTAGGGGAAGTCCAGAATTTATGGAGGACTATCGGTTATGCTGCGCAAGACAAGTAATTTCAATAGATTGTCGGCAGTAGGCCAACAACATGACTCCATCCGCGTTTAGAATTTTAATTTCGGTTCAGAAATACATAGTATCTTAGCAATAATAACATCTACAAAATAATAAAGAAAAAGATTTTGAAGATTTCCAATATTTCTGGGGTAGTGTAATATTTATAGTACTCATACTTAAGGTGAATGTTCCAGGGTAGCCCGTGAAATTCAAAATTTCTTAAGTTTTTTTGCAATTTGCAGGTCAGTGCTGTAAGAAGATTTGAATTTCGCGGGTTACCCTGGAACACTCACCTTAAATGGTTACCCACCTTGGAAAAAAAATGCAGTAGATCGGATTTGTTATTACGCCACACTTCGTTATCTAACTTCTGTACATTTTGTACTTTCGTATTTCGTGTTTTGTTATGATTTTAAGAACCCCTACTATGTCATAAAGAATAACCAAAGCAACGACAAACTTCCAGTCACCACCTTTATAGGATAGATGTAGGCCGCATGTAACAAAAATGAAACATTGAATCATCATCAGCCTATTTCAGTCGACTGCTGGACGTAGGCCTCCCCCATGGCTCGCCACTGAACCCGGTCTTCGGTTCTATGCATCCAGTTGCTGCCGGCTGCCCGTCGCAGATCGTCGCTCCATCTAACATTGAATATCCAACGTAAATTACGTAAGAGAATCGCCTTGATAAAATTGGTGTTCGGAGAATTCCGAGTATTTACAAAGTAATTTTATTATTTAATGTAACATTTAAATGATAGCAACGACACCCATCACAACTATGCTACGCCACTGGGCAACCTCAAAAGGTTATCATATCGGTAAAAGCTCAAAAGGTTGCTAAAATACGGAACGTTTGCCATCGTAGTGTATCTAATCAGCTTCAAATATTATTGAAGTTTACAAGATCTACACCATTTCATCATCTTAAACATGTCACGTTTATTTGATTGGTTTTTCTGCCCCTAAATAATACCATTTGAAGGCCACGACGTTACATAAACATGGGTATTTTTATGTTAGTTTATGATGCGGGGTATCCCTATTACACAAGTAAATAGATTTTCATGGCAAGATTCTTAAATTATTTTATTTTTGTCACCATAGCTAAAATTGTTATAACTAGAGAAATACATAGAAATGATTAAATGATATTAAATGATCACATTCATCCGAGACCTATCGAATATACATATCTCGGGCAAATTTTGCAATTAGGTAAAAACAGCTTCGACAGGGAGGCCAAGAGGAGGATCCAGCTGGGCTGGACAGCATTTGGAAAACTTCGTCGGGTCTTCTCATCGCCCATCCCGCAGAGTTTGAAAACGAAAGTTTTGGAACAGTGCGTCCTACCCGTCATGACCACCAATTTAAAGTCGCTCAGCGTGCTATGGAGCGAGCTATGCTTGGAGTTTCTCTGAAAGATAGGCTCCGTAATGAGACTATCCGACAGAGAACCAAGGTCACCGACATAGCTCAGAGAATTAGCAGACTGAAGTGGCAGTGGTCTGGTCATATCTGTAGAAGAACCGACAACCGCTGGGGTAGACGAGTTCTTGAGTGGAGACCGCGAATCGGCAAGCGTAGTGTGGGACGGCCCTCTGCTAGATGGAGTGACGATCTGCGAAAGGTTGCGGGCAGCAGCTGGATGCGTCAAGCTGAAGACAGGGGCTATGGCGCTCTTTAGGGGAGGCCTATGTCCAGCAGTGGACTAATGTGGGCTGATGATGATGATGATGATGATGAGAGAAATACAAGAAACTTCGTCGAATAAAGATTACTAAGCTTCGTTTCAGTCCATGACCCACTACTGTGTCGAACCTCGTCCAAATTCATTGAGGGAAATTAGCCTACTGTGCCACGCCGGCAAGACGGGTTGGCAGTTGGCACAGGGTTTGTGTCAAGTCTTTCTTTTCTTGCAGCTAGGTTCCGTGCCTCATCCTGAGGGTAATGTGGGTTGGTGACGTTCCGTATTCTAAATCCGTCACCACACTGGCTAAGGTTGTAAAGTAATGATCACGATAAATTTCCATAATCCAGAACCATAAATACATTTACACTTCTGAATAATATCATATAGCTTTTTATAGAATGACTATAGCTCTTTATTATTGTATTTTTATTAATTGCACGTACGTGATAGTTGGCTCAAAAAAAAAAGCTATAACTAGTATACACTGTCACAATGGACTGCGTTTACGCGAACCTGTGGCGCCTCAAGCGTGTCGTGTGAGGGTATATATATATCCCCCAGCGTCACAGAAAAGGTGCGTACACACTAACAGCCTTATATTAAGCCATATGATATTAGAATATATTTTATGTGTTGTTGTCTCTTTCGTTTGGTTGTCCCATAACAATGTCAGTGAATAAAATAGGAAAACAAAAAAATTACACTACTTTTTCAAATACGTAACAGGGGTGATTAAAGGTCACAGCCCATTAAAGCCACCTTGCCCCACGCCTTGTGAGGTTAGTATTCTTTATATGGACTTGTATGGGGCATGCGCTCACTACATCAACTCCGTAGCATCGCCGGATCGCCTCTGTCGTAAGCCTTCCACGCGCGGACGGCGGGTGGACCACTCGGTGACATGCGTTGACTGCGCATTGCCAACGCGCGGGTCTCGAGTGGACATGAGGAATATATGCCAAGGGACGTCTACTCGTTAACCCTCGGCGTTCACTCGTTGATAGCGCGGGGCCCATTGGTTGACCGCGCAACGTTTTATTGGTGTTAACGGGGCGTCCACCCGTGGATCAGCTGTCGACAACTAGTGGACGCGCCGTGCGTCGACGCGCGAGTGGGTGCCGGGTGGCTCTAGTAAGCTGTGACCTTTATACGTACGACACGGCACAAGTTTGAGAAACGCTGGCTTAATAAACGACCCATAACGTGACCTCTGATTGCTTATAAATATACCAGTACATTAGTACAGCCATCAGTTTTTTGTACTCGTACAAAATGAAAATATATATTTTTGTGTTGTGCTGTATATTCTCAATCCTTGTAAATGTGGAGAGTGTTTCAGATCAAAATGATCGTAAGTTTTCTATTTTTATACCTTTGTCATTATTTGTACATACCTACTTTGACTGTTATACGCAAAATATACTAACAAAATGGCAGCCATTTCCGCAGTTTCTAAAATGTATCTAGAAATGCGCCTAAAAAGATCAAATAAATCAACGGATAAAACACTGGCTGAAGCTGTAGTAATATTGTATGATTAGGAACTTGTTGGATTGACTTTTTATTACCTACAAAGGCAATTCGTACGTTCGTTCGCTTCCGCCCATAAATGACCCACTACTGACTCTGGTCCATCTTCAAAGTTTGTATTAAGTTTTCCTTCTTGATAAGTAGACATAGACATAATATTTATTGAGACAAGAAAAATACAAAAGTAATAAAACTAGGCCCTAAACTAATTCCCCTAAGTGGGTTAAGGGGTTGATAGAGGCTAGTGAAGGTTATAGAAAATTTCCCCCTAGACTGTGCTGCCACCTTGCCGTGGTGAGGGGGCTTGAGTGCCTCAATGATCCGTGGGGCCATACCGGCCAGGGCCTCCCATGCCGGGCGGGCCCACGGGGAGAGGTGAGACGAAGAGCGGCACCCAGCGCCGCAGTGGACTGGGGCTCCAGGGACTCTTCTGTCCTCAGAGTTGCCCTGCGGGTCCTGCGGTGCACCAACGCCCTCGGGTTGTCGCTAACCCGAGGGCTGACGGGCCTCCTTCTGCGAGTCCGTTATGTTGCAGAAGGGGGCTGCGGGGCGGGTCGCAAAGGAGAGAGCTCCGGCTGACTCGCGCCGCGGATGGAGGCAGGAGTGGAGGGGGGTCCTGACGATGCGAACCCCTTCTGCCCTCGCCTAAGAGGCCGGTGGTGGGTCGGGGGAACCGCCACCGACGAAAGCCTCGATGACTGATGGCGTCCCAGTGTACCGGGACGCCCTCTCTGACAGTCGCTTGCCCGTTGCGGGCACCACGCCGGGGCGTCACAGTAGAATGCGTTTACGCGAACTTGTGGCGCCCCAAGCGCGCCGTGTGTGGGTATACCGCTGGCGTTTTAGTGGGTAGACGACTCTTGGGTAGACGACCCTTGTCGGAGTCCCACATTATCACCGACCTCTCCCCTGGGGGTCGGTGGTATGCATAAAGCATTTCGCCAGCGATAATAAAAAAAAAGGTTATAGAAAATTTCCCCTCGACTGTGCTGCCACCTTGTCGTGGTAAAGGGGCTTGAGTGCCTCAATGATCCGTGGGGCCATACCGGCCAGGGCCTCCCATGCCGGACGGGGTGAGGTGAGACGAAGAGCGGCACCCAGCGCCGCAGTGGACTGGGGCTCCAGGGACAAACTCAAACTCAAACTCAAATCATTTATTTCAATTGAACCTATTTACTGGTGTTTTTGAAAAGTCAAAAGTGAAGTTAGGAATCTAGTTGCATGTTCCAAAAAGTAGATCCTATGGAGAAGAACAGGCAAGAAACTCCATGGACACTCTTTTTATCATATTTTCTGTTACAAGCATCTGATTGGGTTACATTGATTTCGTGTTTATTTATCTATCTATACTTATAATAAATCTGTAGAGAGGTCAATTCTGTACATGAAATATTTTTCCAAAATAACTATCAACGCCAAAAATGCAATCAGTAAAATTTTTGTCTGTCTGTCTGTCTGTCTGTCTGTCTGTCTGTCTGTCTGTCTGTATGTTCGTTATAGAAACAAAAACCACTCGACGGATTTCAACAAAACTTGGTACAATTGTTCTTCATACTCCTGGGCAGGTTATAGTATACTTTTCATCACGCTACGATCAATAGGAGCAGAGCAGTGAAGGGAAATGTTGGGAAAACAGGAGAACTTACTCCATTTTTTAAGCTTCCATCGCGTGTGCTGCCTTATTAGTTAAAGCTACACAGAAATCATGTATGACGGAAATGTTCTCCTTAAAATTATATAAAAAATATTCCACGACAGCAAATGTCTATCTTTTATGGTTGACTCAGAATAACACGTGTAACTCCCGATAGCTTAGCAGTTCAGAGCTTTCTGATTATATTTGTCTACTCTTACGTTTATAACACTCTCAATCATCCCTAATTTATAAATGTTAACATTATTACCTATTTAATAAAAAAAGAATCATAGAAATCGGTACAGAAACACCAAAGTTATTCATGAAATACGCTAATAAACCATCGCATTCTTTAAGGATTATTTTTGTGTAACCGTCGCATCGGGTCGTCGCGGGAGGTTTAAAAGGGCGGGCGATCCAAACGCGAACTTCATACAATATTTGGATTTGGCTGATGATGCGAGTAGACGTTCCGAGTATTCGCCCTTATTGACAGGCAATATTGTTTATCAGCGCGACTTTTAGTCTTTACAATAATTTAGTTTATTTAATTTTCTTTTGTTGTTATTTCATAAAATAGATATTAGTTATTTTGGTGGCGTGCTATATTCGTTCAAATTACAAATTATTAATAGTTAACATTTTATTTCTTTTTATGTGAAGTAGTAATAGGTTAGTAGTAGTTAGTTAGTTGTAGGTAAGTTTTGGTTAATTTATGTTCGGTTTTTTTTAATAATAATAATAAGTAAGTAAAAGCGTAGGTACTTTTATTAATTAAAGGTATAGGTATTATTAATTATGTTATAGATATTTAGTTTTAAGTGAAGTAGGATAGTTTACCCGGAAGCTTTGCGCTGAAGTATTTTCGTTGTATAGGTACTTAAGCCTCATGTGAACGTGATCTAAACAATATTACCAATACATTAACTTAATAATACACAAGGAATTACACACTGACGGAGTTGCGGGTACAGCTATCTTTATCTATATATATAAAACTCTTCCGTTACTGAGTGACTGACAGACAACACACAGCCGAAACTAATGGCAGTAGAGAGCTGAAATTTGGCCTGTGTGTTTGTTGGGAGGAGTAGGCTACCACTAAGAGAGGATTATTGGAAATTCCCTCCCAACGGGGAGAAGACGGGGATAAATTGTTTTTTTCCGGAAGTCATTATTCCACGCGGACGAAGTCGCGGGCAAAAGCTAGTAGTAAGCTAAGATGTGAGGACAATGTAACATATTGCACAACAGAAGTGTCCAGGAGATCAATATAAAGCTATGTAGGTATGTCAATAGCAGTTAAGGGATGACCGGCCCCAACTGGCGGCACCCGATCACGAGCATGACGCATGTGCCAGCCATCCCCCAGCTCAACCATATTTTAGGGAACCGAAGGACCCGACACACACGACACCACCAGCATGACCTTTAAGCGAGCATGACATACTCTCAACTGCTTGTTTATATGATAAGTTATATAAATACGGTGACTACATAGTGCTCACATTTACAATTCCAAACTTCTAAACAATTATACAAAATAAAATGATAAAGGTCCTGTATAATACGAAGGTCCTGTATACTCGATATAAAAAAAAACAAAGACAAATTAGTCCAAAAAACAAGGAACATGAATATTTAATAAATCCATGATGTCAAAAATAATATTATGAGATAGGTACATGACACTCATAATACTTTTGACAGTATATTGCGACTGCGTACCCACACAATGACAAGAATATTTGGGTCAATTTCAACAAATGCCATTTTTTTTATCATATCGGTGAACTTTTTCATTTAAATATATTTTGTATATTTTTCAGGTTTTATGTAATCTATAGGACATCAAATATCTCCAAATTTAATATCATTGACATATCATTTAAAAATAGGGAGAAAATTCAGTTTGAATTCTGGTTTCCACCGACATGACAAACTGGCACCGATTATTTTTTATGTACACCGATATGATAAGTTTATCCACCGAAATGATTTACATATCCAGCGATATGATAATCCACCTTTGAATATAAAAAGTAAATAGTTAGTAGATGCCTATATATTTTTACAAGGGTGACGTAGAACTGAAGACCTGAACTCACATCACATGCAAAGAGAACCGAGTTCTTAGAAATCCAATCAAAATATTTTTTTTGAAATAGGTAGTATTTTATTATATGTATTTATTTTCTTTTTATTATAATTACTATGGGTACTTAGAATTAAAAAAGAATGTTTATTTTAGTTTTTCATATTCGTTCCAGCAACATCTCTCTCTTTTTTTCTCCTCCTCTTTTAGTTTTGGCCTTGGCATTCTTAAACAAAATTAAGGTAATGTGATGTTTTCTATTTATTATTTTTTATTATGTACTTTATATGTTTTTAACTAGAAAATATTTTCTAGAAAAATCTTTAATGCGTTCAATTGCTCCACCACACCATCATCATCTCAGCCTATAGACGTACGTTACCGAGTACAGACCTCCCCTAATGATACATTTATACATCTTCTACTACCCAGTGATATCGTGGTAATGAATTTAGCAGTCTATGTAGGTAGTATGTATGTTTGTAAGTTCCATTGTTTCTTTGTATACTTAAAGAAATGACACGGGTTCTACCGATATGATAAAGCAAGCCACCGATATGACAAAACTGTGCGTTGATCATGAATCAAAACACCGATATTAGATATAAGACACCGATTGATTTTTTCTTATAATTTCGGTGTAAATTATCACATCGGTGGTAATAAAGCCCACCGATTACACCGATATGTGAACACCGACGTGAGAAATAACACACTTTTTAGGAAATTAGAACAAATGCATAAAATATAGGATAAATTCAATAATACTCAATGAAGCTAATTCACTTACTACCTCTGTTAGAACCAAACAAAAACAATAAAACTACTCATTACACTAAAAAAATGCAACCACCGATAGTATGAAATAATTGTCCGGGAGCAACGGGAATGTCGTACTTACGTTATTTGCGGGAATATGACGCGATTTAACAGGCATTCGTCCTGACTGCGCAATAGCACACACTAACGAGAGAATTAAAATTGGGGTTGAGACGCTTTAGGACTCGTCGATGTAAAGTTAGGTTTAAATTACTTTTGTCCACCGATATGAAATCATATTGCAAGACAAGTACGTTTGTGCCTCTCAGTAATAATAATAATTAATTATGTAATAAAATATGCTATAGATTGATAACAAAACTAATATTCTATGAAATAGAATAAGTTATATACTTATATTACTTATTTTTATTCGTGTATAAGCTGTTTTGTTTTTAAAAAAAAGTAGAGGGACAGCACCGATTTGAAAAAAATAGAGGTTTATAATTTTTTTTCTACCTTTTGTAATAGTCCTATGCAAATCATATTTTTGCCACAGCCCAATAACAACCTATTGAATACTAAAAAAAATAATTCAGAACAATATTCCTTTTTTCCAATACTAATATCACCGAAGACAAAAAAAAAAGTCATTTGGGAAATTCACCCATTTGTTCGTTGTATACCGCCAGTACCACATACATTACAGTTGTCTTGGGGATAGTTGATCTACTTCTCCTCTTTAAAAGGCTATTCATTATATTTTCTTACAAACAAGAATCGGGCGCTGGACACGCTATACAAGTTGTGAAGATAATTCCTGGAACTAATGGCACAAGCGAGTATCAGCTGCAGCTGCAAGCCATAACTGACCTATTGACTCGAGAGGACGTAGCAGACAAGCCCGTGGCACTAGTTAGCATTGCTGGCCCATTCCGCGGGGGCAAGTCTTTCCTGCTGAACTTCTTCCTTCGGTACCTGAACGCGCCGGTCAGTATAATTGTCTTTCATCACAATCTACTCTGGCCTTATACATCCTATAATCAAATGGACGGAATTTAGCATATTGGGCCACGCTGATCCAACAGGGTTGCGTATCAAGTTATCTATCTAACTATCTCTTGGAACTTTGAACTTGGGTATTAGAATACCACTAGACTTGCGCTCAACCATACAGTCTGCTCGATGGTTAGCAGGCCGATATTCAGTAAGTTGGACGTCGGTTTATCGAATCAGTTTCATTAGTCGCTTCACATCACATATACTCGTATGTATAAGCAGGATTACTGGAAAAGTCGTGCTAGATCCGTTAAGGGCGTGGAGTACCCATCATTTCTGACTTATTTCACTATGAAAACCACTACCCTAACCTTAACTCTTTTCGAGATATTCGAATTTTATTTTTTTTATTCAAAATTGCCGATTTTTAGGCTACTACATTTAATTTTGTTTGTCTTATTATCATTATTGCATTTTTACGTGTTTTATGATGCTAATGCTTGTGTTATGGTAACGAGATGGATGATAAACTACATAAATACAGTTTATGATTATTTTATCAGAAAAACACACAGACCCGGAACAAATACTTGTAGGTCGTACAAATATTTCTTCCGTGCAGGGATCGAACCCGCGACAGCTCGAACTGCAAAACAACAAGACAAGCTTTCCGGGTTTTGAATTTGAACTGGCACGGGACGCAGCGTAGACCTAATCAGGCGCGACCTTTCAAGCTTAACGTCGATATTCAATGTGCCTCTTACTAAGCGGTGATCCCTTCCTGATTTGACCATATTGATCACGGATACATCATTGAATATGTGCTATTCCGTCGAAATGATGAAGTCTATCTCGTTTTTTGTGGTGCCAACCGGACTCAACCAGGTCCATTATCTCTGTTCTGGTTTTTTGTAGAAGGAATTCATCATATAGAGTCCCTCCTTATCCAGAAAACCAGCCAAAGCCTGGCCCCATTGGTTTTGGTGTCCAAAGCCAAATTGCCCCACTTGCAGCTTTCAATCCTTTCTCTTAATTCTTTCACAGACGAAACTGGATTTGGCTCGCTGTAGACAAGATTTTTCATTCGCCCCCACACGAATATCTCGAAAAGGGTTAAGGTTAGGGTAGGATGTTTCATAGTGAAATAAGTCAGAAATTATGGGTACTCCACGCCCTTAACGGATCTAGCACGACTTTTCCTGTTAACCCACGACTTTTTAAAAGTTATTCAGCTTTTAAAAAGCTAATACCTATATGACATAAATCAAATAACCATATTCACATTTTCATAAAAAAAAAAGTCTTACGACGGATAACTACACTTGTTTGAGTTCGTTTCTTTTCTTATGAATCAAATTGTCCTACAGGTATCGAAGCAGATAAACGGCGAATGGCTCGGCAAAAACAACGACAGTCTAGACGGGTTTTACTGGCGCGGAGGCTCTAAACGTGAGACTACCGGCATCAACATGTGGTCTGAGCCATTCCATGTGAAGCTGGAACCCAGCGGAGAGGAGGTTTGTCTCTTGTCATAATCATTATGGAGTCTATTTCACGTTGCTCCAAGCAATTGAGAATAGAACTATAATTTAAATCAGTTATGGTCGAATTTCGACCGCTGGGCAGCCACTAGCCCGAGTAAAAATGTAAGAAGTGTTAAGTGTAACATTTTGTTTGGATTGTGGTACTTTATTCATTTTGATATTAAAATTGTTCGTACTAGGTGGTTGTGTTGCTCATGGACACCCAAGGCACGTTTGACTCCAAGAGCTCCCTCCGGGATAGCACCACTATCTTCGCGTTGTCCACGCTGCTGTCCTCCGTGCAGATATACAACCTGTTCAGGAATATCGACGAGACCGATCTCCATAATTTAAATGTAGGTATAATCTTTTCCGTTAGGTGACGGACTTAGGATACACAAAGTCCCCAACCCATGCCATCGTAAGAGTGTCATACAAGGCGACTGAAGGAACACATGAGGCAGATAGATTGTCTAGCTGCAAGAGAATAAAAACTTGATACAAACCCTGTACCAAGCCGTGTTGCCAGCGTAAAACAGTAGGCTAATTTCCCTCCGTGAATTTAGATGATGCCCGCCCCAGTAGCAGTTTCTAGAAATAATACCGTAATCTATACTACTCTATCACTATCACTACATAGTATAAAACAAAGTCGCATTCTTCTGTCCGTCCCTATGTATGCATAAATCTTTAAAACTACGCAACGGATTTTGAAGCGGTTTTTTTAAATAGATAGAGTGATTCAAGGGGAATGTTTATATGTATAACCCACCCCCGCTTTGCACGGGCGAAGCCGGGGCGGCCCACTAGTACTAATATATAAAGCTGCAGTCTGCAGAGTTTGTTTGTTTGAACGCGCTAATCTCAGGAACTACTGGTCCGATTTCAAAAATTCTTTCAGTGTTTGATATTCCATTTATCGAGGAAGGTTATAGGCTATATTTTATTTTCAAAGGAATTAGGGATCCGTATGAAATTTGCGATTTTGTAACCCAAGGTGTAAAATCGAAAACTTATTTATGCGTGCGCTGCAAAAACTATTGACAATAGAACAAAATGAAGTACTACGAGTTTGTAGGTCTTATTAAAATGAAAGAGAGCACATCTAACTATCATAGTTTAGTCACAATAACCACTTTTATATTCATTAAAAAAAATGCATAGAGATAAGCACGGGTTCGAAGTCCACGCGAGCGAAGCCGCGCCCAAAAGCTAGTATCAATTATTTTTGTCTAACAAACGACTGACCTAAAATACTGTGGCATTTTTCTTTCAGTTATTTACCGACTATGGTACTAAGGCGGGGAAGAATACTAATCTATTTCAACAACTTCAATTCTTGATCCGTGATTGGCCAAACCCCTACGAATATCCCTACGGATATGCTGGTGGCAATGCGTTTCTGGCTGAAAAACTAAAGGTAACCTTTTTAAGCAGGATCAAAAACAGCTTTATAAATATTCGTTTTAATAGAAAAAACATATACTTATAAATAATCCAAACAAAGTCGCTGTAAACCTTATTGGATTAGATGTTTTTATTTAATAACTGTGCAGTTGGCGGATGACCAAATACCAGAGTTGCGCACTGTCCGCGAGAATATACGCTCGTCTTTTCGCAACTTATCCTGCTTCCTGATGCCGCATCCTGGACTTAAGGTGGCTAGTAAAATTTTCAAAGGAACCTTGGCCGGTAAGAATGCATAAATATCGGATTTAGGTTTGCTAGAAGATGTACCTATACCCTGTACAAGATAGATTGATCGTTTTGACAGATGTACTTTTTTCTGATCGATATTTAAGGTATGATTACGAACTACGCTGCACGCAGCAGTGCTGCCGCAGCAGTATTATTGCGGCACTACTGTCCCCATACAACCGCTACATTGCTGCCTAGCTCTGAATGTAATCTCATATAAGCTTTTAAATATTGTATGTTTGTATGTAGCCTTTAAATATTCTATGCGATAGCTAATAGAGATGTGAATATCATAAAGCTATTGCTATATTAGTGATTATTTAGCAATAGCTATTTTAATACACGATTTATTAATTTTATCAAATTTATTAAAATTTATTTTCTATTTTAAGTTCGTATTAAAAGGGTATTTTTTATTTTTTTAAACTATTATTTAATTTTTAGTTGAAATATCATAAAGCTATTGCACAGAATAGCGGTGTTTCACCTTGACGGTCTGTTCAAACAAAAAATCGCTAATCCTGATTATCCTAGTTAGGATAACGGATCAAACTGTCAAGAAATCAAAAATAAAATATTGAATTGTCATCGATCCTTAATAAGTATGCCAAATTTCGAGTTAATCCGACGTTTTTTACTGGATCACAATCATGTTCAAAGATTCGGTTACATAGTTTACATACATCTGAGGCGTGTCAAACAAAATCATGTTCAAAGATTCCGTCATACGTGTGAAGCCTGTTACATACATCTGAAGCTAATAAAAGCGTATTAAAAATAGGTATATATAAACGAGGTCGTAACTGGAGCTCGGGAAATCGTTCGAGAAAAAAGATGCAACCAGCCGCCCAAAGGATTAGTATCATGCCTATGCATTTACAGATATCGATGAAGATTTTAAAACAAGTTTATTGGAGTTGATTCCAGCACTGTTTGGCCCTACTAAACTAGCGCTGAAAGAAATAGGGGATCAAAAACTAACGGGTCGTGCGATGTTGGTCTTCTTCGAAAAGTATACGGAAATGTTTAACTCCGAGTCGTTGCCACCAATTACCAGTATTTTGGACGTAAGTGAAACTTTGCAATTATGATCGTTGAACATCTATAAGTTTTGCGGCTTGCATAAGTTGGACTTTTGACTAACGGGAAACCTCTAAAAGTTACTTACTGGCCGTAATCCCCACATCTCTTTTGTTAGGGTGTTGCGGCAGCAGCTATCGTAGCGGCCGAAGGGACTACGCGAGTGATATACAAGACTCACATGGAGAAACTTGACAAAGACCCTCGGAGCTTCTCGCAGGCGATGTTGCTCTCTCACCACGAGGCGGCCCGGATGGAGGCCCTTAACTACTTCAACGCGAGGAAGCTACTTGGTACCAAGGAGAGCTCTGATGCTGTACTAAATCGGCTACTCAAGGCATGAAATCTTATTTAATCGACTGTTAAACTTTCGATAACCTTGTCGGAATAACGTATCCCTATAAAATTGCTCTCCTGCGTCTCAAAGCCATTTTCTAGGGATTGACAACTTTAATCAAATATTAAACATTCTCCGATTACAATAGCCCACGCGTTTTTTGAGGTGTTTATGAAAGAGATAATACGAATAACCATCAATATCTTATATAATTAAGCATCAGCGCCTATATAGCCTAAGATCCCACGACGGCCAGACCTTCGTAATTTAATAAAAGCTGAAAGTTCTTCTGTGCATAGCACCTATACAGCTAATAACGACCAGAGACTATAGGGTTTCGGTTGTGTTCTCTTGGGCAGGTAACAGGTAGTAAAGGTGTATAAAATAGTACGTTACTTTCGTTAAAGTATAAACGCTTATTTTTATATATGTTACTTGGGGACCTATGAAAAAATGTTACCTCAAAAGACGGACCGTTTTAATGGTTGCAACACCTTGCCGGACGCATTGAAAGTCCTCTGTAGGTGCGAGAGCAAGTGCTCATTTTTTCATAGGTCCCCAAGTAACATATATAAAAATAAGCTTTTATACTTTAACGAAAGTAAGGTACTATTTTAAACACCTTTACTACCTGTTACCTGCCCAAGAGAACACAACCGAAACCCTATAGTCTCTGGTCGTTCTTAGCTGTTTATGGGATATACACAGAAGAACTTTCAGCTTTTATTAAATTACGAAGGTCTGGCCGTCGTGGGCTCTTGCTCTAATAACTTTTGTACCGGTTGGATAATGATAGAAGTTAAGAATTGTGTCTTGCAGTATCAAAGTTCTGCTAAGCTGTGGAATGAAACGAACTTCTTCCATGGATTATGTTAAAGCTATTGATACGAACTTGTTGTACCTACTGACGGATACATTTAAAATACTATTATAACTGTGGACGTCAGAATTAATTTCGTTGTGGATCTAGAAAAAGTCTGATGTTAGATAATATTATAACTTACAGGATATCAATCAATATCTCGGGTCATACCAGTACAATAACAACATTAAATTGGGGCAAAGCCTTGAAAAAGCGCACAAAACGTATAAAGCAGGTCTGCTAAACTTCTGTGGAGCACAGGACAAGCAGGACGTGTGTTTGCACCCAGTTGACCTGGAACACTGCCATGAGAAAGTTCGGACAGCAGCGCTGCGAGAATTCGAATCTATGAGGAGCGTGGGAACAAACGAGACGGACGAGCAAAAATTAAATTTAGAAAAGGTAATGTTTAATCTTTCTACCATTCTAAATTCAATCTAAACTTCTTTAGTACACTTTTCAGTGTGTATGTAAATAAATGCCTACCAGTAATTGAAATCACGTCACATGTAACTTTTTCATCATGTATTATTATGATTTACTGCCAAAGCATCGGCTCCAATATCTCGATTGAGGAAGGAGTTATTCATATTAACTGACATTTATCTTAGAAACTTGATAAAATATCTCTGAGCTTGTCATTATACAGCCAAAAGAATCATATTTAATACGCTTTAGTCATTATAGGCTGTATTAGACTATAGTGAATGTATGTTTGACAGGAATTCAATAGCGATTTGGAAGGGCTACGAGAATTCAACGTGGTAAACAACGAGCGCATTGTCATTGAAGCCTTCTTTGTCTATATAGAGAACATGCGGACACCAACAACGAAAAAAGCCGAATGGTTGCGGAACCGCCACCAACAATCAATCGTCTATGCCAAAGCACATCTGGCAAAAAAACGGAAACTGCCCACTAACCAAACAGATGATATCTACTCAAAAGAAATAGTTAAGGTTTGGTTTGAAATTTGTGGCTAGACGAACCATTTTAACCCGGTACAAAAATATGTGTAACTATCACTATGTCGTCAGCCTTGGTCGCATAAACTTATTTTGATTTTATAATATAATATAAATAAATAAATATCCTTGGACATTTCACACAACGCCATCTCGTCTCAAGCTAAGCAACTTAATGCTTGTGTTATGGTAACGAGATGGATGATAAACTACTTAAATAATGTTTTTTTTGTAAATACATACATATTATATATAGAAATGACACCCAGACTCCGAGCAAGTGCCTCTGGTTTAGACAAAGACACTTGCCCGACCCCGGAATCGAACCCGGGACCCGTTCATCCAAAGGCGGCACATCTAACCACTAGACCAACGAGGCAGTGTCTTAGGGTTTCCCAATCCTTGCACATTACGGTAACAGGGTCTTAAACGTTCGGAAAACAATACTATCAACACCGACGAAACATAATTGTGATACAGTTCCTTTTTTTGTTTGAAACCTGTATACTACTACTACTCTGCACATAAATTACCACTTCTCAGTCGGGCCACCTTCCATTACAAGGAGGGTAATTAGCCTACTGTACCACGCTGGCCAGATGGGTTGGCACAGGGTTTGGTATCAAGGTTTCCTTCTCTTGCGGTTGGTTTTAGGCCTTATGTATTTCCCTTTTTTCGGCTCTAACTACTCTTCCCTTAGGGTTGATCGGGGTGGTGACACTATGTATTCTAAATCGGTCACCACACGGATAATGGAACACCGCTTGTTGATATATCGGGGGTTACTTAATATTTTTAATTTTTCTTCTTGATTATAAATAAATATAAATAAATATCCTTGGACATTTCACACAACGCCATCTCGTCCCAAGCTAAGCAACTTAATGCTTGTGTTATGGTAACGAGATGGATGATAAACTACTTATATACATTTTTTATTGTTTTTGAAATGACACCCTGACTCCGAGCCAGTGCCTCTGGTTTAGACAAAGACACTTGCCCGACCCCGGAATCGAACCCGGGACCCGTTGATCCAAAGGCGGCACATCTAACCACTAGTCACTAGACCAATGAGGCAGTCAATTGGACGTAGTTATGTCAACCACAAGCTGCAAGAACATTCCGCCTTGTCAATGGATAGTTATACAATTAACGGCATGCCATTAAAAGCAAGGACAAGGGTAGCCTTTTGTTCCTGTAGTGACGAATTTAAAATACAAACTGTCACCAGTGGAATGGCATTCCATCCTAGGTTGTCGATAGAACCGACTAAACCATCACGCTGGCCGCCAGGTTGGCACAGGGATTCGTGTCAAGTTTTCCTTGTCTACTTGTCATTTCCCATTTTGTGGGCTCTTGCGACGCACTCAGGATGTAACACTATGTATTCTAAATCCGTTTCCACACTCGCCTACTAATACAAAATCTTGTATCTCTAGGTAGTGTGAGTTTCCCTTTTTTTAACAAGGTTATGATAACGAATGTAGCCGCGAACGGAGGCTTCTTAAATTTCCTCTTTTGTCCAACAGATAGCCGACGAATATTTCCAGAAGACTGTAAGACGACAGTACTACAAAGCATTTGAAAAGGGACTTGAGATTTTCAATGCTAAATTTACTTCACCGTTAAACATTTACTCTCGATATTCGCCGTCGTATTTGGAAGATCTGTACGCCGACAGCAAACGTGCCGCATTCAACGAATATGATGAATATGTCCTATCATCAGACGAGACGTCATACAGAACGAGACTGTCTACAGTAAGTTCACCTATTTAAGAGGTCATAATCGAAAATTCGATCCAGCTTACTGAAAAATTACGCTCTAAAAGTGGTATGGAACAAGTTTTATGCAAAATATTCCTTACTAGCTGACGCGTCGAACTTTGTTCCGCCTTATTGGCAATAAATGAGCATATTTTGGATTTTATCGATTTAAATTTTTTATTAGGATAATACGGCGACATGTTTAAGGTCGCTAGCAATGGATGCGTAGGCCCAGGACCGGCCTTTGTGGAGATCCTTGGGGGAGGCCTATGTCCAGCAGTGGACGTCTTTTGGCGGAAATGATGATGATGATTAGGATAATAAATATAAATAAAAAGTAATCAGGTATTTTAATGATTCTTTATTGGCCATGAATTTTTGTGCATGGGTTGCACTCTTCATTGAATTAATTACCTTTTGGGAGACGACAGTTTTGGTTTTTTATTCAGGCGCATGAACAAATACCGCAGATGGTCTCCCGATCCGTGAACATGTCACATATAATTGACCATGGCAAAAGCATGGATTTTCTAGATTCAGACCACAAACTTTCCAGGATTGGTCCTGTGATTCATTAATGTTCATGGCGAGTGCGATCGATAATTAAGTATAATATTATGTAGGTATAATAAATTACCCACGGCCAGGCAACAAAACACCCAGGCCGGCAAACTTAATAAGCCAGAGATAATATTTTGTAACTGTGCATAATAACACATACATGCAACCATTTAAACAATCGTCGCCCATCCCGCAGAGTTTGAAAACGAAAATGTTTTCGAACAGTACGTTCTACCCGTCATGACCTACGGTGCCGAGACGTTGACACTAACGGTGAGACTAGGCCACCACCTTTTAATTCGCTCAGCGTGCTATGGAGCGAGCTATGCTTGGGGTTTCTCTGAAAGGTAGGCTCCGTAACGACGTTACGGAGCCTATCTTTCAGAGAAACCCCTATATAACGAGACTATACGACAGAGAACCAAAGTCACCGACATAGCTCAGAGAATTAGCAGACTGAGGTGGCAGTGGCCTGGTCATATCTGTAGAAGAACCGAAAACCGCTGGGGTAGACGAGTTCTTGAGTGGAGACCGCGAATCGGCAAGCGTAGTGTAGGACGGCCCTCGGCTAGATGGAGCGACGATCTGCGAAAGGTTGCGGGCAGCAGCTGGATGCCTCAAGCGAAAGACAGGGCGCTATGGCGTTCTTTAGGGAAGGCCTATGTCAAGCAGTTGTCTAATGTGGGCTGATAATGATGATAGAAACAATGGGAATGTTGCATTGATTAAAATATCGTAATTTCGAGCATCTACATAGTAACATAAAGGAAATGAAATACCGTCAATCTTATTGATTTCGTTCACAAAATATATTCTAACAGATCACAAAAACAATATTGTTCTTCTTAAACATTGTCACAAGTCGGTTACAAAAAATACCGGTACACTGCCCAAAACAAATGTGTAATAATTAATACTGGCTGATTAAAAGAAATAAAAACAAATCGTAGTTAAACTAATTTGTTGGAACATGACGTCACCTATTGCCGATCTTTAGTATATCTCGGGTTTGGCAGTTATTCCTTGCTCCTAAGATGCCTATGTCTAATTGCAGGAAATGTACGTAAAATATAAGGATAAGAAAGAAGAGAACAGCAAAGCTAATTGGCGAGCTGTGGACAATGCTTTGAGTTATTACAACGAACTAATGGACGAGGCTGGGGTATTTAACACTAATATACAAGATGACCATTATAATGCTCAGCGTGCAGCAATCGAATACTTTTACGAAGAACGCTACCCTAGGCACTATTATGGGTATTGCATCGATTATTTTTGCGAAAGCCTGGAAAGTGTAAGTAGCTTTTATGTATCTTAAATCATTAAAATTAATATTCCGTGTGGTGACGGATTTAGAACACATAGTGTCACCACCCCATTCTATCCTGAGGGTGTCGTAAGAGCAGACAAGGAAATGAGAAGGCTGAAAACCTAGTCGCAAGAGAAGGAATGCTTGATACGAAACCCTGTGCCAACCCGCCCTAAGAGAGGCGGTCATGGGTTTCGCGAAGGTAATGTCTCTTTATCAGTACTAATTATTATGCTTTTTGTAATATTTTACGTTATAAAAATGAAAATAAGTGAAATTATGCTAAAACAACTTTTTAAACAGGGTTGATACGACATAGGGGCATTTTTAGGCTGCCTATATTAGGTATCATTTCCAGGCTCTGTACCAAAAATCAATTAAATTGGAGCGATAGTTTAGTCGCACATAATATTTTAAATTTTTGCCTCATTTGAACATGATGTATCTTTCTTATCAGATGTTTATGCCTAACGCATTGTTTAGTGCGTGATGTTTTTTTAACATTTTTAACCCCCCCCCCCCCCCTAGTGATACCTGGTGAGGTTTAAGACTACCCCTCCACCACCCATGAAAAATCACGTGTATTTTTTTTGTACCGTTTCCAATTCATACTAATCACATATAGTATACGTAGTGTAATACTACTACTAACTAAAACAACTTGATATTCGAACAAATAATGGAATTATAATACTTGACAAAGTACATTCTAAGAAACAAGAAACGAATTGCAACATATTCACTAATAAACTTAAATATTTACATTTGTATAATAAAATAAAGTAAATACCTACCTAATTATTACCTAGTTAGGTACAAACACAGACATGGACAAAATATATTACTAACACGCGGGGGGCGAGGACGCTTGCGAATGAAATGCAGCGCGCGCGGGCGAGCCCTGCCTCCCCGCCCCGCGTACGTCTCGCTAATACCTGATTGTGATGTGTGTTGTGCGCAGCATAATGCGGCTACATTCAGAGCGGCCATAAAGCTTGGCGAGGACTATACATACTATATTATACTTCATTCTATAATTATTAAAAAAAAGATATTTTTATTTTTGTTGCAACAAATACTTTTTCAGAGGTGTCAGGGGAAAAGCCGTTTATCCGGCGTCGGCAATTTCGGTGATGGCAGCCCTATCTGCAGTGGGTCTTTTTACAACCTGAGAAGAAGAATAATATATATAGCCAGTTTTTTCATGATTATTGTTTGTCCACAGAAAATAGACTGGTCCTACGACAACAACTACGCCTCATTTTGGTCTAGGATTGGCTAAACATTTCACAAAAATTCAAGCCAAATAACGCCACACAATATCCAGCAGCCACCAACCATATCACTAGCATGTAAATGTAATTGGAATTGTAATCTAATCACTATCACTACATAGTATAAAACAAAGTCGCATTCTTCTGTCCGTCCCTATGTATGCATAAATCTTTAAAACTACGCAACGGATTTTGAAGCGGTTTTTTTTAATAGATAGAGTGATTCAAGGGGAAGGTTTATATGTATAACCCACCCCCGCTTTGCACGGGCGAAGCCGGGGCGGGCCACTAGTTTTTAATAATATTAGTAGTTTTCCTACAATTATTTCAGCGAACATGAGAGTAACAACACTGTGCTACTTATATTATTTTACGCTCACATGCGTCAGCCAGGAGTCTTAAACCTTAAAGTATATTGATAATACCTACACGAACCTCCTGTTCAACAACTCGTCTAATATGGTGCTAGAAATAGACACCACATTACAGACTGCCAATATTTCACAAGACGGGCCTTGGTTTTCGATTATATGAAATAATAAAAATCCTAAAGGCGTTCAAGACTTGCCTTAAGAACAAGGCATATTCTCAAAGGAATAAAAAAATACTTTCGGTTAGGCAATTAAGCTTTGATACCCTATTTACCTTTAAGCGAAAAGTCTCTCTGCTGTTAGTCATACTTAGTTGTTGTATTTATATATTAAGTATGTATGTATTAATATTTCGTATATATGTATCTATTGTATCTTATTATTACTTGCATTATATTTATTGTTTAAATTTGTAATATTCTTAATATTAAGTTTAACATTATTTTTACGCACTAAGCCTTTCAAACTTTTTCACCATCTCCTTTTGCGGGTCTACTGGAAGAGATTTCTACAGAAATAAGTAGTACCTTTGTACCTATTTATCCTAATTGTAATTTTACTCTTTTCTATGTGTGTACATAAATAAATAAATAAATATTTGTTCTACAATGTCTACTCAGTAAACATACTCAACTCCCGTACGACCTAAAGCGCCTCGTCCACGATAGATTCAAATTACGGAGAGCGACTGTCTTATTGCAATCTACGACGTGTACACATTAGCGAGACTGTATACAGTCTACGTAGACAGGCTCGGCTACTCTTGGAAGGCGTCGTGGGCGCAGGTATGAGAGCGAGACAAGCGATATGAATAGAGAGCTCTCGAATTATCTACATGCCATAGATCAGTCTAGCTATAGTCGTATTTTTAATTAGACGTAGGCAACTGACGTTTACTGTATACAGGTTGGTCAAAAAGTCGTGGATCAAACGAAACCAGCGGTTAGATGGGGCGATCAGCAGCAAAAAATTGTTCTACGGGAGGTCCTTAGGGTCAACCCCTGCAGAGTTACAATTGATTTTGTGTTTTTATGAGAAATTGTCTTTTTTTTACTAAAACTTGATTAAATCTGAAAAAATCTACACCCTGTATCTTTTTTATAATTTTCACTAGATTGGTACTGATGAGTCCTTTCGTTAGACATACTATTTATGGTAGTTTATTGGGTGTGTTGAAGATAATATTAAGTTTTACGAAAGCAATAATTCTTAAATCAAAACTTGTTATTTACTTCGGACCCTACTGTGAAAAAAAAAATACTCTACAGAAAAGTGCCCCTCTATCACAATTTTTGGCGCATTTAGTAGGGATTCTAAAAAGGTATTACACATGGCTATGCGTGGCTTCGATATCTTTCGAGGACGATCATTCGAAGCAAGGCCAGAGTTAATTCATACATAAAACTCGGTTAGGCCTACTAACCTAACCTTACCTAAGCGTGATCGTTTTCCGGACTACAGGGTTTTTATCGTCGTTTCAGCCCATAAATGACCCACTACTGAGTCGGGCCTCCTCTAAGTTGATGTTGGGAAATTAGCCTACTGTGCCACGCTGCCAAGACGGGTTGACACAGGGTTTGCATCAAGTCTTCCTTCTGTTGCGGCTAGGTGATCTGCCTAATGCGTTCTTTTAGTCGCCTCTTACGACACCCTCAATATGGTATGGGTTGGTGATATTGTTTATTCTTTATCGTCTTCGTTTCAGCCCATAAATGACCCACTACTGTGTCGGGCCTACTCACAATTCATGGAACGACATTAGCCTACTGTGCCACGCTGGCAAGAGGGGTTGGCACAGGGTTTGCTGACCTGGTAAGACTCCCTCCATGCACGAATTATCCACGTGCTTTGACCACCCTGTATTATTGATAAAATACATGTACAATATAATTAATGTTTTATGTATTCCTAACAAAAATGGGGTGTAAAAAAACCGAATTTCTTAGTGCACATGACGGTTCGGTCAGACCCATCACACCTAATATTAAAAGTGTGGCCCGGGTACCGTGTATACAATGACCCGGGAAACCATGAATAAATTAATGTTTCTCTCTGGAAACATGTGTTTATCTAACTTGCCTATTTTCCTAATGCCATTGGCGTCACTATACAATCTAATCTGTTTCGGAATGCCAGTGACCGTAATTCATCTCGTAGGACTGTCGGTAATCATTTTGTTAGATCGGTCCTCATTTTCATTACACCACTGACTTTTAAACTGTTAGATGTTAAAATGGCTACCAGATCCGACTGCTTTGTGCTTTTGACATGTATTTTAGACATGCATCTATTGTATCTATTTATGATATTGTGAAAGAGGATCAAAACGGAGGCCTTCCACAAAAAATGTATACTGACCGGCGCTTTGAGGTACCGCAAAAAGAAGTCCAACAGGAAGGACTTTCCGCCGCGGAAGGGACCAGCGACGCTCACCAGCACCACCGGCCGATCAGCCACATCCTTCCGAAGTAACAACGCCTTCAAGTTATCCAGGTCCAGTTGATACCGGGCATCAGTCCCATTTACTAAATTTACGACTTGAATGCCATGGCCGGGGTCGTTTTCAAAGGAAGTATTGGATGATATTTGGTCTAGAATAATAACCTAAATTACTTAAATACATTCTTAATATTAGGTCCGTGTGGTAACGGATCTAGAATACATAGTGTCTCCACTCCACCCCATCCCACCCTGAGGGTGTCGTAAGAGCCGATAACCTAGCCGCAAGAAAAGGATAACTTGATATGAAACTCTGTGCCAACGTGTCTGGCCAGCGTGGCACACTGGCACAGTAGGCTAATTGAGCTGTATGTAGCTAGAGGCCCAACTCAAAAGTGGGTCTCCAATGGACTGAGTAGTAGTAGTGTAATGTGATGAAACACATAGCCTTAAGGAGATGGAAGACGCGGCGCGATACAAACGCTGTGCCAACTTGTTTTGCCGTGGCACAGGAGGCTAATTTCCCTTCATGAATTTGGAGGTGGCCCAACTTAGTTGTGGGTAATTTATGGGCCAAAATGGTGAATGAACTAAGTATACAAATCTCACATATAAATTCAAAAATGACACAAATTGTATGCACAAATCTTTGTCGTTTTTATAACTCTATCACGGCAAAATCGCTAAACGGATCTGGATGAACATTTCATCACAGGCACAATGGTAGGCAATAGTCTGTTATAGCACATAGCTTTAATTCATTCGAAAATGGCCTATTCCCGTGGGATATGTTTGATTTAACCTTCCAACAAATTCAATAAAAATAAAATATAATTGTCTTTTTATTTTGGTATCAAACGATGAACAACTATGGATTACACGCAGGCAAAATTATTGATAAAGTATTTTGACACTGAAAAATGAGTCGTAATTTTTTTCGATTTGCATAAAAGATGAAATATCGATTTGCATAAATCATAAAGGTCGCCGCATTTTGGTTACACTGTATGAGCAATTATTAACGTGAACTGAAGGTTTTTATATCATCAAATAAGTTTTGAACACGATAACTGTTGATTCACTGCAAAACAACCGCACCTCAACCTTCGGTTCAAAGATATTTATTTCTCATAAAGACATTTTGTCACTTACATGCAATGATGTTAGAAGTATTTTAATTGTAACATCATTGCTTACATGAGAACAATTACTTAATTTAATTATTACAATGCGCCCATTGAGGGTAGGCGGCAAACAGCACAAACAAAGATCTTCGGTGCACAAGTTGGTGCTTGGTCCAAGTTATAAGTTTTTACCGCGTGGCCACAGCCAACAGCGGTGCGAATTGCGGAGCGTCTTGCGGCGCGGTAAGCGGTGAGCGGCGAAAACAAATGGTAGCTGTGGCATACTTCATAGATTGTCATCTATGAAGTATGCCACAGCTACCGGCGACGCGATCGGCGGCGCGTCTTGCGGAGCGACTAACGGCGCGGTGTACGCGGCCGCGACGGGCTGCGCGATGTGCGAGTGAAACAAATGTACTAGCCAATATCGAGGTGGCCACAGCTCAGAGCGTTGCGCGCGGCGGCTTCGGTGGACGTATTGAGGCATCGCGCGACCGAAACAAATTATTTTGTTTTTATCGCGCGTTGAGCTAATTAATAATGGATATGGAATAGTTCTTTAGTGAAATACTAGTACTAGACCAGCAATATGGATGTCAAAATCCACATCATAATTAAAACCATGCTGTAAAAAAAAAATGTGGGTCGAAATAAAACAACAATTTCCTGGTGGTACCTAGTTAACTTTAGTTTTCAAGTCTTCGTGTATGTGACCGAGTGTATAATCAAAAGTATCTATGCTTGCACGCGTATAATAAAAAAAATATCGGGATAGTTCTTAAACTCATAATAAATTCTCTCCTATTTCTGGTTAACTGGGTGCGCTCCTTTTTTTGACTGAATGATATCTACAGCTAAGAACGCACTTGTTTCAAGGCAATATCGTGCCACTTTTGATATTTTAATAGTTTAGCCGTTCTCTAAATACGTGCCTGGCGACGCCACCGCGCAATGCACCGCCTGTAGCTGTGGCCAGGCCCTTACGCAGCAAGCGATTCGTTATCAAAGATCATCATCATCATCATCATTTCAGCCAAAAGACGTCCACTGCTGGACATAGGCCTCCCCCAAGGATTTCCACAAAGGCCGGTCCTGGGCCGCCCGCATCCACTGCTTTCCGGCGATCTTAACCAGGTCGTCGGTCCACCGTGTGGGAGGCCTACCAGCACTGCGCCTTCCGGAACGCGGTCGCCACTCGAGGACTTTTCTGCCCCATCGGACGTCGGTCCTGCGAGCTATGTGCCCTGCCCACTGCCACTTAAGTTTGGCAATCCGGTGGGCTATGTCGGTGACCCTGGTTTTCCTGCGTATCTCCTCATTTCTGATTCGATCTCGCAGGGAAACTCCGAGCATAGCCATATCAAAGATAGATTGAAATAATTGTTTCTTAAATTTTTCCAGTGTTGTCACTTCTTTAATACTTTTAGGAAGTTTTTTAAAAAGTTGTAACCTTCTCAGTGCTATCGTGAAGATGAAGATGATAAATGATCCACTTCTGGGTCGGACCGCTTACCGGTATGCGAGAGGCAGATTACCTAGACACAACTTGATACAAACCATAATTATACACGTGATAAATCCGTTAAAAAGTGTTTAATGTCAATGTGTAATATTCGCGAAATCCTAAGAAATCATTGGGAAAACCGGATGCTCTGCCGCCTCTGTAATATTCGCGAAATCCTAAAAAATCATTGGGAAAACCGGATGCTCT
This sequence comes from Clostera curtula, assembly GCA_905475355.2. Classification (NCBI taxonomy): domain Eukaryota; kingdom Metazoa; phylum Arthropoda; class Insecta; order Lepidoptera; family Notodontidae; genus Clostera; species Clostera curtula. Next base: position 3,178,542 of record FR997795.1, read on the forward strand.
GCCGCCTCTGTAATATTCACGAAATCCTAAGAAATCATTGGGAAAACCGGATGCTCTGCCGCCTCTGTAATATACGCGAAAACCTAAGAAGCGGAGGCGGTCTCCTCAGGCGAGGGACGTGATAAAAATCGTGTGCCAACCCGTATTGCCAGCGTGGCATAGTAGGTAATAATCCTCCATGAACTGATGACGATGATAATACATTCCACGTTAGGCGGTTTGCATTTTTATATTTAATCCTCTTGCGGGAGCTTGCTGTCTACATTATTCCTCGAGACGCCTACTACGTCATCCACCCACAGAACTGAAAAGGTTTGTAAAATAATGTATTCTCACATGTATGAAACAGTGAACTATAAGTTGAAACAAACCCGTTTAGAAGCTCAATCGGAAATCAAATTCGGTTCGGTGTTTAACTCGTCAAATTTATAATCCCCTCTTTTGCACGGGGGACATAAAATAGAGGTTTGGAATATTTGGATATAAAAGTTTGAAACACACAGGCTGTTGATAACAAAAATACGCAGTAACAGTATGTGCCTGTCAGTTCACAATTCGGGGAAGTCCCCAGTTCCTACTACAAAGTTAGTTTCCTGCCGACCCACACCCGGTCTCACCTAAAGGGTAGTTGGATACAGGGGTTGTTTTCGTGCGGGCACTATATAGAATGTGTAAAAACACTCCAACCAAATTTGATGAAAACTAAATCTGAAACTAACCGAAAAAAAAACTAAACAAATCCGCTAATGGATTTTTGAAAAATCATTATTCATCTCAAATCAAATCAAAACTCATTTAGTAATTAAGTTGGCTCATTAGAGATCTTTTAACAAGTCAAAAATTATACTAAAATTTACCATTTAAAATTGAAAGTTTATTATTTACCATCTACTACCGGGTCGGAATCCAACTATTACAGAGAAGAGCCGGCAAGAAACTCTGTAGTTGTCTTTTTTTAGATAGAGGCTATGAAACTGGACCGCTTGGTAAACGCGGGTCATGGTTTCTAAAATAACGTAGCTCTACCTTAAAAATAGTGGATTGAATTTCTATAGTTTTCATTATTCAAGTTACATTTATTTTCCCGCCAGAATTCAGGTAGGTAATGAATTTAAAATGATATATACATATACAGAGTGGTCAAAAAGTCGTGGATCAAACGAAACCAGCGGTTAGATGGGGCCATCAGCAGCAAAAAAATGTTCTACGGGAGGTCCTTATGGTCAACCCCTGCAGAGCTACAATTGATTTTGTGTTTTTATGAGAAATTGTCTTTCTTTTACTAAAACTTGATAAAATTCGATAAAATCTACGACCTGTCTCTTTTTTAAAATTTTCACTAGATTGGTACTGATGAGTCCTTTCGTTAGACATACTATTTATGGTAGTTTATTGCCCCACCTAACCGCTGGTTTCGTTTGATCCACGACTTTTTGACCACCCTGTATTATATGTTTTAAATTCTGTGGCATTTCTATTTCTATCCTTTTATGGCATTTCGGGTAGCAGTTTATGACTTCATAGAATTAAAACGATATTTAAATTTAAGACACACTAGTTTTATTTATCACTACATAGTATAAAACAAAGTCGATGTTTTCTGTCCGTCCCTATGTATGCTTAAATCTTTAAAACTACGCAACGGATTTTGAAGCGGTTTTTTTTATTAGATAGAGTGGTTCACGAGGAAGGTTTATATGTATAACACACCCCCGCTTTGCACGGGCGAAGCCGGGGCGGGCCACTAGTATAATATAAAACAAAGTTCTCTATAAATCCAGCAATAAAGCTTATTATAGAACCACATTGCATTACAGAGCTACGGTGTCAGAAAAGTTTACAAAAGGTTTGTAAAGTCGCATCGAATTAACGACACTAAAACAGTAGGAATCTAAATTTTCCTATGATATTTACGCCCTAAAATAAATTTGTCATTTCCCACAAACGTAGCCACGGAAGAACCTTTGTTGAAATCGACAAAACCTGAGATATTCATTCAAATAAATAACTATCAGTTTTAATTATAAGACTTAGCGTTGTGTTATGTAGTTGGTAATATCAATCAAAGGCCCCAAGTTCTTATTTAATTCATCTGACATGTATGTTTTTAAATGATATGGTATTGTGGTATGTTTAATATTCATAAATACTGTTAACCATAAATTAAGTTGAATTAAGAATCCCCGAAGGTATGGTTGACAAAAATGTCAACAAACATCGAGGGCCTTATGTGATAACTTAAGTTTTTGGTAATATGTTGATAGGTTCAAATCAGCTTAGCACCGTTGTCAGGCGATTTAATTACTACCATCAGATAGTGAAACACGGGAATAACATGGGCTGTGTTATTGGCTAGCTCCGATTTTTCGGCCAGAACATTAGGGATGTTTTGTACACAGCAGGTACCTATGTGAGAGCAGTTTCAGAACTGATAGGGCAGACGTTGTAATGCGTGATATTCGTTTACCGACTGCAGCGCCATCTGTCCGGCTGATTTGTGAATCTAAACCATCCTCGGTGCCACCCAAACGCATACAAAAAAAAAATCATTCAAATCGGCCCAGCCGTTTTGGGGGAGTTCAGAGACATACACACGTACAGTAGATTTATATATTCAAAGACAATTTTTATACGCTATACGCTACATGTTTATGCGTGTACCTAATTGCTTTCACTAAACTGTCAGACTTGTTGTACCAACATCATTGTAACTCATTTATTAAAAAGAGCAACCATGGAGTTGCTTTCTGGCTCTTCTATGTGTAATGGCATTCCTTCCATGAGTTTAAATAAACGAATTGTATGTATTAGATAAAATAAACATAATAAATATATGTATTTTGATTAATTGTATATTTCAGCCAAAAGACGTCCACTGCTGGACATAGGCCTCCCCCAAGGATTTCCACAAAGGCCGGTCCTGGGCCGCCCGCATCCACTGCTTTCCGGCGATCTTAACCAGGTCGTCGGTCCACCGTGTGGGAGGCCTACCAGCACTGCGCCTTCCGGAACGCGGTCGCCACTCGAGGACTTTTCTGCCCCATCGGACGTCGGTCCTGCGAGCTATGTGCCCTGCCCACTGCCACTTAAGTTTGACAATCCGGTGGGCTATGTCGGTGACCCTGGTTTTCCTGCGTATCTCCTCATTTCTGATTCGATCTCGCAGGGAAACTCCGAGCATAGCCCTCTCCATTGCCCTTTGGGTGACTTTGAGCCTTCTGATGGAGCCCATAGTGAGCGACCACGTCTCAGTTCCATATGTCATCACTGGCAACACACATTGGTTGAAGACTTTTGTCTTCAGACACTGCGGTATTGTGGACGAGAAGATCTTTCGCAGCTTCCCGAACGCTGCCCAGCCGAGTTGGATCCGACGATTGACCTCTTTCTCGAAGTTGGACTTACCTAACTGGACAGTGTGTCCCAGGTAAATGTAATGGTCAACAACTTCGAGGGTAGAACCTCCGATGTTAACAGGAGTGGCTTGAACATGGATATTAGACATGATCTTCGTCTTCTCCATGTTCATGTTAAGGCCGACTCGTTCGGAGGCTCCACAGAGGCCACCGAGCATCGTAGTGAGGCCCTCCATGGTCTCAGCCACTACGACTATGTCGTCAGCGAATCGAAGGTGAGTGATGTACTCGCCGTTCACGTTAATGCCCAGCCCTTTCCAGTCCAGAACCTTGAAAACATCTTCCAGTGCAGCGGAGAACAGTTTCGGAGAGATAACGTCTCCCTGTCTAACACCTCGCTGCAACTGGATCGGTTTCGAGGTCTGGTCCTGGAGTCGGACTGACATGGTGGCGTTTTCATACAAGCACTTCAACACTTCGATATACCGATAGTCGACTTGGCACCTCTGGAGAGCCTGCAATACTGCCCACGTCTCGATCGAATCGAAGGCTTTCTCGTAGTCCACGAACGCCAGACAAAGGGGCAGGTTATACTCCTCGGTCTTCTGTATAACCTGCCGTAGCGTTAAAATATGGTCTACGGTACTGAAGCCTTTTCGGAAACCGGCTTGTTCGGGAGGCTGGGAATCGTCAAGCCTGCACGCGAGTCGATTCGTGATGACCCTCGAGAACAACTTGTAGACATGGCTCAGAAGTGAGATGGGACTGTAGTTCTTCAATAAGGTGTTATCTCCCTTCTTGAAGAACAGCACCACCACACTCCTGTTCCATGCCTATGGCGTTCGTCCTTCGAGTATGACGGTATTGAATAACTTCTGGAGGGCCCTAAGGATCGGTTCTCCACCCGCCTTCAGAAGTTCTGCGGTAATTCCGTCATCACCCGCCGCCTTGTTGTTTTTAAGTTGCTCGAGAGCCATCCCGATCTCACACAGGCTGACGTCCGGGAGGTCTTCTGTGTAGTGCCGGGTTAATCTAGCTCGTGGGTCGTCTGCTAGATTTATGACGGGTTCCTGTGTAGACGTGTACAGTTGTCCATAGAAACTCTCGACCACACCCAAAATCTCGGACTTCGACGTGACGATCCTGCCGTCATCAGTCTTCAGCCTGACGAGCTGGCTTTGCCCAATAGACAGATCCCTGGCAAAAACCTTGGAGCCCCTGTTGCGTTCAATAGCCTCTTCAACACGATTCGTGTTGAATCGGCGTATATCACGCTTCAGGGACTTTGATATCTGTCTATTGAGTATCCGAAGCTGCGTCGCATCATCTGTAGACTGCAGAACCATTTTCCGTCGCTCGTCCATGAGATTTAGGGTGAGGTCCGAGAGCTTTTTGGCCGTTTTCAGGCGTTGGGTCTCACAGAACTTCGACCCAACTTTGCGGACAGTCTCCACGAACCCGTCATTATAATCGTCCACGTCAACGCCTAGGCTTATAAAGCGGTTTTGCAGTTCGAGCTGAAAGCTCTCCGGGTTTTGAATTTGAACTGGCACGGTACGCAGCGTAGACCTCACCAGGCGCGACCTTTCAAGCTTAACGTCGATATTCAATGTGCCTCGTACTAAGCGGTGATCGCTTCCGGTTTTGACCATATTGATCACGGAGACATCATTGAATATGTGCTTTTCCGTCGACATGATGAAGTCTATCTCGTTTTTTGTGGTGCCATCCGGACTCAACCAGGTCCATTTCCTCTGTTCTGGTTTTTTGTAAAAGGAATTCATCATATAGAGTCCCTCCTTCTCCAGAAAACCAGCCAAAGTCTGGCCCCGTTGGTTTCGGTGTCCAAACCCAAATTGCCCCACTTGCAGCTCATCTCCGCTCCGCTTGCCCAGTTTCGCGTTAAAATCCCCCATGACAACGGTGTAGTGCGTTCTAGAGCCATGTATGGCCGAGGAAATGTCCTCATACATTGTCTCCACCGCTTCGTCGGGGTGTGCCGAGGTCGGTGCGTATACCTGTATGACCTTCAGCGAATAACGCTTGGTTATTCTGAGTATAAGGTACGCCACCCTGGTCGACACACTCTCGATTTTAACAACGTTGTTCACAAGGGACTTGTGGACGATAAACCCAACACCACCTTGGGACTGTTGGTCGCCCTCCCGGAAGTAGAGCAAGTTGCCGGATTTGAGGGTTATCGTGTCCTCTCCCTCTCTTCGGACTTCAGACAACCCACTATATCCCATCGCAACTTGCTCAACTCTTCCTCGAGTTCTACGATCTTCTCGTCAGTCCGCAGTGTCCGTGTGTTATATGTTGCCAGGTGCAGCCGTCGTTTTTTGTGGTAGCCGGATCTCTGCCGGAGATTGTTCGCACCCCCTGCCCCACCGTTACCTTGGCTGCTACCGTGGCCGAAGGAATAGTGGGGCTGCCGGGGACTGGGGGCCGTTTTCCTAGTTGTATCCATTCATTCATGGGGGGTTTGCCATAATCGCCACGCTTGGCAGGCGGGTTGGCGATCGCAGTGATGGATGGTGTGTTTTGAACAGAGCGTCGCTGCTGCCCAACGTCTGTTGTCCCTTAGTCGCCTTCTACGACAGCCACGGGAAGATATGGGGTGGTAGTATTCTTACTCCGCTACCACACGGAGTTATTGTATATTTAAGTATATTAAACTAAACTTAATTACTTATCATTATTTAAGTGCATCTAGCCCATGTCATTATCTGCTCCACCCATTGGTTGACTGTTAGAGAATGCCTCTAGGCATTAAGTCCGCCACTGTACCAAGTTGCTTATAGACTTAAATAAATAAAATAAATAAATAACGTCTTTTATGCGACACCTTCGCCTTTTACTACCAAAATTCCTACTCGGGGCCATTGGAAAAGATTTTGAATTAGGTACCTAACTAGATTCGGGTTTTTTGACACAGTCGAACTGGCATCTATCACGGGAACTTGGGTCCCCCATGTATTATATGTTAACAGAACATGTATTTCAATGTAATTAAGTACGGCACTAAAACTACGTTTCAATAATTAATTGAAAGCAACTCAATTGTTAAGTAAGATTGCTGCTAAGGAAGTAAATTAATATTCATAATTGTAATGATAACTAGAAACATCTCACGTGTGTTAGATTGCATAACATTTGAAGGTGTTTTTGTAATTAATAAAAGTAACACTTAGTAGCTACAAGGATACGAAGGTACTTCCTTTATTTACTTAAGTCTCTCATTGTAAAAAAACAAAAGAGAAGGAAAACTAGCTGACCCACGGTAGGTTAATTTCCCCCTGACAATAGATCATATACGGTCTGAGTAGTTATATGAAGGTCTTTTAGTAATTAATAAATGTAACACTTAGTAGCTACAAGAATACGAAGCCTTACCCTTTATTTACCTAAGTCTCTCATTGTAAAAAAACAAAACAACGTGGAGTTTTAACATTTTGAGAGCGCTAGTGAACCAAGGAAAGTTATTTTAACCCCCCGGCAAAGGTGTTATAAATTTGGATTAAATTTATACAAGATATAACATAAACTCAGTAGTCATAACGAAAGTATCGATAATACCTGCTACTGAGATACTGTTTCAATCTCAGGAAAATATTCAAATTCGGAGAAGGATTCGTGTCCATCATGTATCGTCCCTCGTACTTCGAAATAAAAGTATAAAAAGCTGAGATGAGCCAACTGAAATAAATAGCTTTTTGATTCTGATTTTATTCTTAATTCGTCGCCATGCGCTTATAATATAACCTCAGCACAAAGAACTCCTTAAGCTGTGTAGAAAGCGGAGTTCAGACTGTAAGAACTAAACGCACTGAGCGTATTATGATCTAGAAGTAGATTAAAGTCTAAAGGTTTCAGGCGTATGTATCACACATGAACACATTTAAAAGGAACCTGTATTATTAAGACAAACCAATTTAAATAAGACAATTCACAATTACATCAGTCATATAATGAAGCAGAAAGTTAACAATGATTTAGCATCTTCTAACATTTAAATTATTAATGATCATTCGTTTTGGAGTCAAGCACATACAAAATTACAAACATAGCACCCGACCGACTATAGTTCACTATCTTCCATTGAGCAATCAAACCTAAGTGTCGTTTTAGTTTAAGCACTGGAATGCGATTAAGGTGAGAGATCATTCGATACTATGTCACTTTTTAAAAATAATAATATGTACAAAGAGAACATTTTAAACATATAAGACTGGCAGTAAGTGCAATTCTCAGGCCATGGACAATAAAAAACTAACATAAAGTAGATGGCTGTAAACAAAAAAATAACTGGAAATTGCTTTTAAAGATAATCCGATGAGACTAGGTTAGGGAAATGAATGCTATGTCACCAACCAGTGAGGCCAAGATAATCCCTCGAATTGGGTGAATAGATAATAAATCCCCCAACGAATAGAGAAAAAATCCCCGAAAGGAGTCCATCAAAGTCCTCCCTTTCACTGGGTCAATAAGCTTATTAAAGTCCAGGTCTAGGATTTCTTATTAAGGTATTAGGGCATTGATGACGATTGATGACGGATTTCAGAACACATAGTATCACCACCCCATTCCCTCCCGAGGGTGGAAGGAAATGACAAGGCCGAAAACGTAGTCACTAGAGAACAAAGACTTGATAGGAAGCCTTGTGCCAACCCGTCTCTGGCCAGCGTGGCTCAGTAGGCTAATTACAACAAACACATTTGCATCTTTAATAGCGTAGAAATTAAATAATTCACGATAATTTTTGAAATGGAATGACGACCAGGACCCGAAATATCCATCGGCCACTAAAAATCGCACTTAATGCCATAGATTTGAAATAAACATATAAAAACCCGTCGCTACTTCCCCTCGAAACCGAGGTCTGGTGATCAATACGTTCTACTGAACACATCCTTCCATAAACTTGGAGGAGGCCCGATTCCGCAGTGAGTATTTTACTTATGGACTCGGATGATGAAACACATATCAAAGGCATCTAAGAAATTGATAATGATTTCAATCGCGGCATACTTGACATTAAATTCTTTGGAGATTTTGTGGAAGATTTTCGACTATTCAACATTTAAAAAAAGTAAATATATTTTAGATAAATAAATGATAAATATTCACTGATCATCAGACCAAAGCTTCACTTAAATATCAGATCTTGACACTTTTTATCCTGGATTTTAAAATGTTGGAGCCGTTTCAGCACCTTTAGGACACACCTAAGCAGAAAGGACACTCTCCACGGACTTTAAAAATTGATTGAACAAAGAGATATTTACAATCACGACGCAAAACAAGTAGGTATCTCCATTGGGGAAAAACCAAACTATTAAATAGGAATTTCCATTAGCAATGGGCCGAGCCTCGGTTTACATTCGGTTTAACCGAATTTCAGCTGCTGGAGCTTTGGCATTCCACCGATATTTAAATGCCGAACATTCAGCACTAGAAAAAACCCGCAAAGTACATATTTTGCCCAAATTTTCGGGACTTTTGCCGTGTTTATCCCGGGCGTCGGCAATTTAAATGATGGCAGCCCTACCTTTTCTATTTCGGTGTCAGTTTAAGTTGGCGCCGATTACGAATGGGTTTTTTTTTGCTTTTAGGTGTATATTTTCAGGTCGGCTTAATTTTTTTTGTTAGAAAACCTTTATTTTATTGAAAATAAATAAAAGTAGTCAAGTATTGTCGAAATGCACATTTTACCTTCATACAAATCTGATGTTCCGTTTCTTTCTTCACAAACAAATAATGCATTATTATATTACCTTATCGATCCTTAGTAAAACGGAATTTCTTTTTGCCCTAAGTGAATTAAAAGAAGGTTATAAATTAAGTTAACCAACTTTTAGATTCTACCTAAAACCACTTTCAGAACATAGTAGAAGCAACTTGTTAACACTTGTTGACCTTGTTTTCGCAGTGAATTTCGTGGGTTCAATACTTTCTGCTAGGCTGGTCCATTTTACACAAATAGTCATTCTATTACGTGGACATATAACGAATAATGCTGAATCGTTTCATATAGATAAATACTATTCGATAGTTCCGATGTATCGATTGTGCATAGTAAGCGGTGCGGGGGGGCAGCGGGGGTCTTAGCCTTTTGTCAGCCGTTCAGCACACGCAGGCACTCTCGTTTTCTTCATGCTTCAAACACATGGGGGACTGCGTCTGGAGGTCCACGGCTGGAGACGAATGAGTTAAGGAATCGAATCATACACCGTTGTATATACCTGAACAACAGAGAAGGACACACAATGCAAAGAACAAAACTCTAATCCAATTACTTTTTTCAATCATTATGTACAATTTTAAGCTAGTTAGTAACTTAAACATACTTTAATTACTTGAATTAAGGAAGATTGCATATCACCCTGATAAAAAAATTGCAAATCGAAATATACTACTAAATTTAATAATAATTTTAACACCCAATTAAGTTAATATTTTGCGAAAGTTTATATTTTCTTTGCATTTTCTGAGTTTTTTTTTTACATTATCAGAATGAAGCGATTTCATCGAACAAAAAGCCCCCTGACTTTTTTAATACAGTGTATTTATATAAAAAGGGATATATAAAAGTTTCTCAGGCGTCCGCGCTGATCTAATATTCTTCAAACCATTATACAATACGTACTATTGATTGTTCAACATATGAATACTCCCTCAAAAGAGGTAATACACTGATAGTAGACGCACGGGGACTAGGACGAAGAACTGGCAGAGTTTGACCACGCCACGGGAAAGAGCCATGTAAGTACAGTGTACAGAGTACAGTGGGTCTAAATGAAAGGCGGTTATGCAGGCCAGACTGTGGGATGGTGGCAGGAATTGTTCAACATATGAAGGTTGCCTTTTAGCAATCGGAAACTGAACTGGTTGCAGGAAGGTAATATAGTTATCGTAGGAATGTCGAATAGTTTAGTGGGTAGACGGGGTGCCTTTCTCCGTACCGATCTGGCCTAGACTCGTATCTAGGCTGCCTGCGAGTCAATTACTGACAGACGTGGGCGAATAGATTTGGTCTACGCTGCAAAGTCCCTTTGCGTAGTTGTAACGTACTGATAAGCGCGTGTGTGTATATAAAATTAAGCAGTTAAATAATCCAATGATCATTATTGCGTTATGAGGAGCCTGAACTAAACAGTCAAAGCTACACAAAAGATAAAAATGACTGTTCTTGACCTCGAACTGGAACTTGACTTTAGCGGAAAGGAACAATTGGCAAATATCTTACTTAATATTATAAACGTGAAAGTTTGTAAGTATGGATGGATGGATGTTTGTTACTCTTTCACGTAAAAACTACTGAATGGATTTTAATGAAACTTTACAATAATATAGCTTATACATCAGAATAACACATAGACTACAAGTTATAAAGATATTATGTGAATTAACAACAATATAAACAAGTCGAATTCAAAATTTCTAATTGTCAAATTTTCGGCCATATAAACGTGAAAGTTTGTAAGTATGGATGGATGGATGTTTGTTACTCTTTCACGTAAAATCTACTGAATGGAAGTTAATGAAACTTTACAATAATATAGCTTATACATCAGAATAACACATAGGCTACAAGTTATAAAGATATTATGTGAATTAACAACAATATAAACAAGTCGAATTCAAAATTTATAATTGTCAAATTTTCGGCCATATTAAACTATAGACAACATAACGTTTCGCTGTCAGTTGCGTTTTGTTAAAGTAGGTTTTATACGGACGGGATAAAAATCTCAGGTATCCTATGTCCAACTTTTTTTTTGTTTTAAATATTTATAATGCGGTACAAAGTTCGCCGGGTCAGCTAGTTATTTATAAAACACGGTAATTGCGTAGAAATAATTACAACACTTGTTGGGTTTCAATATTTTATTCCAAATAATTCAGCGTGACACGGATATATTTACAAAATTCTACAATCAGCAACTGTGGGGAGACTGCATCCATTTATTACTATGACAATGAATAGTGATAGCTCAGAAGTATTACATAAAACAAACTGATTAATTGAGTGGAATTAAGTGAGAAAATATGTTTCTTTGTTGTTTTACGGTAGGATAATTTATCAAAATCTTTTAAATCGAACAATCTATTCTATTCAACCTTCTTCATGTGTAAGACAAGATTTATTTCCCATATTATCCCGGTTACACAGTTAGTTTAATGTATACTAATATAATAAAGCTGCAGAGTTTGTTTGTTTGTTTGAACGCGCTAATCTCAGGAACTCCTGGACCGATTTCAAAAAATCTTTCAGTGTTAGATAGTCCATTTATCGAGGAAGGTTATAGGCTATATTTTCAAAAGAATTAGGGATCCGTATGAAAATTGCGATTTTGTAAACCAAGGTGTAAAATCTAAAACCTATTTATGCGTGCGCTGCAAAAACTATTGACAATAGAACAAAATGATGTACTACGGGTTTGTAGGTCTTATAAAGATCTACAAAAAAGTCTACGAGAGCACATATCTAACTATCATAGTTTAGTCACAATAACCGACTTTATGTTCATAAAAAATATGCACGGGTTCGAAGCCCACGCGGGCGAAGCCGCGCGCAAAAGCTAGTATGACATATACATAATACTGTCGAAACGTCATCATAAAAGCCCTCTGTAGTTCACAGCACAACGGCCACCCCTAATATCTTGTCCTCGGTTTGACGCAGCTCAAGGTAGATCAATAAAAATAGACAATTATTGATTTGCATAACACGTCAAAGTAACACATAATAAATGGATGAAGTCATGGCGCTTCAAAATCCGACGTGAACCACTAAAATGGTGACGCCTATAATGCACAGTGTAAACAGTTTTACGATAGTCTAAAGTAATTGCAAGTCGTGTAAACAATAATTATTTAAAATATAATTGTATACTTTTATGTATAAGCATAGTGATTTCATCAAATATCCGTTGAGGCCAAAATGTATTAATAATATTGCTTATAAAATTATCGATTACATCATTAACAAAGCATATTGGAATGATATTTTGTAAAATCGTATTACAATAATGTAGGTAAGTATCGATATTTTCTAATAGGTTATCGATATAGAAAGCTAGCAGTGAATCTCACTAATATCTTAATAGACGTAACGAATCTTAAGTATGCACTTAAGTACTACAAGTAAATAAATAATACTAATGTACAGGGGCCGTGGGAATCTATCAGATCATCAAATTCAAAATGTATGACTGAAGAATCTGAACAAGAAAGTATATTTGATAAAAAAAATATCAATAATCGTTGTTAATCGATTAAAGAACAGACCTTGTAGTCAAGTGGCTTTAGTAGGCTTTAGTAATAGCAAGCTTTGGTAGAATATAAAAACAAACGTATGGGATTGACACGACCTATCACTGTCAATGTATGGGATATGTCTTTCTATTCTACCAAAGCGTAAGTTTAAGTCACTTGGCTAGGTACCGTGGATATTTTTAAATTTATTCCAAATTCTAAAACTAACTATCCAAAACGTTGTTCCCATACTACATTTAAATAAGAATCTTATATTAGTCCATTGTTAGACATACAATATAGAATATGGGTACTCTCTGTTCCTCAAAGTACGTCACATCTATAGTTAGCGATGAGATAATTATATATATCGAATCGTTTACTGATAGAATCCCTTACCACGTTCTATGTACAAAATAAATATATAGCAGCTCTAAGCTTCCATCTAAATTAACACGAATCACGTAATATCAAAAAATACCTACAAATTTCACCGTTACATAATAAATTTACATATATATTTAAAGTAGGCACACCAAAAATGTAATTGACAGAAGTTATGGATATGTGTGAATAAAAAAAGTTAAATCATAAAAGCGATTATATACAAAAAGCGTGATGATATTTTTCAATATTACGATTTACGAACACTACAATATATCCATATAAATCTTCCGCCTTCGCCTCTCGTCACTTAGTTCATTCGCACAAGAAATTCAGCGCTAAAACCCCCATATTCGTACAAGTTCGATGGTGAATAGAATAGAGGGCGCTATATGCAGTTTCAGTCTCATACGAACTTAATGTAAAACCTGCCTACAATATTATTTACTTACAACTTAAATACCTACATCAAGTAATAAATTATTGGAGGTATTTTGAATACGACATTTTAATCAAACGGTGCATAATAAGGTAGCGTAGGTCGTTTCAGGGTTTTAAAGCGAAAATATTATTGAATTCATAGGGGACATTTTGTAGTTTACTTTCCAAATTACCTCCAATTTTATGCAGCTCCAAAAGTGCAGCCAATACATAGTGCTTTTGTGTTAGTGCATGATCTATACGAACTGTTTGCAGGAACCCGTGTATCTAATAGAATTTCAATATTATTAAATCTTCATCACAAATGTATTTAATCTCACGTATGGGATGGGTGGCAGCGTCGTTGGAAGCGTACTGCCAAATATTTTTTTTAAATCAAATAAAATGACGCTCAATCTCTTGTTGAATTAATAACCAAATTAATGACAATTATTCTCAGACTTAAACAAATTTGCATAAAAAATTTAAACCATGTCCAAAAGAATTAAATTCACCCAAATTCGGATAATTCACTTGGGTTATATACGAAATTCATTCAAATTTCGTATTAGTGTTGACGCCATTTTGAATGTAACTAACTAAAGCGCCAAATTATTGTTTATAGAGTCAGTCATAAACAGATCGTTATATCTATCCTTCATGAGAGGACCACTCGAATTTATATTCTAATATCACGGAGACACACACACAAAAGCACGATAGCATCAGATCGTTCCGCCTTCGCGACGCCCACTCCACTCCTATACCTTCATAGAAGACTGTCGTATAGCACGGCACTACTTATAAAACAAACAAAAACTACATAATCACAACAAATGAGCAAGCCCGCAGCTCACAGATAATGCAGAAATATGTGTATTACATTCGCATAGACAATACAACGTTTTCGTAGAAAAAAAACTGTCGGCAAACAAATTCAAAGCTAGCTTACGAATTTTTTTTTTTTATAGACCTCATTAAAAATATATTATTTTTATATTAAGGTTTTCCTTCGTTAAGTCAAAGCTATCTTTAATTATATAAAACAACACTGCAGGTATTAATGCCACAAATGCTTATTAAAATAGTGCTTAAACAATGTCATACATTTTGGTTGCATATTCCATGCAAATTGGCATTTCTAGCTGAAAATTATTGTTGATGAACACAAAACATGACTGCCTGGTGTCTCGAACATCATCGTTATTTTTAAACCCTGTGTAGGATTCGTAATAAACACGTAAAAACTAAAATATAAATTGAAGCTAGTACCAAAATTACTTGCATTACAAGTGGATCGAAACCAATTCTCTCACAACCAAATTTCCTAAACCAAACTAGTTAATCTTTATATACAGAGTTGATATGACAGAGGGGCATTAAATTACACTACGTATACTATATGCGATTAGTATGAATTCGAAACGGTACAAAAAAAATACACGTGATTTATCATGGGGGGTAGTCTTAAACCTCACCAGGTCATCACCAAGGGGGAGGGAGGGCTAAAAAAATGTTAAAAAACATCACGTGATTAATGGACAGTCCCTAAGTTTAATAAACGACGCGTTAGGCATCAACATCTGTTAAGAAAGATACATCATGTTCAAATGAGGCAAAAATTTAAAAAATCATTTGCGGCTAAACTATTGCTCCAATTTAATTGATTTTTGGTACAGAGCCTGGAAATGATACCTAGTATAGGCAGTTAAAAAAATGCCCCTATGTCGTATCAACCCTGTATATAATTCTACTGTACGTGTGTATGTCACTGAACTCCACCCAAACGGCTGGACCGCTTCGAATTTTTTTTGTATGCGTTTGGGTGGCACAGAGTATGGTTTAGATTCACAAATCTGCCCGACAGATGGCGCTGCAGTCGGTAAACTAATATCATGCAGGACAACGTCTGCCCGGTCAGCTAGTAGATTATAAATTGAAGATCAACAATATTTCCGCATTCATATAGAAACATTACAAATAGATTTATGCAATAATTTAATTAATCTACATTGTTTCTCAAATCAAAAAAATGCCAGTTTACACAGAGAACATTGCATGAATTGGTTTTTAAATGTTTGGTTTATACACAGTCAGGAAATATTCTAGAAGACCGTTAGCTAAAGCAGTCTACCAGTTTGTAGGCAGTGGCGCGTTGTTCTAGGCGCGTTCTCCGACGGACTCAAGCGGGGAAGTCTGCAGTGCGGGGGGAGGTACATTAGCACGCACAACCTCCATCGGGCTCCTTGCTGTCTCCGGGCGCCTGCCTCAGTATCACCTCGTGCACTGGACAGTCACATTAAGGAAAATAAAAATGGAACGTACGAACTTATTGACTAAAAAGCAATTGAGTCGAAAATATATTATATTGTTTTGGCGAGAGGAAATCTAGTCATAGATTAGATAGTTTTTTTTTTATTGTATACCAGAAATTTGAAGACAAAATAAATGCTATGAATAAAAGACCAGTTTGCGATCCATACAGACAAGCTTAAATTTGTTTAGAAAATTGTGTGTTTAGAAAGTTATAAGATTGTCTGTGTGGTGATATTAAAAATATCTCGAAGGAACTAAAGCAAATAGAAAAGCTCAAAAATGTGTTGTTTAGGGAAAACTAAGGATGACCTTAAGCCTAATCATTAATCATCTAGCCACCGTGGCCCAGTAGCCTAATTTCCCTCTATAAAATTGGTGGAGTCCCGTTTGATTAGTGGGCCGTTTATAAGCAGAGGAAAATAAAGTTTACTTTAAAGATAAAATTAAATAGAGACGGACTGAATATATGCCTATAAAATGTTATAGGACTCGGTGCAACTAATCTCTTTTAGATATATAGCAGATATCAGAACAACATTATTTTAACTAATGATTGACCATTTAGGCGACCGGTACAACGCTGTCACATCATTAATCCTATCCGAGAATGATTGAATATAATGATGAAAGTAATATGTTTATTATGTATTATTATGTAGTAATATGATTATACTTATGTATCTGTTAATTTATTCGGATAACAAAATATGTGTCAACATTAGAACCCATTCTAATATTCCAACCAAGACTCTTAAAACGTTATTTGGTGTTGATCGAAAATATTTATCGCGCACGACGCTCTTTCACATTACTTTGTACTGACAAAACGAATCCATCTTATGACAATAGGCAAGACGACATACAATCCGCTGTACGTATCGAAACATTTAAATTCCTTAAGCCTGCTTAAGCTTAAATTCCTTGTCCACGATAGATTAAAATTACGGAGAGCGACTCTCATGTGGCAATCTACGACGTGTACACATTAGTGAGACTACCCTAGCTAATGTGTCACTATAGTCTACGTAGACAGGCTCGGCTACTCTCGGAAGGCGTCGTGGACGCAGATACGAGAGCGATGCGAATAGAGAGCTCTCGAATTATCTACATGTCATAGATCAATCTAGCTATAGTCGTATTTTTAATTAGACGTACTCAACTGACGTTTACTGTTTTATATGAATATCTGATCTACGAGTAGTGTACGCAGGCCAAAATGTCACTATGTTAGAGCTACCCTTTTTTTTGTTGTCGCTGGGGAAATGTTTTATGCATACCACCGCCCCCCGGGGGAGAGGTCGGTGATTGTGTGGGACTCCAACAAGGGTCGTCTACCCAAGAGTCGTCAACCCACTAAAACCCCAGCGGTATACACGGCGCACTTGTGGCGCCACAGGTTCACGCAAGCGCAGTCAACAGTGACGCCCCGGCGTGGTGCCCGTTACGCGGGCAAGCGACTGTCAGAGAGGGTATCCCGGGCAATGTTAGAGCTACCCTACGATTGGGCAAACAACTGCAATAGGGCGCTCTATTGATCTCTACATGTACGTAGAATTTAGAATATAGATTAGATTAGTTGTCAAGCTGTCTAGCTCTATTCTCTCTGCGTGGACGACGCGCTTTACGATACTTGCTAAGCAAACAAATATGACTTACACATGTTCCCCGATTACACATGCAAAACGAGACAAGACAATGTCCGAACATAAATACATAATAATACTATCCTTTTTTATATACGTTGTTGCGTTAAATCATTTTATATTAAGTAATAACGTAATTGATAGTGAAAACGCGTTTGAATCCCAGTCCAAATACCACATGAATGAATGGATAACCAAATGCAGTTATAAGGCCGTTTTAAACAATTATAGCCCAGGTCATGTTTCCAAGTAATAAAACCTTTACCGATATCTAAATATAAAAAGCAAAAACAAAATACGTATGACACAAACAAAATCAATAATAGTGCAATAGCCTATCCAGTATAAAACAAGCCATGCAAATGTTGTTACATGAAATAAGTATATAAATTGCAACATCGGTATAAATTAAATATATACACGTAATCACAGATATATTAGTATTCGTTAGGTTTACTTACAACACTCGCGTTAATAAACCACCACCAGAATGACACAGACACGTCCGGGGCACATCACTAGTTCATCGAACCAAACTTTGGACACTTATGTAAACTTCAAAATACGTGATATCTGTTAAAACTTGAATCACATATTCAATTGTTTCGTTTGAGCCGATTCGTTTCATTTAATTATTATTTTTACGCCAATACAAGTGTGCCATGTTGTTCAAGTGTCGCAGACTCATAAATTATTACATTAACGTATGTGAATTAATTCCATGATGTCGAAAAAGAATAAATTAATTTCGATGTATTTACTTGTGACCTCGCCTCTCCTTGTACCGTCTAAATAGGCAGAAATCTTGTAAAAGATAACTTATTGATACTAAACCCTGAGTCAGTCTGTTTAGCTAGCGTGGCATGGAAGAAATCCTTTCGAGGAGGTCCACCTCAGCAGTGGTTAACTTTATTTAATAGACGATAATGTCAAAAATTTATACTTCGTAAAAAAACATTTCTAACAATGTGCATAGTAGTAGCTGACATCACACTTATGAATGCTTGTTAATTCCAATGAAAACCTTTTGCAAATGCCGTTCACAAGAAACCAACATGACAATTTCTGCTAGCAAATGAGTAGTGTAACCAAACATGATTGAACAAGTATCTCTATATCATATACGTGCGTGTGAAAACGAGCGTGTATAACCATCTGGCAAATTTGATTATATAAATATCATTTTGGTATACAACGGCGTCATAATAAAATTGTGAACAGAAATGCACATACTGTAAGTCGGCTAATCGTGATATTCCTAAATGTCATTTCTTGTTTGCATCGTAAGAACACAATATTTTGTCGTCTAGGTACTGGTTTAATATTGTAAATATGCAATACAAATGGCCAAATGAATATCGACAATTAAACGATTTATAAGACCTAGCGACTACACTGTTTTGTGACTCATATTGACCTTAATGTTTCAGAGTTCTTCGGAACTTCAAATTAATACAACGATGCATAAAGATTTCAAATCAATCTATTAACTATTTGCCGAAATTTGTAGAACGAAAGATATAAACAATATTATTATATTCGCGAAAGAGCCGTTCCGAAATTATAAAGTTAGGTAACTTTATTAATACTTGTGTTACCGAGTTAGCGTGTGTGTGTGTAATCTAATTAATTGGCCATTCTAACACACTCACAGATAATATACGTAAAATAATAACTAAGGCATTGCATTATAGCCTGAAAAAACTGCATACACAAAACGCATTTTCTAACAATAAAGTTTACGATATATTTAAAAAAATAGACCCAAACAAAATATTGCTTAAATTCGTTCATTGAATCATCAATCGATTTCCTTTCAAACAGCCTACATTATGCAATCACGCGGCCCGACCAGTGGCATGATTAGGTGTAACATAATGTAGTAAAAATGGTTATTTAGAAAAAGGATACTGTCTTCTGGGGGCTTGTTCTCGGCGGAGTCCATGCCAGGCAACGCGGCCGCTACTCGTCGGAAAAGCTGCAATTCACACAATTAATTGAATAATTAAATTAATATAATACTCAAAAATGCGAATCAATTATACCTACCACTTTCCTGCCCATAAATGACCCACCGCTAAGTCAAGCCTCCTCCAAATAAATAACAAATAAAAGGTCCATAGCGAGGAATTTGTAGAATTCACTTCAAAAGGTTTCATTGACCTACGCAAAAAGATGCTGAGCCGCGATGGACTAGCGTCATATGTGCTAAGTGAACGCAGACAAGAGCAATGACATCGTATGCCACAGGTCAAGGTCAGCATTGGGCAGGAGACACTGGTGGAGGGCGAGTGAGCCTTCGGGGTCGGGGAAAGGACGCGGGTGACGCTACACGTATAACTGCCACAAATACTAACATAGACACATTTTTTATTTTTGAATGGAACAAAAAAATTGCGATTCCAAATCTGATATGCATTAACCGTTGTCAGTATTATCTCAGTGCGATGTTACATTCTGTACAATAGTTAAAATTCTTTATTCAAAGTTAGTATATATGTGAACTAAATTTATTGCGTTGCGCTCACTCACACAGTGATTGGTTTACATTCACATCACACACGTTGATTTTGTAACCGTTCAAAATTATGTCCAGTTTGTCAACTTGCTAAAGATCAAAGCCTTGCTTTGCCATCTCATTACTGCGTTAATATTGTTTTGTTTTGAAAATCAGTTTTGCTATTAGTACCTACCCTTGGATAGTAGAATTATTAAAGCAGAATGGCTTGCCAATAACCAACACAACGAGCACTGCCTGATGATGTTGACGTAAGCACGACATTCTGGCTTTAGTCCGGTCAATTTAGACATCCGAGGTTACAACAATTCGCACCTAGCTAAAAATTGGTAGGGTTGTTCAAACATTTTTTTTTTTAAACGAAACGCACTAGGTGTAACCTGTATCGCGGGGGCAGTTTACAAACATGTAATTCACGAGCACAAATGACACCCAGGCTCCGAGGAAGTGCCTCTGGCTTAGACAAAGACACTTGCCCGACCCGGGAATCGAACCCGGGATCCGTTGATCCAAAGGCGGCACATCTAACCCCTAACGATGAAATGTGAAAATATTCCTACCTTTCCTACTAGAATACCTATTTTTTGGTCTAATTTGACCGGACTAGTCGGCTATGGCGCTCTTTAGGGGAGCCATATGTTAAGCAGTGTGCTAGTGTGAGCTGATGATGATTAGACTAGAGCCTCCATTACCAGGCAGGACCTTTTTACAACGAGTACTCAGAACAGCAATCATTTGAATTAAAATTGGCCAGTGTAGTAAAGTAGGGTCAACTGCATACATCATAGTCGGAGTCAGCATGTCGCGGGTTCGATACCCGCACGGAAGAAATATTTGTACGACCTACAAGTATTTGTTCCGGGTCTGGGTGATTTCTATCTATAATATGTATGTATTTACAAAAAAAAAATATAAGTAGTTTATCATCCATCTCGTTACCATAACACAAGCATTAAGTTGCTTAGCTTGGGACGAGATGGCGTTAGATCATATACATGTATATTGTGTGGAGATCCTAAACCTATATCTAAAAAACGAAGAGACTATGTCGCTGAACCTATTGAACGTACCTGTTTGACGTTGTAGCCAGCCTTCGCGCTAGTCTCAATGAACATAACGTTCAGCTCCTTGGCTTTGCGGTCCCCTTCTTCGGTGGACACCTGCCGCTTGTCTGAGAGATCAGTCTTGTTGCCCACGAGCATAATGATGACGTCAGAGCCACGCTCTGTGCGCACGTCATCGATCCACTTAGATGTTTGGTGGAATGAATTTGCATCTGGAAAGCGGGAGGACAACTTTAAGTCACTGTCAGAAACAGAAGGACATTGTTTAATTGTCCGCGGGTCTGGTCATTCATTGGATCATCTTTAACCCACTAGAGTAGCGCTACCATAACAATTATTGATCGATCTCCATGTCTAAAAATGTCTATATTTAAATGCCTCTTACATCGCGTCTCGAATGAACTTAATCGTGCTATTATTTGCCTCGAAAATTTAAGTAAACTTTATCAACAACAATTCGGGATGCAATTAGTTTTTGTGAAAATCCATGTTTTCTTTTAGATGGAGCTTAAACAAGGCCTTAGGAAAAACTCTACAACCATGCGAAGTGAGGACCTAGACCTAGAGAGAGTTCTGTCTTTAAAATCTCTCATGGAGGATAATTAGCCCCCTGTACCACGCTGGCCAGACCGGGTCTGCACAGGGTTTCGTATTCCCTTGCGGCTAGTTTTACTGCCTTGCCATTTCCTTTTCTCGACTCCTACGACACCCTCAGGGTGAAATGTGGTGGTAACTATGTCTTCTAAATCCGTCAATTTCCACCACAAAACCCTTTGTTCGTTTAAAAACCAACCAACTAGTCATAACTTCAGGATTCGAGAGCCTAATGAGTAGCTAAATACTGTTTTGCAAAACACTCCTTACCAACAACACTCAGCAGTAGTATTCAGTAAAGAGCTTTTTAAACGTTAATCGTCTGTCTGTAAACGCAGTTTTACGAGCAAATGCTGGCTTTGTCACCGTATCTACATAAGCTGCGAATACTATATAATGATTCATTTGAAATTACGGTTACAGAATACAGAAGCAGAAATAATAATCTGGATCGAGTACTAGATGGACATAATATTATTTGGACATAATATTATTTACTAGTGGCCCGCCATGGCTTCGCCCGTGCAAAGCGGGGGTGGGTTATACATATAAACCGTCCTCTTAAATCACTCTATCTATTAAAAAAACCGTATCAAAATCCGTTGCGTAGTTTTAAAGATTTAAGCATACATAGTGACGGACAGACGACAGCGACTTTGTTTTATACTATGTAGTGAAGATATAAACATATAGTGTGAATTATCCAAAAAAAAACCACGATAAGTGTCAAGTAGGAAAAAATATCTGAAGAAAAATACTTTCTATCATCATTAGCACAATTTTCCATTACAACGCCGGTGAAACCGCGGGGCGCAGCTAGTGAGAACTATTGTTGAACTGTAACACCTAAGTTAGTATCTGTAAGATACTCTATTTGAAAAGATGTCATTTGAATCCTTAGCAGGGACACGGGGTAATATATGATATCAGTTTGTGTATCTTATGTGAACATTCTTGTGTTGTTTTGTGTATCATCCATGATTCTTGAAATTGGATAATTAGGAGTCTACGTCGAAAATCCCGTGAAACTTAGTATGAAAATACAACTGAACATTCCTTAAGTTTCCAGAACATTAATTTACAATTATTTCAGCAACCTGAACGCGTTGAATGATATAGAAAAACTCACTCACTCAATATAAAAAAAATGAGGGCCGTTGGACCGGCACACAAATAGCACCAATCGATGAGCTTATTGAACCAAACTAAAGCCCTTGTTTAAAGCTACGCGCTTTAGAAAGGGGTTAATACAGCCAAGTCTATATAGTTCATGTACATAGATCATATAGGCTTACGTTTAGGCTACGGATTGGGGCGGACTCAAAGCAAATATTTGTCACAGGCGACACGGCACCGGCTTATGCCAGTATCGACTTTCACACAAAAGAAATTGAGTTTCGTTTCGAATGTTCTCATTGTACAGCTGTCAGATTTAATTAAGGTTTCTATTGTAGTGCCACTATCAAATTGTATTATAATATTAAATCTTTCTATGTAATCTGCCGATTTTTGCCAATGTTGCGGTATTGTTGCACATGTGAATATCAGTAGGTATAAATTTGCAAAGAAGAGAGGGAAAACTCGATATAAACCCTGTGCCAACCCGTCTTGCCAGCGTGGCACAGTAGGCAAATTCCCCTCCACAAATTTGGAGGAGGCCCGACGTGTGGGTCATTCATGGGCTGAAACGACGACGATATATATTAGTCTGTACCGCTTTACGCCTTAAATTGGTGTATACATAGAACTTTGGAGAGCCTACTTTTATAGCGAGAATATATAAATTGCAGGGGCAAAAGTGAAAATCAACATGAGTATGTACGGGTAACATATCGATGTGAGTAAAGCCGCATCAGTTAACTTGTTACAAATTAATCCACGATCTTAGATTAAAAATTAATTCTTACGCAGAGCAAGTGTACCCATCTGTGGGTTGCTAACAAGTTGGGAGCTTCCATTAAATAGGATTAATGCTTACATTTTTTTTTATTTAAAATTTATTCTTAGATTACAATACAGATTTACATGTTTCCATATTTTTAATTATCTGTGGATCAATCTCCATTATAAATCCATTGACTTAATAGACTCCATCATCAACCATTATTCTTATCATCAAACTTACAATTATTTAATTTAATCCGTGTGGTTATGATTAATAATACAAGCTATCACCATCCCATTTCATCCTGAGGGTGTCCTAAGAGTCGACAACAGGAAATGAAAAGGCCGAAAATCTAGCTGCAATAGCAGAAAAACTTAATACGAAACCCGTCTGGCACAGTAGGGTAATAAACATGCAATTGAAGGAGATTCAGCAGTGGGTTATTTATGAGCTGAGAAGTAAGTAAAAATAATATTCTATGTTATATCAAGTGTGTGCCTACAGCTACTGTGTATGTAATATACTTTTAAAAATGACCACAGTCATACAGCATCGTACCCATAAACACAAGTTTAATGACGTCAAAGATCAATAAAATTTCTTAACTTTTACAGCCGAGTAAAAATGGCTGTCTGTGTCTGCCCTGGACATATTTGCTTTACGATCCTACATTTTGTTGGAAAATATATGAATTTTGCAAATAAGTTTACTTGTTGCTGTATTTCATCTCCTATCAAGTTTCAAATTGCATTACACCGCCCAAAAGCCATCAAGTTTAAACTGAAAGCTGAATCTCTGCAAAATATTACTTTGAATAATTCAGAATTCAAAGTAATATTGCAGTGATAACAAAATTTATTATCTTTTTGACTGAACAAAAGACTGGAAAAGAGACATTGCATTGTCTCCATATTGCGCGAGCTCAAGATTTCCTCGCGGTTATCTTCCGAATGTCTACGCAGAGTATTCGAATACTTCGATCACATTGCAAGGAAAAATGGAGATAAATATAAATAAATAAATATCCATGGACATTTCACACAATGCCATCTCGTCCCAAGCTAAGCAACTTAATGCTTGTGTTATGGTAACGAGATGGATGATAAACTACTTTTATACATTTTTTTTTGTAAATACATACATATTATAGATAGAAAACACCCAGACCCGGAACAAATACTTGTAGGTCGTACAAATATTTCTTCCGTGCGGGGATCGAACCCGCGACATGCTGTGCAGCAGTCGATCGCTCAACCACTGCGCTAACCTCGAAAGCCTCATTGTGATTGGCAAAGTGGATGGAAAACGACCTCGATGACGCAGCCATTGGTCCGATCAAATCCGCACCACTGTGAACTCTACGGTCCACAATGTGCTCCACACCGCCAGAGACCGGAACAGATGAAAGAACATCGTACGAGAGAAAATTATGCTGAAGGGTGGTCACGACCCTCAATACTAAGGAATACGATGCAAATGAGAAAAGATACTATAATAAAAAGGGAAACATAGTATTAAAAACATGGTGTTTAATATACCCGGGAAATGGGCGAAAATATAACCGAATTGTGTACGGAGTAAGTAAACCAATTTTTCGATTAGCGACTGAGCAACAGTATAAAATGAGATCGCCCGTCAGCTTCGGAGAATACAAGTGTCAGTTCAGGACGTATGCACGACACTCGTTTGTCACAAGCCTTTGGTAAGAACTTTGGAATTTTGCAGGTATATGCCAGCAATTGATTCGTGTCGAATGAGCAGGTGGATTGAAATAGTAACCCCAGATCTAGACGTCTGAACTTGATAGTATAAAGTTCTAAAACTAAGCACACAGCCTTCTAAATTGACAGTAGGATCACGATTGGAACAATAGGCGGCCAAAAGATGACCTTATTTAATGATAGATGTCATCATCATCGTAGTCCTTACAAGACTCACAGATAACTGGGCCTCCTCCAATTCATTCGTCATTTCAGCCAAAAGACGTCCACTGCTGGACATAGGGATTTCCAAGGATTTCCACAGAGGCCGGTTTTCAGCCTTGTTATTTCCTTCAGTCGACTCACCCGCGGGACAGAATTGGCTGGTGAAATATGTATAATTTACTCCAATCTCAAATCATAATGTTTTTTAAATCCGTCACCGACGTAGAATAATAAATGTAGCTTCTACCAAATTAAAACCCGATGTTAAAATTCACGAATGGCGGAATGAGTTTTTGTGCAGTCACTTTCAAATGTAATTATTATGATTTTGAACTTAATTTATACAGTCTTTTCTAATACACAGTGTCGCCACCCCATTCCATCCCGAGGATGTCGTAAGAGCCGACAAAAGGAAATCACAAGGCCGAAACCCTAGCCGCAAGAGAAGGAAAACTTGAAACGAAACCCTATGCCTACTCGTCTGGCCAGCGTGGCACAGTAGGCTTATTACCCTCCATGTATTTGGAGGACGCCCGACTCAGCGGTGGGTCATTTAAATATAAACCTTATTGTTGCTTTCATTTTTAACGAGACAAAAATTTATGTGTTTTTTTTTTGCAAGGTTTCATATGAGGAGCAGCTAGGTTGTGTGCATCTTGCGTTGCTTTATTCAGTTGGTGACTTTATGTATTCGAAATACCGTCACCACACGAACAATGATATTATGTATTGTATACCCAGAGTATTGATGCCGCCAATAACGCGATATACGGCCGCACATAAAGCGTAACCTTCGTGGATGTAACCGCGGAGGGCATTGGCACACTTTCAGCTGCTGAAGAACGCTAAGTAGTGATGGCCAAAACTAAATAATTGCGATTTAATAATCGATAAATACACACTAGTTATGTTAAAAAGCAATCGATCGATGTGGCTTGGTTTTTTAATAGTTGGTATTCAAATGAATGGGTAGCTTAAACACATTCCTATGACGGATTTAGAATACATTGTGTTGTAGGAGCCGACCAAAAGAAATGACAGGACCGCAAGAGAACGAAAACTAGATACGAATATGGATACCCTGTGGTCAGCGTGACACAGTAGGCTAATTACCTTCCATGCAACTAGAGGAGGCCCGACCCAGGAGTGGGTCTTTATTAGGTGAGTGGTGGTGGTGGAATACACAAAATGTAAATAAATCCTATAGCCATAACGAAAGGATCAACAGTACCTACTGCTCACAAAGACACCGTGTGCAAAATGACAGAGAAAAAATAAGTAAAATTTTTTGACAATTATGTTAGTTATTCACAAAGCATACTTTATTTTCTTTTAAAATTGCAGATTCTATTATATTTCAATTTAACGAAAACAACAATTAAAGTTGACACACTTTTTTGTCCACTGCCGCCCGCTCTAGTCCACTGCCGGGCTTCCCCTAAACAGCGCTGTAGCGCCCTGCCATCAGCTTGACGCATTCAGCAGTTGATCGCAAACTTTCGCAAATCGAAGGTAATATTATAAAACTAATTGTAGTCAATATTTTTAATGAAAGCACAGACTTACGCTTTACACATTTTGTAAAACAAGGATGTAAATCGCGGAAATATTTTTAAGGTGATGCACGTTTATTTGCCAGACGTTCCGGCGTGAATTGCTAAATACATTTATGTAGTATACCTAACAATATTTGGCTTCCTAATAACGCTGATTTAACGTAAAATAAATAAGAAACTCAAGGATATCACAGGAATAAATCACTACATAGTATAAAACAAAGTCGCATTCTTCTGTCCGTCCCTATGTATGCATAAATCTTTAAAACTAAGCAACGGATTTTGAAGCGGTTTTTTTTAATAGATAGAGTGAAGTCAAGGGGAAGGTTTTTAAATATAACCCACCCCCGCTTTGCACGGGCGAAGCCGGGGCGGGCCACTAGTAATATATAAAATGATGTAAGTACATTTCAGTGTTAAAAAAATACATGTAATATGTATGTCAACGGAAAACAACAAGAACCGGAAATTTATAAATTTCCTAGGAAATTTATAAACGTCCGTAGGATTCCAAACAAGAGATAAATTGTATTATTTTACGCCCACATTTTCGGAAATTTATAAACTTACTGAACTCACGCGTAAAATAATAAGTAGCAATAACCAAACGCCATGGGCGCTCTGATTGGTTGAATAAGTCACGTGTTCCTTCTCTGTCCTCTCCGCCGCCATTGTTCGATATTGTCTACTTGTGGTAACCTAGACCTGATACAGCTGCATCAACTCCTTACCAAATTACAGTAAATGTATCGTGTTTGGACACATTGTAACGGTACAATGAAACAGGTATTAAAAAAGTTATGTAGGCCGATATCAGGGTTTTTTTTGAAGTTAAATACTTATTTTATCGTGTTTAATTTGTTACATGTTTTTAAGCATTTTTTTATTACTTAGCGTCTGTTTGGCAATTCGCCTCAGGCCAACGGATTTTTTTGAAATTAAACTTTATATTATTATTTTTTTGGCAGAAGGTTTTATTGTTTTATGATTGTTTTTTTTTTAAATATATCTCTTTAAATTCACAC
This sequence comes from Clostera curtula, assembly GCA_905475355.2. NCBI lineage: Eukaryota > Metazoa > Arthropoda > Insecta > Lepidoptera > Notodontidae > Clostera > Clostera curtula. Next base: position 3,206,489 of record FR997795.1, read on the forward strand.
GATTTCTTACCTAGTTTTAAAGTAAAAATACTGTTTTGTACTGATAAATTTATAGTTTGGCAAGTCTAATTGTACCTATGCCTATGGACACAAGCATGCCACTATCAACATCGACCAATCAGAAAAAAGTGTGTTATTTGCCGTATCTTAGAGAAGCGTAAAATTAAAAGCTCTACTGTGATTGGTCGAACCGTTTAGAATCTTACGAATGGATATCCGTTAGTTTATAAATTTACGACGAGACGTCGTAAGTTTATAAATTTCCGAAAATGTGGGCGTAAAATAATACAATTTATCTCTCGTTTGGAATCCTACGGACGTTTATAAATTTCCTAGGAAATTTATAAATTTCCGGTTCTTGTTGTTTTCCGTTGACATGTACATAGTTCGCGAGAGTTATACTACCAACTAAACTACATTCAAATCGAAATTAATATAAGCATATCGAATTGATTTCTACACTCACAAGAAGGAAAACGATATGTATAGTTTAAAACTTTAAACAATCGATATAGCATAATAGCAATGATCGACCAACACTAATACTCAATGCAATTTGAACAAGTCTGTAATAAATAACGTCTTTTCAGTTTCACGTTGCTTAAATTATTTATGAAACACGATAAAAAGAATTGTCTGAGTTTTAATAGAGAAATTATGAAACTGCAATCGTTGATGTTCTTTGGTAACTTCTTGTATGCGGTAAAATCAATCTAACGTAGCTAACAATGAAATTGTCTGAGAAATTCTATGCTTAAAAACCGGTCGACTAGAATGTTGACCTCGGGACAATGTACAACCTAGTATCATAATCATAATAATATATTAATGATAATGTATCTAAAGATAAATCTTTGAACCCCTTTTTAGAAAAAAAAAATGGAGATGAGGAGTAAACAATTTAGATTGGATTGGTATTGAGTAAGCATATTACATTAATATAAAAAAACAATTACACACACTACATGGTTAAAGTATAACGATGAAAAAGTTAGAATATTAGTCTTTTTGGTATGCCGTGAAATTACAAAAAAAAATTCTGTAAACCTATTGTACTCGAATTTCAATCACTGAGCCTTCGCTCGTAGGTACAATGAGTTATCCCCAAACTTATTTCTTAACGTTAAGCAAAGTCTGCAATATCGCTGTTCGAGACATCCAAAGAATTCAGTATTGTTATAAGAAACTTATGAATGTACTTAGCCAAATACAGTTTCAAAGCGGCAAAGTTTTTCTTTACAAGAAAAAAATATGAGTACAACAAAAGAATATTAGCGCTACCGAAGAAGTTCCAAGCTTTAAAGAAAAAATGTTATTTCAAAAAACTGTTATGTTCATTGGTCTATTAGATTTCACATGCACTATTAAAAGTATAAAAACGAAAAAGAAATAAGAGGAATGTCTCTTTCCGCGAAGCTCAGTGGATTGAAAATAATGGAGCACAAAAACTTCCTGACAAAAAATTTTTACCAATAAAAATAGACAGCGAACAAAAAATATATATTTTTTGTAGTTTTAAAATTTTCGATGCTTCATATAGGACTCGAATTTCGAAGCATAAAAACAAACAACCTCCTCTTTGAAGTCGGTTGACAAACCCTACAAATCGCCCACAGTTGCATATACATAAATCGCAGTGGCTCTCTTCTTCTCAGCCCATAAAAGAAGCACTGATGAGTCGGGCCTCCTCCAACTACATGGAGGGCCATTAGCCTACCACGCTGGCCAGATGGGTTGGCACGTTGGCACTCTGCATCAGATCCCATAATGCCGCAACAGGACGCGAGTTGGAGCACCCCGGGGAGGTTTAGTGGGTAGGCCCCCACTATGGGGGAGAGTCCCACACTCCTCTCGCTGGCCGGCGAGAAAGTCCTTAAAGGATTTTAGCACGGGTGAACAAAAAAAAATGGTTTCGTTCCAAGTTTTCCTTCTCTTGCGGCTAGGTTTTCGGTCTTGTCGCTTCCTTCTGTCGTTTCTTACGACACCCTTAGGCTGGAATGGGGTGGTGACGCTATGTACTCTAAATCCGTCACCTGACGGACTAAAGGCTCTATACCAAACTGAAATTTCATCAAAAGTAGTCCTCTCAGGTCTCTCAGTGATAATCCTCTTATGATAGGATATTCGATTGAATTTCTACAGCAATTAAACCACGGTCTAACTATAGGTATAAAAAAATAAACCCGTTTGATGAAGGCTAACCATTTCAATCCTACGAGGTGGGCAGAACGGCCATAAAACACGCCATTCCCCTATGGACTAATGATCTCTTCCCGAGTAAAGGCTACAACAACACCTGAATTTACGATTCTTAGTTCCAATATAGCATCTTTACTCAATAAGAGCAGGGCTAGTTAAAACTGATTTATAGATCAGGGTTCATTAGCCTAATGACGTGAACTCGGAGAAGGCCCGACTCGGTAGTGGGTCATTTATGGGCTGAATTGATGATTCCTCTAGACGCCTCCGCCTCTTACGACATACTCTGGACGGTATGGGTTGGTGACATTGTGTATTCTAAATCCATCACCACACGGACAGGCGAGTTTGTAGAATCAGATTCACTTCATTTTTGTATGTGTGAGAGCTACTCGAAGCATAACTATTAAGAGCTAACTGTTACCCGCGACTTCACCTGCGTAGTATTTAATAAAATTTATTGTTGAGTGATTTCGCGCGAAATGCTGAATTAATATGTATGTTATTAAATCTGTATTTCGCATGAAAAACACTTAAAAAATGCGTCGGGCCTCCTGCCATCACAGGGAGGGTCATTAGCCTACTGTACCACGTTGGCCAGTGTGATGACGGATTTAGAATACATGGTGTCACCACCCCATTCCATCCTGAGGGTGTAGTAAGAGCCGACAAAAGAAAATGACAATCACCAGCAAGAGAAGGAGAATTTGATACGAAAGCATGTGGTCAATGCTAATTAATTACTTAAAATAACATTTGTATGTATACTAATATATATAATAACTTAAGCAAACTATCACCGCGCCCGCTTCGCTGCGAACGTAAGCGCAACATGGAGGCATGTGAGTCATCACGAGTAACGCATTACGTCACGGTTTTATAATAATCATAAGGTCAAATCATACATTCACAGGCGGTCTCAATTTGGCAAACACTTTTATTCTGTGACGTTCTTTTTCGACACTCCTATTACTTTCGATGTAGTCGACTAAGCTCAAGTTATAAAAGTGGCACTTCAATATTTTTATTCAAGTATCCACGTAATATACTAATACTAAAAGTTACTGTGCGCAAACAGTCACTTTTAGTAGCTTTAGCTGTCAGCTGCTAACCCGGCTTATGCAGCTTCTACTTACTTCTCGCCTTTTCCCAAATTCATTGGGGTTGCCACCAGTCTAACCTTGAACTGTTGAAATTGAAATGACAAACATATTGAACCTGCTTAAGTGATTGGTGGAGAAAGAAGGTTTAAGAGTGGTTGACGAAATGCGCGAAATTTCCCACTTGGTTTAAGAATAATGTAAGCTATTATACCAGTATTTACAGGGAGTTATTGCCGGGGGGAAAAGCGGTAAATATTAGACCAGTTGTTCGTTTTCACGCTACTGACAGCCATATATGGTGGAATGGCAGCAATTTGTAAAAAGTTATCAAGGTAAAGTATGGAAGCGTCGAACACTTACAAAAGTCGCGCAGACAATATCCTGCATTTCGTTTGCCATATTTGTTAATGAGCGAGATGTTTAGTAGGAATATTTGTCAAAACCCACATACAACAGATAGAAAACATAGATAGCCATGCGAAGTTTCCTCATATAATGTTTATAAGGTCAGTTCATATGTCTCAACATCTTAAAAAATATCTCTTCCACGGATTTAGAATCCATAGTGTTGGTGTCGTAAAAGGCCATTAATCAGTACATAGGTGTCGTTCGAAGCTCGACCTAAATCAGATACAATTACATGGATACCCAATCAACATTTAGTGTACTTTGCTAAACTAGCAACTAAATTATGTTTCTTCTCTCCAGTTTGGCTATGATCTTCTCTGGCGAACAAGTAATTGGAGACATTAAAATTTAAAAAAAAACACATATACTTAAACAGATATACTTACTGGTAATGTCATAAACCACGACCGCAACCGTAGAATCTCTGATGTAGGAAGGTATGAGAGATCGGAATCGCTCCTGGCCAGCCGTGTCCCACAACTGCAGCCGAACGGTGCGGTCTTCCAGGTACATGGTCTTCGACAGAAAGTCGATGCCGATCGTTGCCTGCCACAAAAATTACACTTGTAATTTCATTCGTGTTTAAATTTCATATGCTATATCGATGGTATTTGTTGTTGTGTTGCTTCCATACGGTATTCGGGTCCAAACATAATAAAATCATCTCTAACATAAGCCACTGTATGCTTCTACGTGAAGAGTCAGAGAGTCGCTGATGCTTAATACTACTATTCAGCCTATAGAATTAAGAATACCCACTGCCGAGTTAGGCCTCCTCCACTTACCGGCCGTGGAAGGTCTATTGGAAGGGTTATTGTACCACGCTCTGTCCGGTCGGGTAGGCACAGGGTTTCGTATCAAGTTTTCCTTCTCTTGTGGCTAAGTTATTTTCGGCCTTGTCATTTCCTTTCGTCAGCTCTTACGACACCCGCAAGATGGAATGTGATGTGATCATTACAGAGTCATCATTACAGAAGTCTTTTTTAAATATATTTTAAACTATGTCCGGCTACTTTGCCACAATAATTTCAAATATAAAATTGAGAGCCGTCTAGTTCTTGGTACAGCCACATTCTAGGCGCCATGTAGTTCAGCAGAAAACGCGAAAACAACCGACTTTATCACGGGTTGCAAATATAAGCGGGATCGCTGCGGTCGGTATCTTGTTTATTAAATATTTTATAGTCATCCCATCCCCGACCAGATGGACGGAGAACATTGTAAAGGCGTTCTGCTCAATTTACTGCTATACTTTGTGGCTTATGGGCTATGGCATATACTGTAAGTAGCCGGAAAAAAGCACCACTAGCTTGAGAGAATAGAACTGTGTACTATGCAGGAGATTTGCTGGTCTAGGGGTTAGGTGTGCCGCCTTTGGATCATGGTTCGATTCCGGGGTCGGGCTAGTGTCTTCGTGTAAACCAGAGGCATTTGCTCCGAGTCTGGGTGTGATTTGTGTTCGTGAATAACATGTTTGTAAACTGTCCCCGCGATACAGGTTTTACGTAGTGCAGAGGATTCGTTTACATAGAAAATCTATTTGTTTGACACATTGCAATGGATAAGGCAACAGCATTCAGGATCCCTTCATTTGTATCTCATCGCAATACATTAAGTCACTCGTCGGTTAACCACAGGTGTCAGTTTATATGGACACACTGTTATACCGTGAGACACGGTCCACGGTTCAAATCAGCAAGTCAAATCATGTTGGGAACAAAATTAGCACAAACAAAAGTTTTATTTACACTAATATATGTATGAGGGATTTAGAATACACAGTGGCACCCCAACGCATATCATCCCGAGGGTGTCGTAGGAGGCGACTAAGGGAACAGAAGAGGCAGATCACCTGGCCGCAAGAAAAGGAAACTTGATACAATCCCTGTGCCAACCCGTCTTGCCAGCGTGGCGCAGTAGGCTAATTTCCCTCCATGAATATGGAGGAGGCCCGACTCAGTAGTGGGTCACTCATGGGCTGAAACGACGAATATATGAATACGTTTATGTTATTTCCGCCTATAATAATTTCATGCGATGCCATAGAAATATGGCGAGGCACACTTAACATTATTGTTGCATATTGTTGCATATACATAATGTTTATGGCAATTGTGTTTCAGCCATACATCGGAATTAAATTATTGCCGAGCAATATTTGTGACATACTTCGTTTTTAAATCCTCGCATCGCTCCAATACGTCCAATACGTCCAATATGTATATGTTTCGTCCGTTAGACTGCCTTGAGTCTAGAAATCGATAAAAAACGACGCAGTCTAGATACTGTAATAGTGAAGACGACGGTTTTTAGGTGTCTAATGAGATGTCCACTTTTACTACATAAAACGCTACTGTCGGACTTGTTTATTGGATGACTCATCCGTTGACGTGCTTTGTACCTACAGTCTCATAGAACGTGGAGCAACGGATTTCGTTAATAAAATTATGACATATAATAAACTAGCGACCCGCCCCGGCTTTGCACGGATGCAATGATGAACCTCTAAATTCATCAGTGTGTCTCTACAATATTATGGATGTAGTATTATACATTTAGAAACCTTCCTCGAGAATCACTCAATCTATTAAAAAACCGCTTTAAAATCCGTTGCGTAGTTTTAAAGTTTTAAGCATACATATGGACGGACAGATGACAGCGACTTAGTTTTATAATATGTATGATACTGATAGTGATGACATATAATTCTCAAACTCAAACTCAAAAGGAACTTTATTTACGTAGGTTTCATCACAAAACTCTTACAAATCGTCATATTTAAAAACACCATTATCATCTTACGGCCCCTGTCCCACACTAGGTGGTAGTCTCCACACACACCTATCAGTCGTCATACCTACATTCACACCTTTCACACACAACTCCTCATTCCTGCAATCCCTCCATCTCCCCTGATTGCTCACAATCCCTATGTTCACTCACATTCATGCCGAAACTACCACCGGTTCGGAAGGCTGCTCTACAGAGAAGAGCCGGCAAGAAACTCTGTAGTTACTTTTTTTAAAATAATTGTTCTTGTTTACAAGAAGTACTAAACAGCATAGTGAGAGCAAGTTCGCAAGATGAGAGAAACACGCTACACGTTTACGCAATGAATGACGGATAGACCTTGACAGAGCCAATACAAAAAAAAAATTAAAAAAAATTGGTTGTGTACAAACAAATAAATATTTAAAATGTTGACCTTTTCTAATTAGCACATCACTAGAGCCATCCTGTAGTGTGAGGTGACGGTGTTTAGAATACGTAAAAGGCTACTTAGGAAACGCAACACGCAGACAACCCAGTCTGTTCATAAGCCTCTTATCTAGGTAGATGTTCCTGCCTGCACGTGAGTAAGGCCTCCAAAGCTCTATCTTTCAAAGCATCCAAATTCAAACGGCAACTATTTTTACTCGCACTAGGTATATATAACCTGTATCGCAGGAACAGTTGACAAAAATATAATTCACGAACACAAATGACACCCAGAGCAAGTGCCTCTGGTGTAGACAAAGACACTTGCCCGACCCCGGAATCGAACCCGGTACCCGTTGATCAAAAGGCCCCTAGACCAACGACGCAGTCAAGTCAAATAAGAGATTCTTGCTGGCTCTTCTCTGTAGAGCAGCCCTCCGAGATAAATCATCATCATCATCATCATTTCAACCAAAAGACGTCCACTGCTGGACGTAAGCCTCCCCTAAAGATTTCCACAAAGGCCGGTCCTGGGCCGCCTGCATCCATCGTTTTCCGGCGACCTTAAACAGGTCAACGGTCCACCGTGTGGGAAGCCTACCAGCACTGCGCTTTCCGAAACGCGGTCGCCACTCCAGGACTTCTCTGCCCCATTGGGCGTCGGTCCTGCGCGCTATGTGCCCTGCCCACTGACACTTAAGTTTGGCAATTCTGTGGGCCATGTCGGTGACCCTGGTTTTCCTGCGTGTCTCCTCATTTCTGATTCGATCTCGCAGGGAAACTCTGAGAATAATCCTCTCCATTGCCCTTTGGGTGACTCCACCAGAAGGCTGACCTTCTGATGTTGTGATTCAAGATATTGAGTTTGGTTCAATATGTTTTACATCGCCCTTCATAGGACGGCTTTCTTGGAGTTCTATGCCCTTCCGTTCGGACGGCTTATGCATGCGTGTCGTCGCTCATTAATGAAACAGTAGCTATTATTAACGTCAGGCTAATAGATCATTTGCTTCATTAAACAACTCTTTATTAAGAGTTAATGCTGGCACTTCACAAAATCGTGTTCGCTAATCGTATAATTCGTATATGTAATGTTGTAATGTTCGATCCACACATAGCGACAGCTACGCGTATACGAATGGCGCCACCATAGAACATCTTACTAATCTTACTAATATTATAAACGTGAATGTTTGTAAGTATGGATGGATGGATGGATGGATGGATAGATGGATGGATGGATGGATGTTTGTTACTCTTTCACGTAAAAACTACTGAATGGATTTTAATGAAACTTTACAATAATATAGCTTATATATCAGAATAACACATAGGCTACAAGTTATAAAGATATTATGTGAATTACAACAATATAAACAAGTCGAATTCAAAATTTCTAATTGTCAAATTTTCGACCATATTAAACTATAGACAACATAACGTTTCGCTGTCAGTTGCGTTTTGTTAAAGTAGGTTTTATACGGACCGGATAAAAATCTCAGGTATCCTATGTCCAACTTTCTTTTTGTTTTAAATATATATAATGCGGAACAAAGTCCGCCGGGTCAGCTAGTTATTAATATAACGCTCTCTATAATTTTATACTTTACTTTTATACTAGCATATCCTGCGCGCGTGCTATGTTATCGGGCTATGTCATCACTACATAGTATAAAAAAAAAAATTAAAAATTTAAATAGACCCCCGACACAATAACCTTTAAAAAGTAAAAAATAAAAATAAATACTTCGCGTTTGGGGACCACTCCCACTTATTTATTACCTTTTTTTTTTATAGTGGGTTAAACCTTTTATAGGTCCCCAGCCGAATTGGGACGGCACGGGGCTGGGGTATGTGGGAGTCCACGGTCGCGTTGAGATAATAAATAAATATCCTTGGACACACTAAAACCTACCACTGTTGTCAGCGCGTGTCATTCTGCCGTTCGGGAAACTACATAGTCTATCCGTGTTGGCAGTGACAGAAGACAGGGGAGCTTGGCTCAAACCCTTGATGTTAAGACCACTTATTTATTACCTGACCCCTGGTCCCCCAACGCGAAGTATTTATTTTTATTTTTTACTTTTTAAAAGTTATTGTGTCGGGGGTTTATTTAAATTTTTTATTTAATTTTTATTTTATAGTTTTTATAGGTACATACTTATTATAATGTAAATTTTGTTAAATTGCACGTGATGCGCTTTCATTTGAGACCCCACTCGATTATATTTGCAGACATTCGGTTATTCTTCCCCACACACCCCTCTTTTTGCGTCGGGGGTTAAAAAAAGTCGCTGTCGTCTGTCCGTCCCTATGTATGCTTAAATCTTTAAAACTACGCAACGGATTTTGAAGCGGTTTTTTTAATAGAAAGGGTGATTCAAGAGGAAGGTTTATATGTATAATAAATGCATAGTCGCGCACGTGCGAAGCCGGGCGGGTCGCTAGTCTTTACATAGTATAAAACAAAGTCGCTGTCGTCTGTCCGTCCCTATGTATGCTTAAATCTTTAAAACTACGCAACGGATTTTGATACGGTTTTTGTTAATAGATAGAGTGATTCAAGAGGAAGGTTTATATGTATAACCCACCCCCGCTTTGCACGGGCGAAGCCGGGACGGGCCACTAGTTAAAAATAAATTTGAATGAAAGACATTACACAAACAATTTTTTTTTTTTATAATACTTCGTGTGCTCTTGCACAATACTTTGCTGAACATCGTCACACGATCAAAGGCATAGTTTACGATTCTATAGGATCATCATACAGAAAAACATTCATTTTTATATTAGTTTCATGAAAGAGGATTAGATACACAAATGTTTGAAAATTAGATGTTTTATAGATTTTGATAAGTTCTTTCCGGATTTTAACTTTGTCAACGCTGCTAGTCTTGTGGATACTTCGCCAAGTGGCAGCGATTGGGCACAATTAAACTTTTTTTAAATTATGAGTAATATATCGTAAAGACAAGATTCATAAATTTCTTTGTTTCTTACAATAAAATATTTACTTATTGTTAAACATCCTAACATCCAAACAAGTATGTATGGATCGTAGCAAGTGGAAAGAAGTGGTCTCTGCCTACCCCTACGGGAAAGAGGCGTGATTATATGTATGTATGTATGTATGTAAACATCCTAATGTTGATAAAAAATTGTATTTAAAAATGATATTACAGGAAATTTATGCTGTAACCACTTATTTGTAAATTAAACAATTCTTTACATATAAGATATTTGAAATACATATAATCTTACATAGGTAAATAAATAACGTTATTTTTTAGTTTGAGTATATGTCAACGGAAAACAACAAGAACCGGAAATTTATAAATTTCCTAGGAAATTTATAAACGTCCGTAGGATTCCAAACGAGAGATAAATTGTATTATTTTACGCCCACATTTTCGGAAATTTATAAACTTACTGAACTCACGAGTAAAATAATAAGTAGCAATAACCAAACGCCATGGGCGCTCTGATTGGTTGAATAAGTCACGTATCCTTCTCTGTTCTCTCCGCCGCCATTGTTCGATATTGTCTACTTGTGGTAACCTAGACCTGATACTGCTGCATCATCAGATATACCTGCTGCATCATCAGGAATCTATAGGATACCCAACTCCTTACCAGAGTTGTAGATGTATCGTGTTTGGACTCATTGTAAGGGTATCAATGAAACAGATATAAAAAAGTTAGGTACCTGACATTTTATGGCTGAGTAGACTCTCAATGTAGTGAACATTGAGTGTGTACTCAGCCATAATGCAGTCCGATGTCAGGGGTTTTTTTAAGTTAAATACTTATTTTATAATGTTTAATTTGTTACATGTTTTTAAGCATTTTTTTTATTACTAATTCGCCAATTGCGATCGCAATTCGCGTTTTTTTTAAATTAAACTTTATTATGTTTCTTTTTTTTGGCAGAAGGCGGCGTTATTGTTTTAAGACTGTTTTTTTTAAATAAAACTTTTTAACTTCGCATCACTTCATTTCTATTGTTTTATTTTGGGTGAGTGAAGTAGGGGTCATTAGCATATTATGTAAAACAGTAAACCTGTATTATAGGTACTTACCTAGTTTTAAAGTAGAAATACTGTTACGTACTGATAAATTTATAGTTTGGCAAGTCTAATTGTACCTATGTCTATGGACACAAGCATGCCACTATCAACATCGACCAATCAGAGAACAGTGTGTTATTTGCCGTATCTTGTAGAAGCGTAAAATTAAAAGCTCTACTGTGATTGGTTGAACCGTTTAGAATCTTACGAATGGATATCCGTTAGTTTATAAATTTACGACGAGACGTCGTAAGTTAATAAATTTCCGGAAATGTGGGCGTAAAATAAGACAATTTATCTCTCGTTTGGAATCTTACGGACGATTATAAATTTCCTAGGAAATTTATAAATTTCCGCTTCTTGTTGTTTTCCGTTGACATATACTTCTTTTGATAAACAGATACTACAGTACTACAGCTATGAGTCAATTCGACATGGACAATCAATTAATTCTTTTAAAATGCGAGGTAAATGTGTCTAATGATAGATAAGCACTATCGGCCGATCCATTGATCTAACATGTTTTACCAATACAGATAATGAAAACTATTATTGTAGTATTTATTTCCTATATAGTTTTTTGTAATGTTGCGAGACTTTTATGTAGTTTTTGTTTCCGCAAACACAGCATATATTTACGACCTATAATATAAAAATAGTTTGATAGGTTGAATGGGCTTATTTCAGAAAACATTGTTATGAAACACACAAACAAAACACTTCTATATGCTGTTTGTTGAGGATGGCCATGAATGCTACTACCCAAGGGATCAGCAGAAATCTTAAATTCCAACAAATCGGGCGCAGTAGAAAGTAGACATGACCGCGGGTTTGAAATCTGCGCATGCGAAAACACAAATAGAAGCTTGGGTAAACAATTCTTCTAATAGACTTCTAGAGATGTTATTAGGGTTGCTTCACTACGTGCGGTGATGAATTTAGAATACATAGTGTTTCCACCTCATGTAATCCTGACGATGACGTAAGAGCCGACAAAAAAGAATAGGTAAAGCTGATATGATAACCCAGCTGCAAGAAAAGGAAATTTTGATACAAAATCAAAATCAAAATGTTTTTTATTCGAATAAATTCTTGCGAATGCTTTCAAATAGTCAAAGATTTTAAGAGAAAAATTTAATAATAAAAATAATATAATAATAAGATAGTCCATCAACAGCTTGCCCTTAAATATAGTCTTGTGGATACTGAAGTGCCCTACTACCAATACCAACCTGCGCCAGTTCTCGACAATGGTCATGTCACGCTCTACTGGGATCGATCAATTATCACTGACAGGACTATTCCCGCTAATAAGCCTGATATAGTGATAATTGACCGATCGGCGAGCCGGGCAATGCTTGTTGACGTCACTATCCCGCATGACGAGAACCTCGTTAAAGCCGAAAAAGAGAAACTTACCAAGTATCTCGATTTGGCTCACGAGGTTACCGCAATGTGGCATGTTGATTCAACAATCATTGTGCCGATAGTCGTTTCAGTAAATGGTCTTATTGCGAAGAGTTTCGACCAACACCTCAAGAAACTCTCGCTGGGTTGCTGGATTAAGGGCCTGATTCAAAAGGCTGTCATCCTGGATTCGGCAAGGATTGTGAGGAGGTTCCTCTCTCTGGAGCCCTGAACCGTCGGTAGCTTAGGTCATCGACCTCGTTTTCGACGGTTTTTGTCTATTTTTATGTATATTTTTTTTAAACACTTTGTATTTTTTAAAAATATATGTAAAAATAAGAAATAAAGAGACATGAAAAATAATAAAATAAAATTAATAATTTAGTTTTTACCACCGGTTCGGAATGCCATTCCATAAAGAAGAGCCGGCAAGAAACTCCATGGCTGCTCTTTTAAATAAAAGGGTTACAATGATGGTGGTATAAACAAGTCTGACAGATTAGTGAAAGCAGTAATTATACGCAACTACATGTAGCATAGTCAAAATAAGAATAAAATAAAAATCTGTGAAATTACATAGTACAACACACCTATGTCAATCAATGTACAATTACAACACCCTATGTCAACCCGTCGGCTAGCATGTCACAGTAGGCTATATACCCTTCAGCAGCAGTAGGTCTGAATCAGCAGTGGGTCATTTATGGGCTGAGAAATAGTAGGAGATGGTTGCTTATGCATTCAATTTAGATGTTTGCATTTTATAATTTACTAGCGACCCGCCCCGGCTTCGCACGGTACAATTATGCATGTTTAAACATATAAACCTTCCTCTTGAATCACTCTATCTATTAAAAAACCTATTCAAAATCCGTTTGGTAGTTTTAAAGATTTAATTAAGCCAGCGTTGGCAGACGTCCCGATTTTTACATCAAAATTGTCCCGCGCGGGTCAGTTTCTGTCCCGCTTTTCGGAGTAATCTCGACAGTGCGTGCACCGTGCTGAGAAAGTGCAGGCGAGTGGCACAGACAAGTGTGTACTAGGCTATTTATTCTATCTATTGTCATGTAAACGTAATTTCAATTCAAGTAAAAAGATATATTTTTGAAAACTTCTGATTATACATATACGTTTTTTTTTTATATCCCGCTTTCGACGAAGGAATCCCGCCGTTTTCACTCAAAAAGTCCCAAAATCCCGACTTGGCAGCAGACTGAAGCATACATAGGGACGGGCAGACAACAGCTACTTTGTTTTATACTATGTAGTGAAACAGCACCTGACAATAGACTTACATATAAACACTACTACTATTACTATTACCCAGCCCATACATAACCCACTGTTGTGTTGGACCTCCTCCAGTGACTTGGAGGGTAATAAAGCCTACTGTGCTAGATGGCCAGGTGGGCAGTGTTTTGTATCAAGCTTTCCTTCTCTTGCAGCTAAATTATTGGCCTTGCCATTTCCTTTTATCAGCTCTTAAGGTGAATGTTCCAGGGTAGCCCGCAAGAATGACTTTAAGCATGAAAAAGTTTTTCTTGCACCTTTATGAGCTTGGAGGGTTGTGTTGATGATTTTGATGAATATAATTCTATAACTACATACGTCTTATAGCCGCGAATAACATTTTAATCAACATACAACCTAGCACAGACCTGCAAATTGCAAAAAACGTACGAAAATTTGAATTTCGCGGGCTACCCTGGAACATTCACCTTAAACACTCTCAGGATGGAGTGGTGATACTATGGAAGTGTTAAAGTATAGGTTTCCCTATAACAATAATAATGATAACCTTGCAAATAAGCACAGTATAATTTACATGTTTAACTACAAAACCTTCACATTATCTTTTTATAACTACAGATATACATCAATAAACTGTTGATATAATCTGTTTGGGCTTTATATCTGAGCAAATAGGCTACTTTTTGTTGTGAATATTTAAACAGAAAGGTGTGAAATAAGTAATAAAAAATTACACTGGTAATTTTTCACAATCCATGCAATAAAATAGAAGGTGTTATCTGCAAGCTATTTCATAATAATCATGTACATAATGACAATAAAATTTTACAACAAACAAGTACATGTAGATCTATGACAAAAATGTTGATAGAACCTCACCAAATATCTTATGAGAATGTTTTTTTAATATTATTAAGGAGTCACAGTAGTATCAGCACCTATTTATAATATCATCATTTCAGCCCATAAATGACCCACTACTGAGTCGGGCCTCCTCCAAGAAGTATTCCTTCACATACTGCTAGGTGATCTGCCTCTTACGACACGCTCAGGATAGTAGGGTTGGTGACATTGTGATTTCTAAATCTGTCACCACACAGACCTTATCACTACATAGTATAAAACAAAGTTGCTGTCATCTGTCCGTCCCTATGTATGCTTAAATCTTTAAAACTATGCAACAGATTTTGAAGCGGTTTTTTTTAATAGATAGAGTGATTCAAGAGGAAGGTTTATATGTATAATACATGCATAATTGCACCCGTGCGAAGCTGGGACTGGTCGCAAGTTTATAATATAATATATATTTATTCTTCCGGACTTCCGGTTGGCCTAGCTGTCAAGTCAAGTGTTCATTTTTTTGTCTCACGAAAGAAATTAATTAACCTGCACAAAACATAAGTTTCCTTCGCAAATATAGTAAAAAGGAGTGTATCTAAGTGTACGGCAAGTGATTCACAGAAAAAACAACTCCAAACAGTGGTATTCAATCCAAAAAGTGCTCATTATACGAGATACCGAACTTTTGATTATATCTGTTAGAAGGTAGTTGTACAGAAAAAGTCACTGACTGTACTACCAAAACAACAGGATATTTTAATACCAGCTTCAAGTGAGTGTTGCCAACTTATAAAAAACCTACCAAATAGTAGAAATTATGGAAAAACAAATCGAAATGTTGATAGAAAATATGAAGGAACAAATGAATTTCAATATTAATGAGCTGAAAAAAGAATTCCACAAGCAGACGCAGATTATCTCCGAAAACTTTTTAAGCAGTATGTCTCTCACCATGGACGAGAAACTAAAACCACTTCTACAAGAAAATCACGAACTGAAGAAGGAACTAAATGAAGCAAACAACAAAATAGGAAACCTACAAAAAGTGATCAGGAGAAATAACATTATTCTACATGGAATAAGAGAATCTGAGACCAACTATATGGAATTAATGGACACAATCTTACAACATCTGAATAACGCAGCAAATAGCAATAGTATTTCCGATTTCGACAAATGGGAGATTAGCGAAGCACGAAGACTGGGGAAAAAAGATGAGAATAAGACAAGACCGATTCTGTTAAAACTCACTTTGGCATGGAGGAAAATCGAAGTACTGCGGCTAAACAAAAAGTTCCCAGAAGGTATTTACGCTACAGAAGACTTTCCTAAAGAAGTTTTAAGTATTCGAAGGGAATTAAAAATAAAACAGCAGGAAGAAACTAAAAAAGGAAACTTGGCCATCATTAGATACGATAAACTCATTGTAAAAGGAAAATTTAACCAAGACAAAGGTAACGAGAAGAGAAAACGGTCACCATCCAAAACACCAACGGACTCAAGCACCAGTACAAGAAATAAAGTTCCAAATAAACTGAACAAACCAAACGCTTTCGAATACATGAATCGATCGAGAACAAATTCACTACCCGGAACTTCAAAACAATGACAACTCACACACGTCAGCCCCCGGAAGCGAAATACAAAAATACAACTAGCAACAACAAACGAACACACTCTTTCCCCAATCCGGACAGCAGTCACCGTGGGGAAATTAGACTGCCACCTTCCAGCGATAAAAGAAACACTGAGACCAAGTATAAAAACGCGAGAGCAATCTATCTACACTGAACACATTTATGTAGCTACCCTAAACGTTCTTACACTAAGAACAAACGCCAGACTCGTAGAACTGCATAATGCTCTACAAACAACTAAATGGGACATTCTTGGTTTAAGCGAAATTAGAATTCTGGGCACGGATATATCAGAATACAACGATTACATTTTTTGCTACATAGGAGAGACAAAAGGACTGCATGGAGTTGGATTTATTGTCAAAAGAAAACATAAGAAAAACATTATAGAATTTATAGGCATCTCGGAAAGAATCGCAACACTAAAAATGAAACTACCAGGTTACAAGAAATATTGGACTATAGTCCAAGTGTACGCACCAACTGAAGCGGCAGGAGAAGATCAAAAAGATAAATTCTACGCCGACCTAACAAAAACACTTGAAAATACCGACACAAACATTATCGTCATGGGTGACTTCAACGGGAAGATCGGCAAACAAAATTTAGGCGAAGAAAAAATTATTGGGAATTATGGCATAGGAAAAAGAAGTCCTAATGGCCAGCGACTAATTAGTATGGCGCAGGAAAACAACTTAGCGCTTCTTAACAGCTTCTTCAAAAAAAGGGCGTCAACTAAATGGACTTGGCAATCACCAAACGCAAATTACCTTAACGAAATAGACTACATTGCCTCGAATAAGCCAAACTGTTTCCAGGATGTCAATGTAATCAAAAGTTTCAACTTCTACACAAATCACAGAATGGTCAGAGCAATCTTGAAGATAAAAGAGCCAAATAAAATAAGAAATCACTACAATAACAACAACAGTCACTTTCGAATCCCGCGAAAGGAAACCAGTGTTCGCCCAGAAACCAAAAATGAAGTGCAAGAACTATACGATAGGGAAATAAGATGCATGTACGATAGAAAATCCACCACCTCCAAGCCACCGAGAAAAGGAATATTAACCACACGCACAATTGAATTAATAAATGAAAGAAAAGAGCTTTATAAAAGTAAAAAAGATAAACTTATTATGAAACAAATAACAGCACGAAGCAAAGAAATAAGTAAACATATAAAGAAAGATAGAGACCAATGGAAATTAGACCGTATCAATTATTATGTAGCCAAAACCGGCGGTATTAAGAAAGCTTTAAGGGATCTTCAAGAATCTAAGTCATGGATACCAAAAATCGCAAACAATATTAAACATTATGAAACAACCAGAAAATCAATTCTAGACACAGCAACCACTTTCTACAAAAAACTATACTCAAAGCAGAACTCAGAAACGTGTATCGAGATTTTAGAAGAGCAAGAGGACGAAGAAGAAATCCCGCCCATACTTTTGAGCGAAGTGGCAGACGCAGTCAAAACGCTAAAGAACGACAAGGCCCCTGGCCCTGATAATATCACTAATGAACTCATAAAAGCAACGCTACCCGAAAATCTCTCGCGACTGACAAGTATGTTCAACATAATATTAGTATCCGGATGTATTCCTTTACAATGGACACACAGCAACATCATACTCATTCATAAAAAAGGGGACAAATATGACGTAAATAACTATCGTCCTATAAGTCTTATGTCCAATCTATACAAAGTGTTCGCGAAAATCATCCTAAAACGGATCACAAGAAACTTGGATGATCAGCAACCCAAAGAACAAGCAGGGTTCAAGTCAGGGTTTTCCACGCTGGATCATATTCACACATTAAAACAGATAATTGAGAAGTGTCAAGAATATGGTTACCCTTTATATCTTGCTTTCATCGACTACAACAAGGCTTTCGATTCTTTAAACCACCATCACATCTGGCAAGCTCTCAAAAATCAAGGCATCGACAGGAAGTACATAAGAATATTGGAGAACATCTACAAAAACAGTTCAGCTCAAGTGAAAACAGAGTCAATAGGCGAAAGTTTCCCAATCCAAAGAGGAGTCCGTCAGGGCGACCCGTTGTCACCGAAACTCTTTAACTGTGTTCTAGAGGAGATTTTTCGGAACTTATTCTGGGATGAACTAGGCATCAGCATTGATGGCAACAAACTCAATCACTTAAGATTTGCAGACGATATCGTACTTATATCTAATGGATGTGATAATATGCAGGTCATGATACAAGATCTAGCTAACACGAGCAGAGCCGTAGGCCTAACTATCAACAAAACTAAGACAAAAATTATGACAAACAGAACAGAGACTGCCATCACTATTAATGGAGAACCCGCCGAATATACAAATAGCTACATATATCTTGGACAAATTATTTCATTCACTGAACAGACTAACCAGGAAATTGAAAGGAGAATTACTAATTCCTGGAAAAGATTCTGGTCACTGAAAGAAGTAATGAAAAGTAAACACTACTCCATGAAGGTCAAGCGAAGGCTATATAACACCTGTATTTTACCCATTCTTACATACGGATGCCAAACGTGGGCGAGTACAAGAAAGGCTGAGGAGAAACTACGAACATGTCAAAGAACAATGGAAAGAAGCACCTTGGGATTCACCAGAAGAGACAAAAAGCGAGCCGTAGACCTTAGAAAAGTTACAAAATGGGACGACATCCAAGTGAAAATTAAGACATTGAAATGGCGATGGACTGGTCATATGTTAAGAGAAACTCAACCAAAATGGACTAGTGAAGTATCTGCCTGGACCCCACGGTTTAACACCAAGAGGAGAATAGGAAGACCCCACAAAAGGTGGTCTGATGATCTGAAACTCATTGCTGGACCACTATGGCAAAGAATAGCAAAGGATAAAGTAAAATGGAAATCGCTGGAGGAGGCCTTTGTATCAAAGATACGCTGTTTGGAGGACTGAAGTGTACCACCTAATTTAAAAATTAAAAATGTATAAATATTATATCATGTAAAGACACTGTACTCTATTCAGTAAATAAAGGCTTTGAAATTGAAATTGAAATATGTAAATGAATGTAAGAAATCTCAATCCTCCAGAAGACCACCTTGTACAGCAATCGAATGGACATACAAATTTGTTTGTATCCAACCTCTCTTTTTTCTTTCTGTATATTTCTTATACATAATAAAGAGTATTAATCTATGTACATTTTTTTTTTTTTTTTTTTTTTTTTTTTTTTTTTTTTTTTTTTTTTTTTTTTAAAGCTTCCTTTTATTTCCTGCAATCTGTCTTTAGCTTGACATTAAGCTGGATGTTTGAAATATGTAGAAAAGGACGTGCGTGTCATGTATCCAGTGATACATACACCTTTAATATTCATATAAGATCTTGGGGTGCTCTTCTGTTCAGTCTTATGAAGACTGGGCCGGTTTCCATAAGTCCCTGTGCCAGGGTGTTAGGGTGTTGGGATAGTCTCTTTCTGTACTTTCCAAGTGCTTCCAGGATCTCATGTTTTACAGTAGGTATTTTCAGATCACGGTGTATTGCTTCATTGGTGATGTACCAAGGTGCATTTGCAATCATGCGGAGTGTTTTAGATTGGAATCTCTGCAGTATTTCCAGATTAGAATTTGCGGCAGTACCCCATAATTGCAGTCCATACGACCATATTGGTTTAAGGATGCTCTTGTAAAGGAGTAGTTTGTTTTCCAGTGTGACTTGGGATCCCCTTCCCAGAAGCCAGAACATTTTTCTTGATTGTAGGCTAAGAGCCTTCCTTTTTGTAAATATGTGTTTCCTCCATGTGAGTCTTTTATCCAGGTATATGCCAAGATACCGAGCATGGTCCGATTGAGGTATCTGTACTCCATTGAGTTTTACGGGGGGACATTCACCATGCCTGAGGCTAAAACAGACGTTTATTGATTTGGCTTCATTGGCCTTTATACGCCAGTCCTTCAGCCAGTCTGATATATCATTGAGACCTTGTTGTAGCACTTCTGAGGCTCTGCTAGGATCATTACTGGATGCAAGAATGGCTGTGTCATCAGCAAATGTACCGATAAGAGATCCATCCGGTGTTGGTAAGTCTGATGTGTAAATCAGGTAAAGAATTGGTCCCATGACGCTCCCCTGGGGTACTCCAGCTCTGGTTAGGTGTAGTCCCGATGTATCTTCACCATGTTTTACATAAAAATGTCGTTGGGTGAGGTAGGATGTTATAAGTAGATAGTAGTTAATAGGTAGCGCATTCCTAACCTTGAACAACAGTCCCTCGTGCCAGACGCGGTCAAATGCTTGTGAGATGTCGAGAAACGCTGCAGAACAGTACATTTTCTTTTCGAAGCTAAGGTGAATTTTTTCTACTAGTCTATGTACTTGTTCTATGGTACTATGAGCAACTCGAAACCCGAATTGATGGTCAGGTATAAGCTTTGCTTTTTCAATTTCAGGCATGAGTCTCTTAAGGAAGATGATCTCGAAGAGTTTAGATGTCACGGGTAATAGGCTAATTGGACGATAAGACTATGTACATTTAACCACACTGATATATTCAATGGTGACCTTATAACTGGATGACCACAAAACTTTCAGTTTTGACATCGGTCACTTTCATTGCAGTCTTCATTCAAAGCAAAAGTTATTACAACAATTATCTCAGATATGCTGATACCACACTGTTCTAATACATATTCATGAGGTTAAATGACTAACTAATGATGTAATTGTTACTGTACACACCAGACAGTCTATAACATCAGGAGGTGCCATATTGTCTAGTATTGCATAGAGCAACACTGTTGACTCACCTGATAAGTGTTGTCAAAGCTATCATACATGAACCTAGTGATGAGAGAAGTCTTTCCAACTGAAAAGAAAAAAAAACATCATCATTATACCATCTTTCGCCGTTCTCTGATCAATATCATATTTGATAACGGCAGATACGCGTGCGAACATAATAGAGCCGGTTCAACGCTCACATTGTACTCGGAGAGTGTAACCTACATCTCTGCCTCACGTAATTCGGCACATATTACGCGGCAGACGACGATAGAGCTGAAGAAATAATGACATGACATACGAGTATTGAATTCCCGGCTTACATCTCCGCGGACTTAAATAGGTCAGTAATTCGATAAAGTCTAGACGAGCCTATACTTCTATACTGTGAATTCGAAGCTATGTATTAAAAATGTACGACTCAGGGCGATAAATTGCCATCGACTTACCGCTCTGTTCCCCAAGGAAAACGAGCTTGAACTTGCGTAAAGGATTACCGAATTCACCAGAGGCAGACATCGTGATGGATTAAATTAATTCGCTAAACTATAACTTCACAGTAATTCTTATCACAGAAAACTACATGAACAATGACAGTTCGAGCCACTCCTGGGGCACACACGAGCGCAGCGCCGCCACGTTACGGCAGACTGACGGCGGAGACGCAAAAGCCAACTCAGCAAAAATTTGTTAGCCGTAATGTCTGTTTTATTGAACTAGGTTAAATTGGCATGTAAATAGGTGAACTTATATTCTTTAATTTGGTGCCACACTTTAATTAATATAACAGTGCATACGTGATTAACTTCTGTTTATCTATAAACTAACTTGACATTTTCCAAACTTTTGTTCGCTCCATTTCTGAACGAAAAAATAAGTGATGTTATAACATGGATTTCCTAGAATCGACTAAAATTCTCCGTAACCTGAACCGTGAACTTCAGCTAACTAAACAAATAATGCATATTTTTTTTATAATTGCTATAATCACTTGTTCTAAGATTTTTTCTACACTCGAGACTGATCAATTTAAGCACCACGGGGAAATTTACATTAATTAATGTAAAGCGACCGCCATATACGTATATTAATTACCCAACAAAGTATTGAATATTGTATATTTATACACATTAAATGACTTAAAAGCATTTATTTCCTAAAATTTCAACTACATAAAATATAAAAATCGTCGATTTAATACATTTAGAAAATCGTTAGAGATGAACAAGTACACACTACAAGTTGAATTCGTGGTTTATCTAAATTATTCTAAACACACTCCAGACACTACAAAATATAATCTTCATATATCGGTCCTCGGTTCCAGGCTCCCGTCCTAAAGGCTGACTTCACCACAGTGACCAAGAAATGATTAAATAAAAAAATATAACCAACTTGAAAACTTTATTACATATTTATTTACAAAGGGGTTTTTACACAAAAATAAATATCACATTCGAATTCGTAAACATGTGTTCTTTGTTTTTAATTCACAGTACTGTACACAAGGTGCAACAAACGATCGTATCATAGCTCTCTGGATATTTATAGCTAATGTACATACATTTTATTACACCTTGGTACACCTACAATGTAGTTTTGAATACGTAAATTCTTTTAGCGAAACAAAGTTGAGAATATCCTATCTTCCAGCTTCCTTCGTAGAAAATGAGAACATTAAGAGCAAATACGTAAATAAGACAAGTTAGAATTAGAAATTATTCCGTATGGTGACAGATATAAAATACATAGTGTCGCCACCCCATTTCGCCCAAGGCTGTCGTAAGAGTCGACAAAAGGAAATGATAATGCTGACAGCCTAGCCGAAATAGATGGAAATCTTGATACGAACCCTTAGGTCGACGAGGTTCTAGCCATTGTGGCACAGAAGGTAATTGCCCTCCATGTAGTTGGAGGAGGCCCGACTCCGCAATAGGCCATTTATGGAGATATATTATGAAATAAAGGCATGGTATGCTAATCTTTGCGGTTAATTTATTTTTATATTATCACCAACATTTTAGGATGCTTTTTTTTAGGACTATAATTGAGGGTAACTAAAAATTAAACAAACCGACAAATCGCGAACTATAAACATAGATAGAGTACACTTTTGGAATATAAACAAAAAGAGCTGTTTATGAGATTAGCATAAGTCAAGTTTAAAAACTTCCTATTCAAACATTTCATTTCACAATAATTATTTTATAATGGTGGCCCTGCACTTCGCTATTCACGAGCTATGCGTGGATAAAACATTTGTCAGAAAAGGCATACAAAAAATAACTTATATAAGAGTAGCGCACATAAATACCGAATACAAAAAGGGAACACGAATAGCCACTTTTCATAGATTTTATAATAAAATCAAAACACATTTAACAAAAATACAGATAAAAAATATTTAATACTAGCTTTTCCCGTGCCCTTGAGTTGACTCCAACTACGTTAGTTCTATTTTTGCAAATAGATGGCACTGTTCAAAATTTTAACGCAATATCAGTATTTACACGTTGCTGCAAGCAAGCAATGAATAGCTATTGATTAGTAATATTCAGAATTAGTATTGGTAGGATAAGTAAGAATAAGAATAAGAAAAATTTTATGCATATTGAATTTAACATAGAACCACCGTGTCAAATGTACCTTAGTGCAGATATACATTCCTAATAAATTACTGTTACTCATGTCTTTGTTGTGGTGTATTTTAACCTCGTAATATAAATCATTTCATAGCTCTGTTATCGCTTAAATTTTATCTGCTACTCCACTGCATTATATTTGTTACAAACAGTAGTGCACTATGTCCCGGTTGCCTTCTAAAAATCGTCGAAATTGTATAAGCTATTTAGAAATGGCTGACATGTGTCGTATGAACAGAAATAATAGAATAGAATCAAATGGATAGAAAAGTATCAATTGCATTCCCAAAATGTTCAATATTTGAATACTGACCGAAACACCTATATACTTATTTCAAACCAGACCAAAATTAATTACACTGCAGCAACAGTATAAAAAACTTTAAACGCTTGTAACGTTTAGGGAGCGTGCCGTCGCGGCGGGAACATATTTTCTTCAACAACAATTGAGCCCGAAATCAAGTCATACCCGGTGCGGTTGTGTCGAAACACGAAAAGAATTACGCAAAGGGGAAACAACAGAGAAATGAGGAAATTCTTCATAACCGAACGGAAAAGTGCAACCATAAAAGATAATGGTCTACCAGGGTGAATGAGTACTGTCTCTTTTGGTCTTCCTTCGACGGGAACCACGGCCATGGCCGTGACGACGCGCAATCCGAGTAACGCCTTGCCAGGCGTCGCGCCCCCCGTGCGACCGACGCTGCCGCATAAGCAAAATGCCTGGAATTTTTAACAATTAGTATAGATTAAAATTGTCTATTAATTAGATTTTTTTATTCGTATTTCTCGTGGATATGCCCATGGCTAAAATCAGAACTATTATAAATTGCATAAAACACCATAAGGAGTTCAAGCCCTAGACAATTTGTATACTGTACATTACTTTGCCCAGTTTGATTCTTAATAATAACATTGTTGTATGGTATATAAATGTCAATTTGTTTATTAACAAAAACGAATGGTTTAAGGCTTGTAATAAAGACTTCACACTTTTAAAATCAGTATTACAAAAAAAAAAGTTCAAGTAATATTACCATCCTTTTGTCATATGCCATACCAAATAATACATTTGTATCTTTTTTTCATTAGTATGTAATCTGTATATGTATCAAATTATACATATACAGATTACATACTAATACAATATCATGATAATAAATCAATTCTATGTACTCAAGAGGCAGTTCCTTTGATATTGATTTAATAATTATCACTTACCTCAAATATACACACCAACATCCTATATATGGCTTCCAAGAAAAGTATCTCTGATGTCAGTTCCATGGCATACTTGTAATCATCAAAGTTTTCACTCAATTTGTAGAAGTCAAACTTGTCCAAGTCACTGTAAACAGAAATTAGATGTTTAGTTAGAGATAGAACTTAGAAGGCAATTTATATTGGCAGTAAAAGCAACAAAAAAATATATTTTACTTTCTTCATATAAAATAGTTTTACTTATATTTTACATAAATAATTATTATACTTTATTTCTTAAAGCCCTAAAGATAGGTTTGTCAGTAATTGTCTAATTAAATTGAGTGTCTTTGGTCATTAGAATTAAGTAGACTAAATTAAATAGTAGCTCTATGTAAGTAATTAGTTGTTTTTATAAATTGGAGCACATGCGGCTTATTAATATTAATTACTAGTGGCCCGCCCCGGCTTCGCCCGTGCAAAGCGGGGGTGGGTTATACATATAAACCTTCCTTTTGAGTCACTCTATCTATAAAAAAAAACCGTATCTAAATCCGTTGCGTAGTTTTAAAGATTTAAGCATACATAGGGACGGACAGACGACAGCGACTTTATTTTATACTATATAAAGATAAAGATATTGCATTACCTAAATAAAGCTCTAATCCACTACTACATAACAATACACTTAGATACAAAAAATAAGATCAATGAAATGTGAAAAAGTAACTTACATCACTCCAAACATATCAACTGCAATAAATGTAACTAACAGTTTCAAAATGAACAGCAGCATAAAATCAATCAACTCGGCAAGAATTCTCTTGTATAATGGGGGAATTACATACTCATAGCCACCATGACGAGCTATCTCTGAAAAACAAAACAATTATGTGATTAGTTATCCCATTAACATCATTTTAGCCCACTGCCGAGTCAGGTCTTTCCCAAATTAGCCAACTGTGCGACACTAGCCAGGCAGTTTGACACAAAGTTTTTCCTTCTCCTGTGACTTGTCTACATTTTGCATTCTTACAACAATAGTATAGGTTGGTGACATTATGTATTCTAAATCCGTCACCACACAGATCCAAATAGTCCCATTTTCAGATGTATAAACAGTGACCATGAAAATATGTTTGTAAATCAATTTTTCCGACTATACGAATTACTCAATAAAAAAAGACAAGTAATTTTATTGAAAGGCGTCGAAAACATATTTGAAGGCAGGCATAAACTTAATCTTTACCTTCCGCCGGTGTTAGATACTCTACTTGTGGTTGGTTTTCTGGAACATTTCGCGCTACGTTCGGTGTTTGAAATGGAAACTGTTGTCCTTGAAGCTGATAGTTATTATTCAGTAATGGAACGTTACTAGGATTATTTTGCAAGCCTTGGAACGTCAGCATGTAATATGGGAAACACGTAGAGAAGTTCTGGTGCATTTGAGCTTGTTGTATCCAAAGACGGAGAGCTTGAAAATATGCTTCACGTTCTGACACCACAGGGGCAGCGTCACCGTCAGCTCCTTGATTTGGGAGATCCGCTGATGAGCCAACATTGTTCAAAAGTCTCTCTGATTCCGACATCACCAATTTTTAACGAAATATAAGAATTTCATTGGAAATAAACACAACACTAAAGTACACGTCAGTTTTGTTGACAGTATTTGTTTTGACATTTATTTTTTGTTTCTTAATTTCTATAGTGACTCCATACTAATGCTTGGAAGATTAGGTACAGATTAATTCGATTTTAGTCGATTAGTGTACTACCTACGTACCGATCTTTTTATTCTGCATATTTCATTTGAACATGACAGTAGACTTGTGTAACTCACGAGTGATTCGTTCCACTGAACTGCTCATTGGCAGTGAACGAATTGAACTAAATCAACTCTGTGGAGTATTTTAGTTCTGCAGTTCACCGGCTCATCGCTCCCGCTCTGATTCGAAACCGGGTTGCCGTGATGGTATTGTTGTATTCACGCGAACTGTAGTTCTGCAGTTCACCGGTTCGTCGCTCCCGCTCTCTCTGATTCGAAACCGGGTTGCCGCGATGGTATTGTTGTATTCGCGCGAACTGTCTACTATAAAGCGCTTTCTTTTTCTATATGTATTCGTCTTTTTATGACGATTTTGTGCCCGTTATGTTGTTTGTTTGTGAACAGAACTTCAAAAGATTTCCGAAACTAAACTTTATTAGTATTATTGTTTTTTACTAATAGGTAATAACGTTCATCGTAATTAGTATTTGTAATTATTATAAATTTTAAGTTTAAAAATTAAATTGTCATACAGCAGTGAAAGTTTATAGGAAATCAAAATGTCTAAATCGTTAAACTATAAAATAGACTCTCGTTCAAAGGTCATGTTCAAGACTCACAGAGTCACAGAGCGAAATGAACTGTAGTGTAGAGTGATTTAAATGAACTCGTACATTTTACAGAACGAGATTTGGTGAACGATTTAGGTGAACTCGTTCATTTTACTGAACGAGATTTGGTGAACCGAGTCTTTAATAGGAACTGTGTTGCCCAAGTCTACATGACAGTGACATATCATGTTATGTTACCAGATTAAATAAATGTGACCAAATATGTGTTAAATATTAATGTTTGCACAATTAAAACGTGTTAAATGTCAAAGAACTAAGCAAGTATAGTATTAATTTATAATTAACCACGTAGCTCTATTTGTTCAGATGTATTATAGGCGCGTACGCGTACTTACGTACCTTAATTAGGTTACAATAAACCAAATCGACAGCTGTTGACTTATCGACATTACCATAACTAATTAGGTAACAGCATTGCATTCATTAGGATGGACATGAACTCGCGCGCTTATAATATGTAGATATGTCAACATGTGACTTTTACTTTTAATTAAACATTCCTTAGAAAAATGTTTTATTCATTTAACAACTATCGCAAGATGGGAATTATGATTACTTAAAGTGGTAACATTTCAAATGTCAAATGTGAAAGCCGAATGGCTGACTGCGAATGTGTTCTTGCATTGCTACTGCGTGCGCAAATAAATGGTAATGTAAATTTGGGTGGTATGGTGTCGTACAGATAACGTTGAACTTCAAAACCTAGTTTTCTAATGTCAACAGTTAGAGTATTGTCGTATTAATATGTGCTGTGGATTATTGAACATTAATCATAGTTAAGTCAGCTGTGGGTTCGTTTTTTTATTTACTGTTAACATTGGATAAAAGTGCTATGTGTTCCATGTTGTACTAGTGGTAGATAAAAGAAGCGTACGCACATTTCCTCGCCGGTTCTACAGCGTGAGTATATTTTTATTTACCTGTTTGTCACATCGTTATAATTTTTATTTGATTTTTATTTAATGTAATGATGAAGGAATACTTACTGGACGTATTCACGTAATCTAATATTTTCTGTTATTACTAAAATAGATTAAAGAGTTCATTCATAAGTACATATTATCTTATCATACCCTGTTACTGAAACTGATTGTACTCACACAAGAAAATGGATAAGTCCGACGATAATTTCAGAATCATCTGCATTCCTTTTTCATTGGGTTATCAATTGCTGTTGAAGAAAAATTGAGCTGTTTTATTATTCTGCATTCATGAAATCATAAAACCTGACTTATCACAGTTATTATTAAATTGATTGCGACCAAGAAAGTATACAACAATTGTATTTACTGATAACCACTAATAGTTATTGTAATAACCTTAGAGGATGAAACAAAACATTAGCATCAAGTTGTTGGATAAGTCAGTCTGTGGTGAAAACTATAAATGACTGAATGCAATTAACTAAGTATATATTTTATAAATTAGCTTTAAGTATTTCCACACAATAAACAAGAACTATATTTATTTTGTAACGAGACTATGAATAAAATAAATTAGAATGAAATCAAGTATCCTACGTCAATAGCTACATAATATCATGTTATTCCGTTTTCAAGTTCACCATATATTTTAGACAATTATTTAATATATACTAAGATATTTTGCTAGAGTGGTTAATTTATAGGTTACCTCAACCCATAAGTTACCCACTGCCAAATGCATGGATTTAATTATGAATTATGTTTTGAGAAGCTTTCAGAATACTATTGTTAAAAAAATTCTTAACAAAATTCCCGAATGCATCTAGACCTATCCATGTAGATATGAATCATGAATTTTAGAATCACACAACTCTTACATGGAAATTTTCCTCAAAATGTTGAGTCTAAATACAAGCACATTCATAGAATGTTTCTATTTTAACCTGATTCCCTGATGTCAGGCCATTCTGCATGGCCACATAAGCATATTGTGTGGCTTTAGTCCTTGCAAGCCCGTAAACTATTTGTCAAAATGGCACCCTTAGTGGCATATGAATGATAGGCATGCCATGATGCCACTACATAGGTATCGTAAATCACACGAGGTGTTCCACGAACATGCACGCCGTCGTGAATTCCAAGAAACAACTCGCCACTTTTTTAAGTGCCATTAAAATACCACTCAAGTCTTGTATCAGAGTTAGCTGGCTATCTGATTGTGACTCACTGGGTCCTATTTGGTTTTCGAGCAAGATTTCATCGTTAAGTGATTAGTCATGGGTTACGGCCGGCCCGCGGCGCCCTAGGAATGTGTTTAAAATAGATAAAACAACAAACACGCTACTTCATAGTTTAAGTTAGTTCTGATCGCGGAATGCTGACTGCTGTTGCCGTTGAGCAATGTTGTATTCCCAGGTTTTACTAGCAACACAAAATTTGTAGGCACAATACGTTCAGAGTTGCATGCGACTAAAATATGTTTTGTTTAGTTATGCAGATACCGATTTAAAAGAACTTCTTCAAATGCGTCACACTAATTGTTCTGCTCAAGAAATTAGTTACAGCAGTTGTCACTTTTTTAAACATTGAGTATAATATTTTAAGTTGTAATAATAATCCATACTTATCATCTTCAGCTACTGTTTAATTGCTGTAACAAGTGAAGATTATGATGGCACTTAAACGAATGTTACAAATTACATTCTGAAATTGCAGCGTGTGCGTTCATCTACAGCATAGATAAAAATTTGGTGCAGTTGAATTAAAGATAAAGTACTTTTTATATTATAGTACGAACACGAACTTGTTTCCACCTGTCGATCTCATGCGTCTAGTATAATCCTCAGTGCGTGCATTTCTTTGGAGCTTAGTGGCCCTTATTCACACGCGCATATCTTTTCTCGATCGAAAAAGAAACAATCAACTTGTTTGGCCGTGAAAGTCTAGGTTTTATCGATTACATGGCACGATACCAGTCGGGTGTCCACTAGCAAATAAAGCGGAACAAATTATCGTGGTTGCCCTCGCCTGGCGATGGCAGGACGCGAAGCCTATCACAAAGCAATCACGTCCTTACTCCTTGGAGCGAAGAGGCAAATTAGATTGCGGTGCCCGTGGGAAATAGCTGGCTGGCGAGAGATGACGCAGCATACGGCTGGGTACTTTAAATACTTGGCTCTTTACTGTATTTAAGTGTTCTTACTTTGCTGGACTTAGGAAACAGATTCGGGTTAGCTAGGGTTGCTTTATAAATCTCGCATGTTTTTGTTTCCACTGATTTTTACTTCTTATGACAGAGTAAAATATTCTTACTAGACAAATTTTATAAAAACGCGTAACTACTTGAAAGACTGCATCAGATGAATTATACTTTTTTAAGTGTTCATTATTGTTAGGCCTGTACAAATGAACCAAAAAAATAACCAACAGTTTTGAAAAGTCTCAATTCAATAAGAAAAGCGAGTGAATGAGCCAAAAGACTCTAATGGTGGGTGTAGAATTGTAAATGTCACCAACTTCCAGGCGGATTTCGTAAGACGCGACTAAAAGAACGCAAGATACCACCTAGCTGCAAGATGGAGAACTTGATACGAACCTTATGCCAACCAGTCTTACCAGCGTGGTACAATAGGCTAATTTCCCTTCAACAATTTGGAGAAAGCCCGACTCAGTAGTGGATAATATAAGGGCTGAATTGATGATGAAGAGATGGTGGCGAACGTCAAGATGAGGACGAGTTCAAAACGTAGCCGGGTCGGCTAGTTATATTGAAAACCAGAGAAGACCTCATTAAATTACCCTTGGATGACTTCACTATCACTACATATTATAAAACAAAGTCGCTGTCGTCTGTCCGTCCATAAGTATGCTTAAATCTTCAAAACTACGCAACGTATTTTGAAGCGGTTTTTTTAATAGATAGAGTGATTCAAGAGGATGGTTTATATGTCATAATAGATAGATAGATAGATAACACTTTATTGTATAATTGCGACATTAACATGGTTTACAAGAGAAATTACTTGATTTAACACATACAATTGGCGGCCTTATCACTAAAAAGCAATCTCTTCCAGGCAACCAACACATTATTACAAGAAATTGATAATGTCTTGCCCGGCTTCGCACAGGCAATTACACCTGTGCGAAGCCGGGGCGGGTCGCTAGTTTACGTATAAATATATTATACTTCTCAGCACATAAGTTACTCACTGCTGAGTCGGGTCTAGCCCAACAACCTCGAGGGTACTGTGCCGCGCTGGCCAGATGGGTTTGCACACGGTTTCGTATCAAGTTTTCCATCTCTTGCGGCGCTAGGTGGTCTGGCTCTTGGGTTACTTTAGTCAGCTCCTACGACACCCTCAGGATGTGCTGCTGGTGACACTGTGTATTCTAAATCCGAAACCATACGGATATAAATAAATTAGAATCACTGTTCTCCTCATCTCGATTACCAACGTTCTTAATGACGTAATAAGCCACAGAAGGCGCTTACGGTCCCTACGCAATTAAGTGCGCCTAAGGAGCACGTACGTACATAATATTTATGAAACGTTATTTGAATTAGTTAGTTAGTAGGCATCACCTTGTTAACTAGTATTCCGATATCTAATAAACAAGCAAGGGGGTTCGTGAATGGTAGCATTGTTATGCAAAGCCAAGTTCGCCTCTCAATATTCAATCCACTTCATTTACGTTGTATGCTTGATTATGTCATATTAACTTTGTTCCGTGTTTAGAATGGAAAGATAATGTTGGATTTAGAATACATAGTTTCGCCGTCCCATTCCATCCCGAGGGCGTCGTAAGAGCAGACAAAAGGAAAACTTGAAGCGAAACCCTCCACTTTTACTCTGCTGCTAACTGGAGAAGGCCCTGCTTAACAGTGGGTCGTTTATGGGCTATGTAATAGTAATTTCATTGTATATAGTTACTAGTGGCCCGCCCCGGCTTCGCCCGTGCAAAGCGGGGGTGAGTTATACATATAAACCTTCCCCTTAAATCACTCTATCTATTAAAAAAAACCGCTTCAAAATCCGTTGCGTAGTTTTAAAGATTTACGCATACATAGGGACGGACAGAAGAATGCGACTTTGTTTTATACTATGTAGTGATAGTGAAGTATGTAATGTAATAATCTCACTTGCGCGATAAGACCGCCCTATTTACCTTATAATTAACCTATTATTTTTGTGAATCATGTTTGGTGTACGTTAATTCTTGTCGACCGCGGGATGCAGAGCTTGAAAACAAAAGTTTTTGAACAGTCTGTACTACCCGTCATGGCAAACTACGCCGAGATGTGGACACTCACAGTGGGACTAGCCCACCAGTTTAAAGTCGCTCAGCCTGCTACGTTGCGAGCTATGCTTGGAGTTTTTTTTCTGAAAGATGGGATCCGCAATGAGACTATACGACAGAGGAATAAAGCCACCGGCATAGTTAATAGAACTAGCAGACTGAAGTGGCAGTAGGCTGGTCACATCTGTAGCAGAACCTACCACCGCTTAGTTAAACGAGTTCTTGAGGTTAAAAAAAAGGTTAATGTCTGAAGACGGGCCTTTGCTTAGCAGTGGGACATGACATGCTAAAACATGTAGTTCTAAAGTTCACGTGTGTCTTATGACATAAGACGTATGAGTCTTATGACTATAAATATTTTCATTTCCGTAAAGAATAAAGTATAGTACCTAATAGTTCATAAGACGAAAGCAGACGGTGTAAAATTTGTCGATGTCGCCATTATGATTCTAGTCACGTGCCGGCCACACGTTTTCACATAGCTTACACATAGATTCATCGTGGAGATTATGAACCGTGTTCATTTAGACGTAATGGACTTCGTTATTTTTTTTTTGTGATTTTTATAGCTCCCAGACGCCAGCCAAGCTGGACCTGGGGAGTCATGAAGGAATCGCAACCTGCGGGTTAACTCAGGTTGCCAGTCCTCTCCCTCGACCGTGCTGCCACCTTGTTGTGGTGAGGGGGCTTGCGTGCCTTTAGGATCCGATGGAGCCATACCGGCTCAGGGTCACCCATGCCGGGAGGGCCCACGGGGAGAGGCCAGACGAAGAGTGGCGTGGTGGTTTTTGGCTCCGGGGACTCCTGTACTCAGAGTTGCCTCGGGCAGGCCTTAACCTGCCGCGACAAACGGCGTAGTGATGCAGTGGAGGGCGGCCAGGCGTTAAGGCCAGAGCTGCCACCACTAGCAGCGGAGGGGCGGCAAACAGGCGTGCCACGACTGCCGCCGCAGCCGCGTGGGTCGGGCGCCAATTCATCGGGCGCCTGACGGGGGCACGTGCAATGTCCCGCACGTGCCTCGGTGGGTTGGAGAGCGTGCAGAGCTCCCCATAAAAGCGTGGGGCCCGCTTATACAGGCCCCATCAGGGTCACTGAGCATGCTCCCCCATCGGGTGGAGTGAAACCCGTGGTCCTGTCTCGGGCAGTTAAAAGACACCGTTGGTTTTAGTGGGTAGGTTGGGGCGCAATTACCATCTATTCGCGCCTCGGGAGTCCCACATAAACCGGCTGGCGTTAAGCGGCCGGGTATCCAGGAGGAGTTCCAAAGTAAAAAAAATGGTTGCCAGTCCTGTCTCGGAAAAGTTGTGCTTTTCCTTTTTGCTCTGCTCCATAGAAGCGGTAATAGCTTACCAATAAATGAGTCATATCCAATAAATGAGCGCTAGTAGTAGATAAAAACACTACTTTACAGCACACTCGTTTAAAAAAAAACTACTCAGACCATAGATGACCCACTGCTGAGTCGGGCCTCCTTCAGTTACATGGAGGGTAATAGGCCTACTGTGCCCCGCTGGCCAGTCGGGCCTTGTCAGTTCCTTTAGTCGTCTCTTACGACACCCTCAGGATGGAATGGGTTGGCGACACCACGTATTCTAAATCCTTCACTATACGTACAGTGATTAAAAAAACACTTAACGCTTTATGGTGAGCTTGCTTGTCTGATCTGAAATAACACTACTATTTTTAGCTGAAACACCTTGACGGCGATACAGCAATAAAAATCTCCATCATCGTCATTTTAGTGACAAAAATAGCGCAGTTAACGGGTCAGATAACAGAGTTAATTATTCTTATTACAGTCAAACATCTGTTATAGCTGTCAACATTCCTATGAACAGTTGTGGCGTTTCAACGCTAAGCATATGGCTCAGGAACGCATTTGAGGTCGATTATGGAGCCGATGTCTTTATACAGAGGTCAGTTACACAAAGCCCGTGAATTGGGTAGTACCTTAAATATTCGTTTTCTCTATCCAGAAGGTCCTCGCTGTTGTGGATCCTTCTTCAATATAAAATAGATGTTAACAATAAATTATCATTTTGAAAGTATATTTAGCCATCATTAAACGCCCCTGACTGTCATTACTGTACCTGACTGACTGTACTATTAAAATGGTTGCAGATCTTTCTATGCCCTAAAACCGAAGTTAACGTTCAACAACTTTATAATTCCTTTTTCGAGATGTACCGGTTTAAATAGTTCTATTAAAGGTTACCAATAAGACAATTATTCACTTATTTTAATTTACGGATAATCCGTGTGGTGACTGATTTAGAATACACAGTGTCACCACCCCATTCCGTCCTGAGGGTGTCCTAAGAGCCAACAAAAAGATATGACGAGGCCGAAAACCTAGCCGCAAGACAAAGAAAACTTGTTAAGCGAAACTTGTCTGACCAGCGTGGCACAGCAGGATAGTTAGCCTCCCCGTGTAATGAGAGGAGGGGCATGTCAGAAGTGGGTAATTTATGTCAGCCCCTAAGTAGTAGTAGTTACTTATGTTATTGACTATACAAAGTAGATTTCTCGTAGATGTTGAACATTTAAAGATTTTTAAATTAACAACAATAAACCGTCGTAAACGATGTGTATAGTGTATACTAAAACGTGGGCCAATATTCCCTGCGTGCCAAGCCCTATCGGATGGAGGGGACTCGCCGCGATCGTTAAGTATGCATGAGCGGTTTCCGTCACACTCGTCACGCTCCTAGCCAAACTGATAAAACACCGTCCCATTGTCAGTCAGTTTTGCCGTTTAGAGCATTGTTTCCTACAAAAGACAAGACTTACAGTCCTCGCCAAACTTTATGGCCGCTCTGAATGTAGGCGCATTACGCTGCCCAGAACACAAAATCAGGTATCAGCGGGATGTACGAGGGGGGTGGAGGCAGGGCACGCCCTCTCTCGCCGTCTTCCACCCTCATGCGTCCTCGTCTCCCGTGCGTTAGTGTGAGTGTGCTACGTTAGTATTGGTTCACTTTGCTAATTCTCTAAGCTATGTCGGTGACTTTGGTCCTCTGTCGGATAGTCTCGTTACGGGTCTCGCCTCGTCGTCTCTTGAACTATTATAAGTACTATCGGCCCGCCCCGGCTTCGCACGGGTGCAATTATGACATAAACCTTCCTATTGAATCAATCTATTTATTAAAAAAACCGCTTCACAATCCGTTGCGTAGTTTTGAAGATTTAAGCATACATAGGGACGGACAGACGACAGCGAAAAATGGCGTAAGTGTACATAACTTAAGGATATATTAATCGATAATTATGGCCGTAGTCGGAAGTTTTCTAGAATCTCCTGCACAGGGTATCACTAAATCACTATGTAGTGATGTGTACGTGATATAGAACACATAGTGCCGCCACCCCTTCTCTTTCTGAGGCCGAAAACCTAGCTGCAAAACCCTTCTGGCCAGTGTGGCACAGTAGGCTAATTACCCTCTATGTAGTTGGAGGAGGCCCCACTCAGCAGTGGGCCATTTATGGGCTGCGAAGTAGTAGTACGTTATTTACGGCACTGTCTCTTAGACTAGGCATGTTTCCAACATATAAGTGTCACTCACAATTTGCTAAATGTAAAAGTAGACTAACTAAATGGAAAGTTAGTCTCAAGGATGTCGTTTATATTTTTCAACTAAGTATAGGACTCAGAAAAACACGTAGATGTACTTAGAATTTTAGATTAGATTCAAGTTGTTATTATCTAGTTATTTCTTAGGTATTATGCATCTAACGGTAAGGCGCTGGCGAGTATTATAAATTGCTTTGGTCCTGTTTTGATAATCATGTAATCAAAATCTAATAGATAATACAGGGCTATCGATGTTAGTATTTTTAATTAAAAGACTATATCATTTTATTGTAAAAAGCGTAGGGTGCATGGTATCAATAGTTATAAATATTTTAAGAACAGATATGAGTAGATGGGTTATTTTGATAATATCCTGAAAAGCACCCGACGCTTTTGTTACAATAAAATAATTTATTTTCTTTTTTTTAGTTCGATTTTAAGCGTTTGTTTTTTCTATTTTTTAGTTGACATATCATGGAGCTATTGCTAAATAATCACTAAAAAATATAGCAATAGCTTTATGATATTTACATCTCTATTAGCTATTGCATAGAAGAGCGGTGTTCCACCTTTACATAGGTTAATCCCTGGTGTCAAAATCATGTTCAAAGATTCCGTCATACGTCTGAAGCCTGTTACATACATCTGAAGCTAATAAAAGCGTAATAAAAAGAAAGCCCTTGGGATAGAGTAAACTAGAGATACAGCATCTCTAGTTTATTTGCTTTAGGATTTTATTTGGAATTTCTTCATCAAATTCAACGGCAACAAGTTATTTATGAACGGTTCTTTGCTGTATTTAAATCGACGTCGTTTATCCATCCACAGTTCATCTATCATCGGGGCTAAAACCGTTTCACCGTTAAATAAAACGTTTCGATCCCGCATCAAGCTATATTTATGAATTTTCTGGACGCTTTCAGACAGCCATACATGGCTTCTTGTACCTAGTAGTGGTTAGTTTTATAATTTCAAAATTATTGTGACTAGACCTGTAGCGTCGTTGATACTACTACTTCTCAGCCCATAAGTCTCAGCAGTGGGTAACCCCACTGCTGAGACAGGACTTTGGTGAGTCTAAAAACAATATTCCCAATCCCTACAAAGCCAGACAAAGTACTATTTAAATTAATTCGTAAAACAACAAGGATTTAAAGTAAGCTGGGATCTGAATCTGAATGTTGGTGGTTTTTGTAACAGAATGTTCAACTTACGCTTACGTTATCGTTTTTTTGTTATTATATTTATGTAATTTTTTTATTAGTTAAATTTTAGTTTAAATACGTTTTATGTTAGTTTCACTGTATTGTGCACAATTGAGTAAAACAGTTACTGCCTTCTTTAATTATTCTTCGTCTTTATCCTACCTTGCTATCAAATTAAACTCACAATATGAAAATGAAGCAATAGTGTGTTGTGCACTTTCAAAATTAATTTATTAGCATAGACTTATCTATGAAACTTGATTCATTCTTTGCACTAGGATCGATAGTTGATAATAAATGCGCAATGTTCTCACATAACGTCCACAAATAAGATTACGTAGCCATACCTATTTCGTTTGTACTGCTAAGTTGTGAGCCCGAACAGAACATAACCTGATTGTGACATGCAATTATTTCTAAGTAATATAGGAATTTAATAAGTTTCTTACACTTGTTTGATTGTTTAAATTTTAACGAAATGTGCGACTTACGACCATGTTATGTGTATACAATTACAGGGCTTTTCTTTCATGCCAAAAAAAAACAAACGTAAAGGGCGTATAATAAAGAATGAACGTTTGGATAAAAATCCACCGCATGTTTGTGATGAAGCTAACAAATGTTGTATGTAGGGCGAACGTGTTGCCCTCTTCAGTTATTTTGTAACACACCAATTAGGCTTAAGACGGA
This sequence comes from Clostera curtula, assembly GCA_905475355.2. Classification (NCBI taxonomy): domain Eukaryota; kingdom Metazoa; phylum Arthropoda; class Insecta; order Lepidoptera; family Notodontidae; genus Clostera; species Clostera curtula. Next base: position 3,244,295 of record FR997795.1, read on the forward strand.
GATTTGAGCAATTACCCGTGGATTTCCTGCGACCAAAATATACTTGGGCGAAATACTTTATTTTTGTTGTTGTACTGGTTCGGGCGTTCAAATACGGTTGCTTAGAAATTCTACATGACAGTCTTTTATCTTCACCTCGTGGCTCATATCATTGTTCCATGTAACACATAACAAACATACAGATGATTAGGGACTCATATTGATGGCTGGATACATTGGCAAAATATGCCATACTTGCTGTAATGGTAAAATTAGTCTGTGTAGTCCTGGCCCGATAGCAAGTGTACCTATTCCTATTAATTACAGTATTTGCCAGGTTTTCCAAGAATTTTACAAGTATAGAAATTAATCACACATATCACGCTAGGTTGTTGCTTCGGTCATGTATGTCACATGCTTGTGTCAAAGCACTTGGCAAGAATTTATAGAGTCATTCACCCCCATGTCCGCCCTTCATGATCCACTGCTGAATCGGGCCGAAGCGGGTTGATGGTAATTAGCCTACAGTTCCACGCCGGGCAGCCAGGCAAAGAGTGTGTATTAAGTTTTCCTTATCTTGAGGCCTGGTTGTGTACCTCTTGAGTTCCTGCAGACGCCTCTTACGACACCCTCAGGATGTTGAATTTATCTTACTAATATTATAAACGTGAAAGTTTGTAAGTATGGATGGATGGATGTTTGTTACTCTTTCACGTAAAAACTACTGAATGGATTTTAATGAAACTTTACAATAATATAGCTCATACATCAGAATAACACGTAGGCTACAAGTTATAAAGATATTATGTGAATTACAACAATATAAGCAAGTCGAATTCAAAATTACTAATTGCCAAATTTTCGACCATATTAAACTATAGACAACATAACGTTTCGCTGTCAGTTGCGTTTTGTTAAAGTAGGTTTTATACGGACCCCCCTCGACTGTGCTGCCACCTTGCTGTGGTGAGGGGGCTTGAGTGCCTCAATGATCCGTGGGGCCATACCGGCCAGGGCCTCCCATGCCGGGCGGGCCCACGGGGAGAGGTGAGACGAAGAGCGGCACCCAGCGTCGTGGCGGGTTGCGGCTCCGGGGACTCCTCTGTCCTCAGAGCTGCCTTGGGAGTCGTAAACCGCTGCGGCGCACCATGAGGTCCTCGGGTTGGCGCTCAACTTAGTTGGCCGTCAAACCGAGTCCTCACTCAACGTCCTCGGGTTGGCGCCGGCCGAGGGCTGACGGGCCTCCTCTGCGAGGCCGTATGTCGCAGAAGGGGGCTGCGGGACGGATCGCTGGTGCGCTGCGGTAGATTGGGGCTGCGGGGACTTGGGTGGATGGGGCCCTGTCCCCAGTGTCTCGCTGCGAGCCCTGGACGGGGGCTCCGGGGACCTGGGTAGATGGTGGACCCTGTCCTAAGGGTTTCCCTGCGGGCCCTGGACGGCTGCGGTGCGCCGGTGTCCTCTGGTTGGCGCCGGCCCGAGGGCTGACGGGCCTCCTTCTGCGGGGCCGATGTCGCAGAAGGGGGCAGCGGGGCGGGTCGCAAGGGAGGGAGCTCCGGGTGACCCGCGCCGCGGACGGAGGCGGGGGTGGAGGGGGGTTCGTGACGATGCGGGCCCCTTCTGCCCTCGCCTAGGAGGCCGGTGGTGGTTCGGGGGAGCCACCACCGACGAAAGCCTCGATGACTGAGGGCGTCCCAGTATACCGGGACGCCCTCTCTGATAGTCGCTTGCCCGCGTTGCGGGCATCACGCCGGGGCGTCACAGTAGAATGCGTTTACGCGAACTTGTGGCGCCCCAAGCGCGTCGTGTGAGGGTATGCCGCTGGGGTTTTAGTGGGTAAACGACGCTTGGGTAGACGACCCTTGTCGGAGTCCCACATAATCACCGACCTTTCCCCCGGGGTGCGGTGGTATGCATAAAGCATTTCCCCAGCGAAACCAAAAAAAAAAAAAAAAAAAAAAGGTTTTATACGGACGGGATAAAAATCTCAGGTATCCTATGTCCAACTTTCTTTTTGTTTTAAATATACATAATGCGGAACAAAGTTCGCCGGGTCAGCTAGTATATTCTAAATCCTTCACCGCACGGACGTGACTTCATGTAAATAAGGTGATATTTAGACGAGTGTCGTCAACGCTGCCATTCAAGGGTCCTGTCATTATGACGTCAAATTATGACGCCTCTTGACGTGGAGATTCCAATTACGTAATGTGTTAGTTCTCCCTTTTGATGTCTCAACGAACGTGTCTGTCATATTATTTTATCCATTCATCTTTTGGGTTGGCCAAAGCATTAAACTATTTGAGTCAAACCTCCTCCAATTTGTTGGGGGGAAATTAGTGTGCTGTACCGTTGGGTATTTGTGGAATGTCACCAACCCACAACGGAACGCATGGGGTAGATCACCTAGCTGCAAGAGAAGGAAAACTTGATACAAACGCTGTACCAACCCGTTTTGCCAGCGTGGCACAGTAAGCTAATTACCCTCCATATCATTGGAGGAAGCCCGACTCAGTAGTGGGTTATTTATGGGCTGAGGAGTAATAGAGTATCGTAGATATAACAGGTAAAAAAATATCGGAACTAAAATTTTCATATTTTTGGATTACCTAAGACATATCTTCTCTGCGATTTTCGTTTAGTTGTTCAAGTCGCATATCATAAAAACACGTCGGTCATAACCTTGACCATAAAAAGATGAGCCTTGACACGAGCGGCGCAGGCGCACCTGCCGGCAATGGCGCCATCTGTCGTGGTTATTTACGGAGAGTCACAAAAAGTGTTGTATATTGTTATTAGGTGTTCACCAAGTAAAGGCGTCGCTAATAATGTTGATAATAATGTTTTATTATACAGTGTGTAACAAAATCCCTATAACTACTTTTTTTACTTAGAATTGTGGTGACCGACTGACGAATATGTCACAACTGCTTCGTTGTATGCCCTCACTTCGGAGGGCTATATAGTGTTTTGTTTATATATACCTATACCTACATATCCTACAAATCCAAGTACAGAGTACTATTATATCCTCTATGGTGGTATTTTTTTTATTATTCTTAATTTCTACACATGTTTGTTGTGACTTGTGTCGATAAAAACTTTTAAACTGAATATATTTTTATGACGGCCTTGGCATTTCCGTTTGGCTTACGACACCCTGAGGATAAAATGGGGTGGTGACACTATGTATTGTAAATCCGTCACCACGCATATAATGCAATCGTAATAGAATAAAAAAAGGATTGTTAAAATCCTTACATTACGTACTTGTTATGCGGTAACACACAATTTGCAGACTAATTGATAACCTCCTTTTTAAAAGTCTGTTAGAATGAGTTAATTGTTTTATTTTTAACTAGTGGCCCGCCCCGGCTTCGCCCGTGCAAAGCGGGGGTGGGTTATACATATAAACCTTCCCCTTGAATCACTCTATCTATTAAAAAAAACCGCTTCAAAATCCGTTGCGTAGTTTTAAAGATATATGCATACATAGGGACGGACAGAAGAATGCGACTTTGTTTTATACTATGTAGTGATTTTCATATCAATTATGATAATGAATGAAGAACGATTGACGAAAAAAGTGTATAAGGCGAGTGTGAATGAAAGTGTTGGAAGGGGAAGACCTAGGCGGACGTTTCAAGACCAAATCAGGGACGTCTTGAAAAAAGGCCAGGTCAAGAGTACCCTAAACCGAAGAGCATGTATGAAGGGAATAATGAAAGTGGACGAAGCGAAACAAGTATGTATGGATCGTAGCAAGTGGAAAGAAGTGGTCTCTGACTACCCCTTCGGGAAAGAGGCGTGATTATATGTATGAATGTATGTATTATGATAATTCAAAAACCTGCACTGACACCAGGGTTCTTTTTTTATTACAGCTGTGTGTGCGCCATCCTTTAAATTAATATTTGTTCATACTACAGATAGAAGCTTTACGCCAAAACTAGTGCTGTTTGTCCTTGCGTTGGATATGCGCACATAAATCAGTTTAACACGAGTATGTCAAGTGATAAATTATCTGGGCTACGTTACGAACATAATGGCTGTAAAGGAATGTATGTGTTGTAGTTGGAATTGTATGAATGTGTCAAATGTCAGCTTATTTCTCCTGTTTTCGTGATACCTACACCTTTTGTAGATCATGTGTATTATATAGAATCTTTATGAATATTGTGTTGACTTTTTGTAAGTGTCCATCGTGACCCAAGCAAAATAAATGATTTGAATTTGAATTTGATGTTAGTAGATAATACAGTACTGAAAATTTTAATTCCATGGTTGAATTTGAATTCGAGTTTGAATTGACTTGTATTTGTGTTTACATTTATTAGTGACTTAGACTTTAGAATACACAATGTCACCAACCCATACTGTCTTGAGGGTGTCGTAAGAGGTAGATACCTAGCCGAAAGAGAAGGAAAACATGATACAAACCCTGTGCCAACCCGTCTTGCCAGGGTGGAAAAGTAGGCTAATTTCCTTCCATGAACTTGGAGGAGGCCCGACTCAGTTGTGGGTCATTGATGGGCTGAAACGACGATTCCGAAATTGATATACTACAACTACTGCTACTCAGCATATAAATGACCCACTTCTGAGTCGGGCCTCCTCCAACCACATGGAGGGCAATTAGCGTACTGTGCCACTCTTGCGGCTAGGTTTACGGCTCTTACGAAACCCTCAGGATGAAATAGGGTGGTGTATTTTACATCCGTCATCACACGGTCAGATATACTACTACTCAGCTCATTGTTATAAATCAAAATCAAAATGTTTTTTATTCGAATAAATTCTTGCGAATGCTTTCAAATAGTCAAAAAAAAAAGTATTAAATTTAAGAGAAATATAAAAATAACTAATCATTTAGTTTTTACCACCGGTTCGGAACGCCATTCCACAGAGAAGAGCCGGCAAGAAACTCTGTGGTTGCTCTTTTAAATATATGACCCACTGTTGAGTCTACACCAGTCACAAAATGTCAATCGGTCTTTATTTTCTTAATGTCTTCCTCATTCCGAAAAGTATATATTAAATTCAATTCACAGATTATTGAGTTTGTCTCATTGGAATTTAATTAACAAAATTATTTTTATAATCACGTCATGTGTGTGTCCGTGTGTTGGCGGATGTAGAATACACAATGTTACCAACCCACACCACCCTAAGATCTGACTAATGGAACGCAAGAGGCATACCACCAAGCAAACCTGAGACAAACCAGGTGCCCTCTATGAATTTGGAGGAGCCCCGACTCAGTAGTGGGACATTTGTCGGCTTAAATGATGATGGTGACAACATCCAATTTAAACATAATTTAATTCTCAAATCATTCAACCCCAAATTTAAAAAATAACATTTGTTAATCAATGTGTGTAATTGACGACACGATTGGCGCAGTGGTCGAGCGATCGACTGCTGCGCAGCATGTCACGGGTTCGATTCCCGCACGGAAGAAAACTTTGTACGACCTGCAAGTATTTGTTCCGGGTCTCGGTGTTTTCTATCTATAATATGTATGTATTTACAAAAAAAAATGGATATAAGTAGTTTATCATCTATCTCGTTACCATAACACAAACATTAAGTTACTTAGCTTGGGACGAGATGGCGTTGTGTGAAATGTCTAAGGATATTATTATTATATTATTATAATGTACTTTCCGGTGCGGGGCCAGCACGGTGGACGACCTCGTTAAGTTCGTCGGAATCCAATAGATACGGGCAGAATTTGGAAATCCTCGGGGGAGGCATATGTTTATTAGCGGACGTTCTTGCTGAAATAATGATGTTGAAACAATTTGGATCTCAATATTTGTCTCAAATCAAGTAAATCCTATGAAATTAATTAAAAAAAAAAAGATCGCTAATCTCGAGAGCTACTGATAGGTTTGAAAAACTATGTTTCGCTTTGAATAGCTGTAGAGCAGCATTCCGAACCGGTGATAGTTTCAGCATGAATGTTGGTGGACGCAAGGGTTGTGGGAGATCAAAGAGATGGACTGCCTCGTTGGTCTAGTGGTCAGATGTGCCGCCTTTGGATCAACGGGTCCCGGGTTCGATTCCGGGGTTGGGCCAGTGTTCACAAAAAAAAATGTATATAAGTAGTTTATCATCCATCTCGTTACCATAACACAAGCATTAAGTTGCTTAACTTGGGACGAGATGGCGTTGTGTGAAATGTCCAAGGATTGTAAGAATGACGAATTGTGTATGAAAGGTGTGACTGTAGATATGACGACTGATAGGTGTGTATGGAGACTACCACCTAGCGTGGGACAAGGGTCGTAAGATGATAACGGTAATTTTAAATATGACGATTTATATGGGTCAGCGCCAACCAGCGGAGTGGCGGCGAAGAGACTTTTTCAGTAACAATTTAATTTCAACCTAAAGCGCTTCGGAATACAAATGTATTTAGAATACGCTCGCCGCGCGTCGCTCGCCCGTCATTGTATTTCGTTGTACCAAATACAGTCGAATTCTGAAGTGCTTAAGGTTGAAATTAAATTGTTACTGAGAAAGCCTCTTCGCCGCCACTCCGATGGTCGGCGCTGACCCTAAGAGTTTTGTGATAAAACTTACGTAAATAAAGTTCCTTTTGAGTTTATTGGCTCAAGGGACAAGACTAGTAATTATAAATCAACAAATCGAGCAGCCTAGAATGTCGAGGGCTAAGCGGCGTTCAGAAGCTTCATCATCCTCAACTCATCTTTTCAGCCCAAAAATGACTCACTACTGAGTCGGGCCTCCTTCAAATTCATGGAGGGCAATTAGCCTACTGTGTTACGCTAGCAAGACGGGTTGGCACAGTCTGTTATTAGATACTAGCAACCCGCCCCGGCTTCGCACTGGTGCAATTATGCATGTATTATACATATAAACCTTCCTCTTGAATCACTATCTATTAAAAAAACCGCTTCAAAATCCTTTGCTTAGTTTTAAAGTTATGCATACATAGGGACTAGGGTTCATGGTTTCTCGAGCTTTTCAATTTCTCGGGTCTCGATAATTCTCGAGGATAATTTCTCGGGACTCTCGGGTTGTCGAGAAATTTACATTTACGTACGTTTTCTCATATTATTTGGTTCCAATTGCGTCAAAAATTCATTGGTTTTCCTCTCAAATAAAAGTTTCAAATTAATTATAAAACTTTCATCGATTTTATTCAAAAACATTAATCAAAAAAAAATTTTTTAATTACAGAAGAAAATATAATTTAGGCTCTTAATCATAATGACAGCACCATTTTTAGTTACTTACACTAAAACTAAACAAAAAATCAACATGAAAGAAAACGTTAATATTAGGTTGAGGGAAAAAGTATTTTCGCAATATAGTATGTATGAACTTGTAATAAAATCTCTTTGGCTATACTATTTGTATCTGGCTGGTAATCTCGATATATGCGTACCTCACGAGCTCACTGAAAGAAACCTAAAGCACTGTGTACTCATTTGTGATTCTTTATTACCACGTAATGACACCGAATTTTTGAAGAAGCTGATAACTGGTGATGAAACGTGGATCACGTACGACAAGAACGTGCGAAAGGTCGTGGTCAAAGGCTGGTCAGGCTTCACAGACTGTGGCGAAACCCGGGTTAACTCGCAACAAGGTGATGCTGTGTGTGTGGTGTACAGCTTATCTGTTACCACCAGACAGGATCATCAATTCTGAACTCTATTGCGAACAACTGATGAGATTGAAGCAAGAAGTAGAGAGAGCCGGAATTAATCAACAGAAGGGGTGTGGTTTTTCATCATGATAACGCTAGACCTCACGCATCTTTAGCCACTCAGCAAAAATTAAGAGTTTGGCTGGGAGGTGTTAATGCATCCGCCGTATAGTCCTGATCTTGCACCTTCAGACCTGTTTCGGTCTCTTCAGAATTCTTTAGGCAGTGTCAGGTTAACATCACGAGTGGACTGCCAAAACCACTTGTCGCGGTATCAAAAGTCCCAAAATTTATATAGCAATGGGATCATGTCCCTACCTACAAGATGGCAAAAAGTTATCGAACAAACTGGTAAAGTGTTTTGAAATTTCTTAAAAATGCGACGAAACTTTTTCCCCAACCTATTATCTTACATTACATTACATTAGAATCACAGCAGAATTTTAGGCTGGTTATTTAGAAAAAAAAATCAACTTACTTATATCTTGTAAACAAAATAGCTTCTATAAAACACGAAAGAAAACTTTAATATCTTAAACTCAGGTAGAAAGTAAATGTAAATTATAATTACATTACAATCATAGCACCCTTTATGGCATGTTAATAGAATATAAACAAATTGAAACTCTGGAAGTTTATTTTCTACAAACGTACATGATTTCTCGAGTTCTCGACTTTTCTCAAGCTTGATTTCCCGGGAACAAAGCCCAACGATTTCCCGGGAATTCTCGGCTCGAGAACTCCCGGGAATGAATCCTAATAGGGACGGACAGACGACGGCGACTTTGTTATATACTATGTAGTGATAGTGAAAATGCAAAAAGACATAACCTTTAAATCGATCGATACGGCGTTTATAGTCCGCATCATTAATAGGCGTATTCTGGGACTCGTATGCAAATGTATAATGCCGACGATTCCGGGTCGGATTACCCGGACTAAATGGACGCTTCGGGTTTAAAAGGATTTTCACTTTGGTCTTTGTACCCGATATTTTATCTATGTTACGTGTGTAGGTTCATTTAAACAATTTAAATGTTACTGATAATGTGGGTCTAGGTTTTTGGTTCACGCAATCTTACTAATATTATAAACGTGAAAGTTTGTAAGTATGGATGGATGGATGGATAGATGGATGGATGGATGTTTGTTACTCTTTCACGTAAAAACTACTGTATGGATTTTAATGAAACTTTACAATAATATAGCTTATACATCAGAATAACACATAGGCTACAAGTTATAAAGATATTATGTGAATTACAACAAGTAACAAATATAAACAAGTCGAATTCAAAATTTCTAATTGTCAAATTTTCGACCATATTAAACTATAGACAACATAACGTTTCGCTGTCAGTTGCGTTTTGTTAAAGTAGGTTTTATACGGACGGGATAAAAATCTCAGGTAGCATAAGTCCAACTTTCTTTTTGTTTTGAATATATATAATGCGGAACAAAGTTCGCCGGGTCAGCTAGTATACATATATAGCATTCGTTCTATGAACGAACGATGTTCAGAAAACATAGTGTGACCAACTTATTTCTTCCCATGGGTGTCGTGGGTAAAGACCGAAGGACAAATCTAAACCCATCCACAAGAAAAAGGCAACTTACATGAAACACTAAACAAAGTGTATGTGGGCGTATAAAAATAAGTACAAACTTAATTGCGCTACATTGCTATTTCGTTTCAAATTTCACACGATTTGCTATAACTGTACTCGTAAATGTGGTTACTCTAATAAGATGGGTATTCAATTAATAAATGTATTGATCGACAAGCAAGTAAACCGACTAAACCGAAATATCGAGTGAACAACATTCATTAGTCTAAATTCTCAGAATATCGCTAAATATTTCAACTCGAGCAAATTTTATAATTCCACTTTGATGTGGTTTGTTCATAGCCAGAAACAATTATGAAGTTAAAATCAGCGAGTCGAAATAAACAGATTTATATAAACAATCGACGCCGCGACGACGCTTAATCGAATTCTCTCAATGTACAATTGATATCTCTGTTTACAACTGTAAACACTAAACGTAAGATTTCTTGTCTGTATACATAAGCATCTACTTTCTCCTCATTTTAATTATCGACTGAAATGCTGTTTACCCAACTGGATTACTTTCGAGTTTGTAAAATATTCTTACCTTTGTGTTGTTAAGTACTCGGGGAGTTTTATTTGGTTATTGAAAAACAATTTAATTTAATAACTTTCAGTGAACTTATACAAAGAAACTGCCTAGTTGGTCGGGTTGGTTGTGTCCTAGCGAAACTGGCATCCCAAACAAGACGCCTAAACAGGGGTTGGATGTAGTGCTTTTGGATCAGGGAGTCCCTGTTCGAATCCGGGGTTGGGACAACTAAGAGGCACTTACTCCGAGTCCAGGTGTTATTTGTATTCGGGAATTAGATGTTAGTACCTAAATGTCTAGATCTACATTTATGTACAGTGCAGGGGTTTCCTTTAAAAAAAGAAAATAATCATTCTTGGATTTTTTTATCCTTGGACATTTCACACAACGCCATCTCGTCCCAAGCTAAGCAACTTAATGCCTGTGTTATGGTAACGAGATGGATGATAAACTACTTATATCCATTTTTTTTTTGTAAATACATACTTATTATAGATAGAAATGACACCCAGACTCCGAGCCAGTGCCTCTGGTTCAGACAAAGACACTTGCCCGACCCCGGAATGGAACCCGGGACCCGTTGATCTAAAGGCGGCACATCTGACCACTAGACCAACGAGGCAGTCAATTTCAGCGTACAAAATTTTTAGCCTATACATGTATGATACGGCCTCCTCCAATTACATAGAGGGTAATTAGCCTACTGTGCCAGGCTCGCCAGACGGGTTGGCACGGGGTTTCGTATTAAGTTTTCCTTCTATTGAGCCTAGGATTTCGGCCTTGTCTTTTCCTTGTGTCTGACACCTTCAGGGAGGATTGGGTTGGTGACACTATGTATTCTAATTCTCACACGGATATACTAAATACTTCCTAAATATAAATAAAATATGTCTTTTGTCACAGAGGTCAACTTTTGTTCTTTATCTCTTTTTTAAAAACTTGTTGTATCCAGTTGCATCTGACATTTCACTTGTTAATTAATAAGTTAATCGGATAGAGATAAAATTACATTAATTTTTAATTCGCTCACATTGCCCGGCAAATCTGCGTGCCGATGATGCCAACAGTTTTATCGCATCAGTACTTTTCACACTCTGTCGGTAATGTGACACCGTGTGGTAAAATAGCAATGTGCTATTGATCTAATTGCAAACTATTACGTCCACATTATCGCGTATCATCGAGACTGAAGCACGGTATTGTTATCAGTGGGGCAATATTGTTATGTACAGTAGATACCATTGTTCGCGTGTTGTTCCGATACGTGTACCAATTTGTCGTTAGGAACGCCACTGATTACGTAAAGCGATAATGACGCTGTGTTCTGACAATGCTATTCGGAGCATCGAGATGTTTAGGCGGAGTTACAGAAAAAAGGGGTTGAGTCCTATTTAAGTCCAATGGAACCTTTCTAATACCACCGTTGAACAAGCAACGGCGCATAATGTAATCTCTTCTATGATACTACTACTCAGCGCATAGATAACCACTGTTGAGTCGGACCTCCTCCTGTTATATGGAGGGTGATTAGCGTACTGTACCACGCTGGCCAGTAGTGTAGGCTCAGGGATTCGTATCAAATTTTGCTGTTAGGTTAACGACCTTGCCAATTCCTTTGGTCGGCTCTTACGACACCCCTAGGGTGGAACGGGGTGGTGACAGTATGTATTCTAAATCCGTCAACACACTGACTAATCTCTTGTTTATTAACTAGCTGTCCCGGCAAACGTTGTTTTGCCCCGCGCAACCCCCTTCTCTAAAAAATAAACAATTTTCTCTATAAAATAAACAAATTTTTTTTCGACCCCCTTAAAATTTAGGGGGATGAAAAATAGATGTCCTATTCGCAGACCTACTCAATATGCTCACAAAATTTCATCGATTTTGATGAAATTTTGTCAAGCCGTTTCGGAGGAGTTTGGCAACTAAAACTGTGACACGAGAATTTTATATATTAGATATAATGTCATATTAAATTTCGTAGCTGACGCAGCCGCAGCTGAAAATGTTGTTTAACCATCTTTGTTAGTCAAGCACGCAAATATTACATAGCGGATTTAAATGATATTTGGAACGCCAAAAGTTTATCGACTAGCTTGAAACATTATACTTTTATCCAAGTAGTTCAGGTTCTATTAGTATCTATGCAAAATGACATTACGAAAACCGAGACCTTAGCTGTAAAATACATATGCACGTTTTTTTGTTTTGAAAGCGAAAAGCATTCGTTTATGTGTCTGATACACACATAAACGAATAGTGAGATCAAAGACGGCGTATAAAAACGACACGAATACATAGACCGCTGCGTAAGATTTGTACAGAAAATCATACCCAGATATGCCTATCGACTGTACTTATTTAGGTCCTTTTTTCAATGTACGTATCGAGTGTTACTTTTTCCAAGGCTTCCCTTTCATTTTCCAATACTCTTTATATCGCGAAATGATTTTTTTAAGATCCCCTCGCCCTTTTTTCTTTTGTATCTGTTTCAATTTTTACATGTAATATCTATTGGGTCTTGTGGGTCACATCAGTTTTCTTTAAAATAACTTCAGGATAGACTAAATAATTAACAAATAGAAATCAAATATAAAAGTATTAATAAAATGAATTGTCTATAAGAAATAGCATTTTGCGATTGTACAGATTTGTTGTATACAATCTGTTTTGTTTATATTTCTGGTGTACATTAAATAGATATGTATACATATCTATCTATTTATTGTACCCGGGTCCTTTTTCCGTTTTTATCGGGAAGCGCACCAGGCTAACCTGATTTGGCTAACAACCAGTAAAGGCAAACACCAGTTTAATGCGTACTACCGCCCTAATCGGGGCCTCCGGGTGGGACACAGGGATCGTCCCGTGTTTGGTTTAGGCCTAGGTCTCGTTTTAGACGAGCTTTCAGTTTTAACGCTACAGACTACGTGTAACGACTTCTGTTTTTAAATCTTTGTTACCGCATAACTTCATCTTGTTATGCATTAGATAGTTATCGGCTCATGGGCTGACAAATAGAAGTAGTAGATAGTTATTGCTTGTTATTGCCGTTTTCGAAGTCGGTTTACTATATTTTTTATAACATTAAAATACATTAAAAAAAAATGAAAATAATTACAATTACTTCTCGAATTTGCGATTAAGTCACCAAGAATATGGTATACTCACGATGTTTCGACACGACGCGACTGACTGCGTCGCCGTCAATCCATAATTCATGGGGACCATAGACACGATTGACCGACGTTGCCTCGTCCCTTGAATACTTAAGCCTCCGAATATACATACAATGCCCAGTAAGTAGCATAAGCTTTGACTCGTCCAATTAAAAGTTATGAACCCTTTTGGTTTTCTAACCATTTTAATCCTGACAATACATAAGGCAGTGCTGCCATTCGCTAACATGTTTATACTATGGCAGTTGATAGATAGATAACTCTCTATTGCAGTTAATAAAGTAATAATGAAAAACATCAATACAACATGTGCAATGGGCGGCCTTATCGCCTCAATATTTTAATTAACACTTTGTCTCTCAAGCAGCGAACAGGTTCTAGATAATCTCAAGATGCTCAAACAAAAAAGATTTTTATCCCAAGCCTAGGATCTTTTTAAATTCCATATTTTCCGTGTTGTGACGGACTTAGAATACATCATCATCAGCCTATTTCAGTCAACTGCTGGACGTAGGCCTCCCCCATGGCTCGCCACTGAACCCGGTCTTCGGTTCTATGCATCCAGTTGCTGCCGGCTGCCCGTCGCAGATCGTCGCTCCATCTAGCAGGGAGATACTTAGTGTATCTTGTATTATACATACTTGTAGGATACATAGTGTCACCATTCCATCCAGATGGTATCGTAGGAACCGACAAAAGGAAATTTTACAAGGCTGAATACCTAGCCGCAATAGAAGGAATAGAAGGATACGAAACCCTGTGCCAATTTCTGTGGCGAGCTGGCACAGTAGGCTTATTACCCTCCATGTAACTGGAAGAGGCCCGACTCAGACGTGGGTCATCTATGGGCTGAGTAGTGGTAGTATAAATATTCTGTTCATTGACTCACGCATTATAACATAATAGGAGATTGTTAATTAAAATTATATTTACGTTCAACTGAAGCCAGAAGTCATGCTTAATGAACTTTATCGATCTCTGGTCTCCGAAGGACGGTTTTCGCATTTTAAATATGTTTTTGAAAAGTCTCCGAGGAAACATTAAGTATTTAAATGGTGTTCTGTGCAGTGTTTTCAACGCTCTAAGGAGCGTGCCAAGTTATGGAAAGCAATAATTGATCGATACATTAATGGTTGATTGTCGTTTCCTAAAATCAGTGGTTTTCGTGTTGTGATACTGAAGCAACGGACTTTGTGTGAGAAACGTCGGCTGTGCCCACTAACACTCGCAGACCCAAGAGAGCTACAGAGTTCGGGTACCTACATAATTAATTCCGACCTGCCCTCATCCCAACCCGTCTTTACAGGTTACACAAAGGTGCCAATTATATCACGTCATGTTTATTAAGTAACAGATTGAACCCTGAAACGTTATGGAGTGTTTTAGATAACTCAGTTGGTAAATCAGGTACGAATTAATAATACATATCCGTAGTCGTTACATCGTAGTCGCGTGGTGACGGAATACATAGTGTCACCACCCCATTCCACCCTAAGGGTGTCTTAAAAGCTGGCAAACGGGAATGTCACACAGTATGTGAGAGCATACTAACGCCTTATTAGTATAACTTTTTAAATATTGAGTTTTCTGGTGCTCGAGTTATCATGCTCACTTTAAGACTCATGGCAGTGGTGGCGTCGTGCGACGGGTCGTTCTCTTCCCTGCAATATGGTTGAGGAGAGCGATGGCTGCCGCATGCGTCATGCTTGTGAACAGGTGCCGTTGCTGGGGGTCGGTTGGCTCGGGCGTTAGAAGGTTAGTATTGTTGATTAGATCTGGCTGATGTTTGGCCCTTTGCGGCTATTGCGCGCCTTTTACTCTCACAAACTGTCTTATCACGGCCTTGTACCTAAAAATGGCGATCTAAAAAGAGCAACTACAGAGTTTCTTGCCGGCTCTTCTCTGTAGAACTGCATTCCGAACCGGTGGTAGATGGTAAATTTTAAATTAAATATTATTTTGTTGTTTGACTTGTCAAAAGAGTTCTAATGAGCCAACTTGATTAAATGAGTTTTGAATTTGAATTTTAAGGAAGGTAACCGAGCCGCAAGAGAAGGAAATCTTGATACAAAATCTGTGCCAACCCGTCTGGCCAGTGTGTAGGGTAATCTATCATATAACTGGAGGACGCCCGACTCAAACGTGGGTAATTTATAAGCTGAGTAGTATTAGTTGTTACTAAGTTGGAAATTCGGAGATCATAATATAAACATTAATTTTAATTTTACAACCAAGATTGAAATTATCGTCTCGGGCATTCTGGCCGGGTTCAGCAGTGGGTTATAGAATACTGTGCCGAATAGGCAATCTTTTTGAAAATAATGATGTGTCATTAGCGTGTCCTCTGCGTTATACATTTAGATGAAGAATAATTTTTGTATTTTTTTTAAATGGATATATGTGCCTTTTAGCCTTTTTTATGCTCCATTCCATACAAACATAGGCAGACGTAAATAGAATACTTTTGTACGCTTGTTATGCCAGTGCTCGCCAAGATTCCTTCAAGTCTCACGCCTGGAAGATCGCAACCTTAATCCCAGAGAGTTTGCTCAAGTATTGCTCTACAGAGCTGTACAAATCCAAAACAAACTCGCGAAAGCTGATATTTCTGGCACTCGAACGCAACGAACACGAGTTATCAATTATTATTCTAAAGTAGTTAAGATCATGTAATGCACTGTTAATAGCTTGCTTACTAAATAATTCTATGAGCGTTTGTTACCCGGAGAAGTGCAACACAATGCGATGACTCGGCGCCACGCGTCGGCCATCGCTTTTATTCATTATTCAAATCGAGTTAAGGCCGCCACTATATGAAGTTAATTAGAATTTACATCTCTTATATTCGCTACATGGTCGGACTGTAATGTAGTAATCAACTAAAACCTTTTGAAATACTTTATTTTGTGACTATTCCTGAATGACGAATAGGTTTATTATTTTACTTGCTTTTATTTTGGTGTCGCATTGAACTTTGTGGTCTTTTCCTTTTACAAGATTATCATGATTATTTCAGACCATAAATTATAGACTACTTAGTCGTAGCTTCACTAAATTGATGAATGGAATTGATATAATGAACCACGCTGAACAGCCGGGTTTTTTCTGGCTAAAAGCATTCTAAATCTGTCTTCACACGGACAATATACCAACCATGATTAAATTGTTAACACTGAGCTATTTAAGACCAACATACATTATATATAGATATAGTCAAAGAATATACTTTACATTGGTCTTTGGTTTAGAATTCAGCCACACAATCGTTTGTTATATTTGATAATTTCCAGAAATGAAATAATACTTGAAATTCTTCCCTTCTCTGTTTGGCAAATATTTGTACATTTCTAATATTCACGTTCAAATATGATATGACCCAGTTTCGAAATACTCCAGGAGTTGGTTTTTTCATTACATTTACTTAACAAGTCGAACATTTGCTGCGGATTTCAACACTCTTTTCAAAAGTTTTTGTAAGCGTTCACGGATTGTACTTTTTCGTTTATTTACTTTCCTAATGTTAACTCGATTTGAAAATACTGTTTTAATCACTGTTCATTGTGTATTTGCATATTATAAATTTCTACCAATCTATCTAATAAGCAGAATGTCCACGCCCACTATGCTGCCTGGTTGGGATTGGATTCAAGGACCAGGTCATAATTGCCCTAGTGATCGTTCATTCTGCGGTATGTCTGCCACATCAACCGTGCAATCCCATATTGTTTTCATAGCTGATTCCAAAAATGCAGTCACCAAATGTTCACGTTTGGATAATCTTCTATGGTAGCTAAATATTTATTTGAAAAACCTCTGGAGGTGTTCCCGTTGTTCGCTACACAATAGCTCCTACCATTCACCTGTTGCGTTGCGACCTCTTCCATCAAATTTATATCGCAACAGATTACATTTTCCCTAAAGCCACATGTGTTTTTAATATTTGCTTATGATATTTCGATATTTGCTTTGATGAAAATAATATAAGAATGCAAACTTTATCTTATAACAGTATTAATAGATGTTTTGATAAAAGACATTGAGATCACGAGACTGCAGCTGATTGCGGTTGTGGCGTTAAATATACGTTAGCGCTCTAGGAACTTTGATGAATCTGTCATCAATAGAAAACAGTTTTCAGTTCCGCTTCAATTAATGTGCATTAGCTGGGGGTCATTTGTGTTAGTGAATTAGATGTTTGTAAACAGGCCACGCGATACAGGTTACACATAGTGATAGGGTAGGGCTTCGTTTTTTAAAAAAGAAAAATAATGGATTTAAATATTCTGAGCTCCGAGTGAACTGTAGTGTCTGTATGAGACGCATGTTGAGTTAATAAAAATGTATTTGTTCACATGTGGGTGTACGTTGTACATATGCAACTTGAATCGTCCACTAGTCGTTTGCGTCATCGATCTGGATGCACCGAGGTCGATATCTGATGCATTTGTGTTGTGCGTGTTTTGCGTTGGAAAGGGCGGGAATGCGTGGGAGGTCGCAGCTTGAGCGGGCGTACTTAGTGACTAATGCTACTATCTTTCTCTGACTTTCGGTGGCCACAGAAGAGGGTTTATAATCCCGACACTCAGTGCTCAGCTATAGAAACTAAAATTAAAGATTCTAGTAACGGCCAGTTGTATTGGACGTGATTTCATTAATCACTCTCACAGTGAATAATGAAATCACGTTTAACAATGGAATTATACCATAGTTTCATTAATCCATTTTATCATTGAAGGATTGAAGGTCGATCGGTGTAACTGAGGGTTAGAGAAGGAAAACTTGAGATGATCTAGAGGGCTAGAGTGATACAGAAGGCAAATTACTCGCCAGCAAATTTGTAAAGGGCCATCAACTGTGCGAAGTTTATAGGTTGAGAGTTTTAGTATATTTTATCTTCGGTTTAAAGAATTTATTTCCCAAAAGAACATTACAATAGTTCACTTAAACATGAGAAACTTAACTAATTAACATTAGAGTACAAAAAACTTAATCGATCCACCATAGCGATATACAATCTTTGACTGTTAAAAATAGCAAAAGTATAGAATAGACGAAAATAATAATGGAAGCTGTCAATTATTAAGGAGGTGTAACATTAGTCTTTTTTTTAAAATGTGAACAGATTCAGACTCTTTTATAGTTTTCGGCAGTTCGTTATATAATTGAGCTCCCTCATATTGTATATTCTTCTTTCCATACAAGGTTCTGATCTTAGGAAGTTCTATATTGCCTCTGCCTCTGGTAAAGTAACGATGTGTTTTATGTTCAAATGTGATTTGGGAGTGAATATTATTGGTAAGTATTTTGTTTATTTATATGCAAGTGTGGTAGGTATAAAGTTTATTATATATTTTATCTTGAAATCTCAAGATAAAATATCACAGGGCTTGCGGTTTTTCCCAGATCTTTTATATTTCCCATAGATGGTATTTTTTATACGCAGTATTTTTATACAAATTAATGATGTTTCTATTAAGCTACCACAGATCTATGTCGATGTTCATTGAATTATGTGTCGAAATGAAATCAATTTGTTGAGACACGAGTGAACAAGTTAACGACTAAGTTGAAAAATGATATTTAGAATAACAACAGGTACGTATTTTTTCCTTAAATGTTGTACTTTTGGCGCCTGGTTGGATTCGTAACCTTGTAACCAGTTATTCAAATTCCGTTTAGATGGAAATGACGTCAATGCTCCGAACAGCTTCGAGCGTTACGATTCTCGAGACGAAAGGTATGGTGTGAAGGGAATAAATGTGGCGATGTTAACGAAATGATGTAATGGGTTTGAGTTAACTCTTCTGATCGAACTGAATACGGTACCAAACGCAGACTATGACTTCGATCAATCTATACAATTTAAGATGAAAAAGGGCTCGGGCTTTTCGAGCAATTTAATTAGCCTTTGTTCTACTTCGTTTGCTCAAATAGATGAACACCTAGTCAGGCGAGGTCGGATGTCTATTCGCCATAGATTATTCCGTAGTTGCAAATATCTTAAATGGATCCTTTTCTTCTGGGACCGGGTAGCTAACCTACTGGGAAAGGACTTGTGTTCCTGCCCATAAGGCGCTAGCGCTAGTGTTGCGAACGTGATTAACGATATTAGATAGGTCCCGTGCTTGTATGAAAAGTATAAAAAAGATAAGAATTGAGCTACTTACAAAGATCGACACATTTCCCACCATACTCACTCGTATATAATCGGCCTATTAAGCCTACGAACACCAATCTCCAGATTTCAACACAAATAATCCCTCTTCCAAGAGCCGTTCCAAGATTTAGATGTCTCTGCGGGAAGAAAGTAATACCCTTAGTGATAGGATAAGTGTACAAGGTATCCAACGTGATACTTATGGTCCAGATCGACGTAAGTCCCAGCACACCAACAAATATTATTCAATCAATCTGCACTTTAGACTAATTTTTCTTATTGCTTATTCGTTTGCACGGTGCATTTAAGCTAATATTAAGCGTAGTATTAGCCATTATTGTGAGCCAGAACTTAGATTGCGATTGTTAGAATGTCAAAAAAGTGTAGCATAGTTCCCAAACTACCACTATAGTATTAATAGCTTACCAAAATTGCTAATCAAAGGCGCGGTGATTGTTGATTTCGACTCTATTGATTTAGCAGGCATTGGGGCTCTAGATAACATGGTACTTTGTACTAAATTATGAAGATATTGATAAAGTTAACAGAGCTCGCTTAGAAATTGTGTTCCCAATCTAAATAATCACTTTATCCTTAGTAAATTTCACCATTAAATTGTTTTCTTTTTTATTTTGTATTGAAGCTGGCTTGCCTTTGTGTGTAGATACACAACATATAGTCAATAGAAATAAATTAGAACGTAGTATTCTAACTATTAAATCTGTAAATCAATTAAAATATAACAAAGATGATTTGATATTGGTAAAAAATGAAACTGCTAATAAGTTGGATAATATATCCTATTATCCTTATAAGGTTGTTGAAGATTAGGAAAAAAAATTGAAAAAATAATAAATTTGATATTGTGCATAAGAATAGAACGAAACTTCTTAATAATTAAGTCTTATCTAAAGTAATGTGTTTTTGTAATACAAAAAAGAAATGTATGTAATCATTTTTTTGCTGAATGGATTTTAATGAAACTTTACAAAAATATAGCTTATGCATCAGAATAAAACATCGGCTACAATTTATAAAGATAATAATTGTCGAAAATATAACAATAAGTGTCAAGTAAGTAGACAAAAATTCTAAGGGAAATGTAAATTCCATCACCACGCGGGTAAAACCGCGGGGCGTGGTTAGTGTTTAGATATTAAGGACAGTCTATCATTAAACATTCGTCGACGACACTCGTCTTTCACTCCTGCACCCGCACACCTTTACATTACTGTCCCACTGTGTGTAGACACTACATGCCATCATGACAGCGGCACAACCCTTGTAGAGAAGGTCGGTTATTGGTTTCTACGGTAAAAGCTTTGCGCTATATTGAAATCTAATCACGTCGAAGGCGTATGTAGTGCGTACGCCTTATTTAGGGTCAGAGAAATAAATGTCACCTTATTGATGGCTTTTCGTATTTTATGAACAACGTTGAAGATTTCGACCTTACGATTGTAAACATTTCTTCTTTCATTTATAGTATTTGTTTAAACATATTTACTGTAGAGAATAATATCCATAATTTCAGAACACAGTTCTAGATGATTGTTTAAAAATACGACTACTACTATTCAGCCCATAAATGACTTGCTGCGGAATCGGGCTCCTCAAATTACATGGAAGGTAATTAGCCTAATGTGCCACACTGGGAGACGGGTTGGCACAGGGTTTCCTATCAACGCCCGGGTCTTGGCGATAATATTCTTTAAAGTTGCTGAGGCCAGGGCGAGAGGCGAACACCCCACTTCAGAAGAAGTTGGAGACTGGCGAGCCCAGGAGAGAAGACAGCTTGTAACTCAATGGACCGAGATGCTTCTGGAGCCGCGGGCAGGAGTTAAGACTGTAGAGGCGATAGCACCTGTTCTCGAGGAATGGGTGACGAGACGTCACGGCACTCTGTCGTACCACCTCACGCAGGTCCTCTCGGGACACGGCTGTTTCGGGAGGTACCTGCACAGAGTGGCAGGCCGCGAGCCTACGGGGGAGTGCCACCACTGCCAGAGTGTGGAAGAGGATGACGCGCGACACACGATGGAACGTTGTCCGGCGTGGGCTGTAGAAAGAGCCGATTTAGTTGCTGTCGTGGGGAATGATCTCTCATTGCCAAGCCTGGTTCGGGAAATGCTTGCTAGTGAGAGATCATGGTTAGCAACAACCGCATTCGTGGAAGCCGTTCTACGGCAGAAGGAAGATGCGGAGCGGGAGCGGGAGCGTGCCCCCAGCGCCTCTACAGCGCCGAGCGCGTAATGGGCGCCGCCGTTTCGCGCACAACCGCCGCATCCCGCCCTGATACGGGCCTCCGGGTAGGGGACTAATTGGGGCCGTCCCTTGCCTGAGGAGACCAGGTCCAGAGGCGGCTGGGGCCATACCAGATGTCCCGGGTATGGCGCCAACGGAGGACTGATGTACCTCCGTGAGTGAATGGCGCATTCTCCAGTAATGTGCAAGAGTTGTCTGGGTCGAGATAAGATAACATCTCCCCAGGACCCCAAAAACCTACAGCAGCGTGGACGGCGACTTAGGTCCCTATGGCGCTGTAGTATACAAGGTGAGGGACGGGACATGAGTGGGGGTTTTAGTGGGTAGGGGGATCATCACCGGATTAGGGCGTCTTCGAGTCCGCACATAACCCTATCACCTCCACTCGCGGCGCATTTTCCTCCGCGAGTGGAGGCGTTAGAGTACCTGGCAAAAAGGGTTTCCCCCACTCTAAAAAAAAAAAAGGGTTTCGTGTCAACTATTCCTTCTCTTGTGGCTAGGTTATCGGCCATGTCTCCTGGCAATGCCTTGGATAATTTCCTTTTGTCGGCTCTTACTTCACCCTCAGGATGGAGAGGGGTGGCGACTTACTACGGGGTCTCAAAATGTTTTATTTTATTTTGATGAGTCAAAAATGAATATAATGTTGTTTATTTTATAATCCAATTTGTAATTGTTAATGTGACACGTATTGATTCTCGCCTTTCATAAGTTATAACTATAGGCCCAGTCACTAGTATAATTAACTAGATATCATCGTGCGATACCGGAGCCCTCGCAGTTTCAGTTTTCCAATTACGTAAACTCCAATTTAACTTCAATCAGTTCCAATAACGGGAGCAGGATAGAGGACCTTCACGCAGCTCGTACATTACATAAAACCGAATGGTATTGGCAGATACAGACAGAACAACGCTGTGTTGTTAGAAGTTAGTTCTAAATTAACGGTAAAATGACTATCCAGCAAAAAAAAAACTTACTTAAGGAATATATGATTTCACAAACCTTAAATCACACACAAACACCTTTTCATGATCTAATATCAATTCTGGCAAATATTTGTGATATCAAAAACGTATTACGCTTTCCTGACATGTAATTTTTCGCATCATTTCTTCGTATCGCAAGCTACGATTTGACTTCCAATAAATATCATACGATCAGAATTCTGGAAAATTCCTTTACTGGTCCAAAATATAATTTATAACATAAATTATAAAGTTATTAACTAACAGTTGGTAATTTTGTATACAGATCATATAATAAGTAAACTTCTTTTTCTTTCTTTTTTTTTATTGATGTAAACTTCTGGTACCTATGATAAGTTAGTTACATTAACATTGTCAATTATTTAGACTACGTTTGTGTTACACATTATTATGACTTCAGGTCTGATTAGAATATCAGCATTACAAAACATAAACACACACAAACATACAAACAGCATTTTCTATGCTTAATTGTTACTTCTTCTACTTTTACAGTCCAAAAATGGCCCACTGCTAATTTATTTGGAGTGTAATTAGCCTACTGTGCCACGCTGGCAAGACGGGCTGCCACGGGATTTCGTATCAAGTTTTCTATTTTCCGTCTCTTCCGCCTAGCTTTTCGGCGTATCATTTCCTTTTGTCGACTCTTACGACAGTCCTAGGACGAAATGTATTTTCTCAATCCGTCACCACACAGAGGAAAATATATTAATTTCATTTCATTCTGTACATAATTAAATGACGATGATAATGAATATAATAACAAATTCTTATAGCTCAGATGTAGAGATTGGCCTATTTATTCAGTACCCCGACAATATTATTTACATTCCACTGAACGTTTTAATATAAAAAGGGAAAGACAGCAAATATGCCACAAAATCTCCCGAATTCTCGGGTCGAGGCGTAGGTGGGGCGAAGGAACATCTTTATCGGTAATACCAGCCCAGAATTTTATTGGAACATGTAAAGAAATATGTAAAAGGTCTTTGCCGAAAAGTGATACATAACATTGGTGGGTAAATGAACGCCAACTTGATGAATGAGCCGGTTGCGCCCGTAAACTTTTCAAGTCGTATCGAGCTTGATGCTATGAAAGAATGAGGTCGTCGTCGAAATAAATTTGCAATTATCATAGAATTTTATAGAAATGGAAGTGTTTTAAATCAAGCTCGCATGAAAACAGACTAAAGTTATCGATATAAATAAATAAAAACAGCACTAGCCATAGCCAAGTGACTTCCGAATCGTACTCTTTGGTAGGTTAGACAGACAAATGTATGGGATTGACATTGACAGGTCGTGCCATTCAATGGTTTTTTTTCCTATTCTATTAGAGCGTGCGTTACGAAAGCCACTTGGCTATCGAATAGGCCCAGTTAATCATCTCACAAATTTAATTTTTCTGAGGCGGCGGAAAATGCTGCTGCAATCTTATGAAATAAATTTGACCCGATTTCTTTAGAGTCAAAAAATTAGGTGATTCTCATTTCGACTGCATGTTTTTTTGTATGTCTGTTACAGCATGACTCTGTAATTCGTTTTTTTATTCGATTAGTATTATCTTCAGATTGGTCCCATAGAAATTTTATCGAAATCGGTTTAGTAGTTTGCTGTAAAACTTAAATTTAGTTAACAACATAGCAACATACGACGGAAAGCAAATTCGCGAGTTTTTACTTTACTATTTGTTGTTTCCGTCGAAAAATTTCGTTTATTCTTCTTCTTTACAGATAATGAAATAAAAATTAAAACTGAACAAAATAGGTAAATTATAACGAACAGCAAAATAAAAAATATTTTTTCCTTTCAGCTGGATGCCGCCACTGCGCAAGAGTGCAAGTGCGGATATTCTGCGCCGCCTAGCCGCCAACTAAACCGTGAGTTTTCTACTTAACGTTAATCGATTTTCATATTAAAATTCCGGATTCCCATCAAAGTTCACCTATATGTGAACCTTAGACCCCATTATATTTACTCAGTAGCGATCTGCTTGAGCAGTTGCTCTTGATGCTCGACTAATACTTAGTACTCTATATATTAACCCGGCATCAAGAGCTACCCCATTCCATCCTGGGTGTCGTAAGACCCGACAAAAGCAAATTATAAAGCCTGAAACCTAGCCGCAAGAGAAGGAACATTTTATACGAAAGCTTTTTGTTTTGTTCGCCCGGGGTAAGATCCTTTATGGACTTCCTCGCCGGCCACGGGGTTGGCCAGCGCGTGTGGGACTCTCCCCCATAGTGGGGGCCTACCCACTAAACCTCCCCGGGGTGCTCCAACTCGCGTCCTGTTGCGGCATTGTAGGATCTGATGCAGAACCAGGCCTTATACGAAAGCCTGCGCTAACCCATCTGACCAGCATGGCACAGAAGGCCCTACTCAGCAGTTGGTTATGTGTGGTCTAGTAGATGTGCTATAATAAATGTAAATTAATGATGAGAATATTCTGCGATGGGCTGTCCATTAATCACGTGATGCTTTTTTAACATTTTTAACCCCTCCCTCCCCTTTGGTGATACCACCCCCATTAAAATCACGTGTATTTTTAGTACCTACAAAGAACCCCTCCCCCCCTTTCAAACCTCACGTGATTAAGGATAGATAATAAGTAAAAATAATTTTCATGTTTACCAAAGCAACACATGAAAAGTAAAAAGCAGCAGTAATACCCATGCCTAGTGTAGACGCTAATAGATTTTTGTGGGAGGTCGTTTGAACTCGTGCGTACACATGATAATGCTGAATGTTTATAGGACTGACTACGCACACGGTGCTGGTAATTTACGCGAAACCTTGGCAGGTATAGAATTGTAGGGCAGCCAGAACGTCGAGCCAGCGCGTGGAAGCAGCTTTTTTTGCAACGAAACGCGCCCCAGCTATGCACGTGTATTAGACGCAACGAAGACCGGATTTTTCGTGGATTGTTGGCCCTGTTAATGTTGGCTTATTCGTTATTACGTACTCGTGTCGTCTGGTACGTGGTGATTTGGCGAACTTGCTCTATAGTGTTGTTTTTAATAAAAGCAACTGCCTCGTTTCGACTGCCTCGTTGGTCTAGTGGTCAGGTGTGCCGCCTTTGGATCAACGGGTCCCGGGTTCGATTCCGGGGTCGGGCCAGTGTCTTTGTCTAAACCAGAGGCACTGGCTCGGAGTCTGGGTGTCATTTCTATCTATAATATGTATGTATTTACAAAAAAAAATGTATTTAAGTAGTTTATCATCCATCTCGTTACCATAACACAAGCATTAAGTTGCTTAACTTGGGACGAGATGGCGTTGTGTGAAATGTCAAAATAAAAAAAATAAAAAAAAATAAAAAAACTACAGAGTTTACAAACCGGCGGTAGTTTCAGTAAGAATGTGGAGAGATGTAGGGGTCGTGGTAGGCCCATATAGAGATAGAAAAGAAGGTATGTATGTATGTATAAAGAGGTAGATGAATTGTGTGAATTCGGAAGTCCGTATGAGACGTATAAATGTAGATATGATGGCCGATGGGAGTGTGTAAAGAGAGTAGGTACCACCTAGCGTGCTACAAGGGGCGGGAGATGATGATGGTAGTTTTAAGCATGACGATGCAGTTTTTATAACAATTTTTATTATTAGATAATTTTTAGAGCAATTTTTTCACAACATTAACACCGGTTCGAAAGGCTGCTCTACAGGGAAGTGTCGATAAACTCTAGCTTTTTTTTCTTCGCCATTTTTGTATACAAAGACTGATTTGTTAGAGCAAGCCCGCGCAACTGTCACAAATGGCCAGTATTAAGTCAGTATTTAGAACTGCATACGTGATTAGAGCGACCGCCCGTAACGGTACATGTTCACAAGTTTGACACATGTGATAACCATCGACTGCCTCGTTGGTCTAGTGGTTAGATGTGCCGCCTTTGGATCAACGGGTCCCGGGTTCGATTCCGGGGTCGGGCAAGTGTCTTTGTCTAAACCAGAGGCACTGGCTCGGAGTCTGGGTGTCATTTCTATCTATAATATGTATGTATTTACATAAAAAAAAATTATATAAGTAGTTTATCATCCATCTCGTTACCATAACACAAGCATTAAGTTGCTTAGCTTGGGACGAGATGGCGTTGTGTGAAATGTCCAAGGATATCGCCCTCCTGCCCTCCTCAACCATAATATATGTCAGCGAAGAGGGTGACCCGTCACACGGCGCCACTACTGCCATTAGTCTTTGAGTGAGCATTAAAACTCCGCCATCAATCCCAGCTGCCCAGAGCTTGTTTGACAATGATAACGATTACTATTTGGTTGCATTTCACTGGAAACACTTGGGTAAAAAAAATTGGTTCAGGAAAATTTCAACATTCATACTTCAAGGTATTGCGGCCTACATCAATGTACTTAATTACTTCTCAGCCCACATTTCCTTCTCTTGCGGCCAGGTTTTCTGCCTTAATTTTTCCATTTGTCGGCTCTTACGACACCCTCAGGATGAAATGGGGTGGTGACTCTATGTATTCTAAATGCATCAATGTGCTCTAATCAAATACCGTGAAAGGAATAAAAAGAAATTATGGGATTGTGGCAATATAATTCACGTACCGCTGGGCGCTATGCCAATGAAATTTTTTTTTTTTTTTTATTTGAAAGACTGTCTCGTGTTGATTTACTGCGTATCACTCATTCACTGCTGGTACCAGTCGTAAATGTCTCTACGCATAATATACTGTTTAAAGTTTCAGTCTACAGCCGTACTGTTGCTAAACTAATTTAGCTATTGACGTCTAAGTTTTGAAAGAGCGATGTCCTAGCTGATCTTGAGTTGTTGATTCATTTTTTTCGATGTTAGTCTTTGAGCCAACATCGAATTATTTTATAGAATTTGGTTTGGAAGGGATAGTTAGTTCTTGGTAAGTTTTGTTCATGGAAAATTGGAGTTCACTATTTACTTTTAATTCACTATTATACTAGTCCACTATTCAACCCATACATGATCCACAACTGAGTCGGGCCTCCTCCAATTACATGGAAGGTAATTTCAGACGGGGTGGCATAGTGTATGCCAGCAAGTTTTCCTTCTCTTACGCATGCCGTAACAGCCGCGCAGAGCCCTATTTTCAACGTCAAACGTCGTTGTCGTTCTTAACCGTCGTTGCTTACCGGCAAGTAGAACGATTGAATTCAGCACTGTCTGGCAAGCTACCCATGCAGTTTATGCTATGTACATAGTTCAATTTATATAAACAACGAAACGGTAGAATGTTTAAACAAGCATCGAATCGTACGATGCAATGTTTGATAAGTGATCCCCGGCGAACCCGATACATTTCTGGAACATTGAATATTGATCTTATACAACACGAAGTTATTGTGTAGCTTGTATGCTCTACTGCATGCTAATGCAGTAAACTATCTTAAGTATCTGCAGTTGCTGGTACATCTGGATCTTACTCGTTTTATTGTGCTATTTATGAAGTTTAACTACTGCCACTCAACTTGCAGAGCTCAATGTTGAACTATCACCATCTCCAATTGGATGGAGGAACATTGCCGCGATAATTAGTTTTTTTTTGTTATGTTGGATTTTCTCATGGGTACACAGCAGCTAAATGCCAGTCGGGTTTTGTGGAAAGTTGGTTATTTGTGCCCCGACCTACCCACAACCAACGGCGTCCCTCAACTCCTCCAAACACTTCGCTCCCCAACGGGGAACATGCTCTTTGACCCTGACGATCCTTGGCCCCTAATTCAGCAGGCCCCATGCTTTCCCCAAACCCATAGGGAAGAACGTGCGTGACATTGCACGTGCCGCCTCCTGGCAAAACAAAAAGCAGCCTATTTATTTTCAAAGCTCCATCAAGTTCAATCAATTGTAAATCTATAAGAATTTAATATACATCTAGAAAAGTCCATATGTCACTGTTCTATATTCAATTGTATAAAGTTACTACGAATTTTCGAGGAAGTGCAGCATGTGTGTATCTTACACACTTAACGATCCAAATCGTTTTACATAAATCATTTTAATCCACTCCTATCTTATTGAATCTACGGTGTTTAATTAATAGGTCAAATTCACAGACTAAGCTATCGGTAACTAATTTGAGGCAAAACTAAAACCAATAATGTGTTGACCTAATTTGTTTAGAAACACACGCGTAGGAAATCAATACTCGTGTGATTAAAACTTTATATCGGATGGTCCGATGGATCAGTTCCTTTATTGCTTTAGAGATAAACACTTTAGTTGAGTTATAAGAATTAGGGCAGTGGCCCCAAAAGCGTATATAGGAAAAGTTTTATTTATGTAACTTAGAGCACAGTTTAAACTCTTAATTATTAAGCAAACGTAGCGTCAGTCTCAACGAAATCGTTTGTCCGTTGATAGTATGTCGATTAAGGGCCACGTCTCGTATTTCGCAAAATTTACAGCAAACAAATATTGTTTTATAGTTATTTAAAAAGCAATAAGTGAAACACATTTTACATTTCTTTAAAGTGTATGATTTGAGCTTATCGTTAAGTGATTTTAATTTAATTTTAGTGTTTAAATTAATACCTCTATTAGGCGCTAAACATGCCTATGTTTAGGTGACGCGCGCCAAAGGATCTTATTGACGCCCTTGCAACTTAAGAACTATAACAAAATCAAGAAAAGTATTCAGATAACATCTATTGCCACATTGTCTAGAATAATCTTATCTGGCCATTTTTTATAGAAATGATTCTATTTTCTTATTTGACGGGTCTATGAAGTTGTAATTTCATGAATTTTACCACTGAATATAAAATTTTTTTTCTATTATAAGTAAAAGTGTAACAAGGTCGTACTTAAAACCACATGTAAATGAACTATACTTAAGTAAAAAAAAAATATATTTAAAAAAAAAACATCATTTTTACGTACTTTTTACCTTTTGTAACTTATATGCCCATTTATAAACAAAATGACGCCTGTAATTCCTTCAGTTTCGCTGAGGCTTCTCAGCGCTCGGACGTGTGCTCTGCTGCTCAACGTTATTTGACCTCTCGCTCGCACAGTCACTCTCTTTCCCTCGCGCAGCTCTTATGGACTGAGCGTAGTTTGTGTTGAACGTTGCTCTACTTGAATTTATTTTCATTTACTTGTATTTATTGATTCTAGTTTTAGTGTATTAGATTAATTGACTTTTATATTTGCCGAATTAAATTTTGTTTACGTTTTCCTTGTAGTGTGTATTAAAATAAGTGTATTATATGAATTAGATTTTTACATTTGGTAAATTTATTACCAAAAGAAATAAATAGAAAAAGATGGACAGAAAAAAGAAGAAATATCCTTGTGTCAGTAAAAAGAAAAATAAGGCAAAAGTTGAAGTGATGAAAAGGAACAGACTTATAAGGTATGTTGAATACTATAAAAGGATATTGATAATTTTTGGGGATTTTTGAGGGTTGTTGGTAGTTTTTGAGGTTTGTTGGTAATTTTTGGAGTTGTTGGTAGTTTTTGGATTGTTGGTAGTTTTTGTAGATAGTTGGTAGTTTTTAGGGGACGTTAGTAGTTTTTGAGGGCTGTTGGTAGCTTTCGGGCTTGTTAGTAGTTTTTGGGGGTCGTTAGTAGTTTTGAAGGGTTGTTGGTAGTTTAAGGGGGTTGTAGGTAGTTTTTGTTGGTTGTTGGTAGTTTTTGGGGTTTGTTGGTAGTTTTTGTGGTTTGTTTTGTAGTTTTTGTGGGTTGTTGGTAGTTTTTTGGGTTTGTTGGCAGGTTTTGTGGTTTGTTGGTAGTTTTTGTGGGTTGTTGGTAGTTTTTTGGGTCGTTGGTAGTTTGTTCATGGTTGTTGCTAGTTTTTGTGGTTGTTGGTGATTGTCGGTTGTTGGTGGTTTGGTTTGGTTTGGTTATTTGGGGTATATTATATGTTCTATTGTAATTGACAGTTATTAATTTACGTGACCTTAATTTTTTCAGGTCCACTACGTCATGTGATCGTCAACCGATGTCAAATATTAGCAATACTTGCCCTCCAGTAAATGATATTATGTCATGGTAAAATTATCTGTTATTACCTTTTGTATTGAAATACATACGCAAATACAATATTAGCTCATATATGATAGTATTTGTTTCAGTGATCAAAAGCACAAACCTCAAACTTCTTCTCGAAGTATTTTTATGCCAACTGGTGATTCTATGGAGACAAAAGATCAAGGTGCAGCAAATAAAACCCGAAATGAAAACTCGGTAAATATTCACATATTTTTGTGTTGCTACTAGCCTCTTCGTATTCAATAATGAAACTATGGCCAGCAATTGTAATTTTATACAACCATAGTTTCTAAATGCAACTTCACACATTTCATATCTACTATAATTGTTTTAAAATTGTATTTTATTTATGTGAATGAATAAACATTTTCAGTTTTGCCTTATTTAAGAAAGATAATAATTATATTCAATTTAGGTCACCAAAAAGGGGCGAAAACGTAAAGCCTGCAGTGAACTGCCTTTTAGAACTGTTAAATCTAAGGTATTTACAATAAAATAAATATGGGCACATAGAATTTGACTCAAGGAAATATAAGGTTAAGTTATTACTTTTTTTATTACAGCGCCAGCTATCTGCACGAGAAAAGGATGATTGCTTCGACTTCGATGTGGAACGTGAAGACATGTGTCATAAAAAAGAGAATTACGATTTAGAAGGACGTCGAATTGTCTCTATTAAATATCTCTTGCATTCTCTGCAAGCAGTTGCTGATCACAGTAATGACTCCTTTGGATGCAGATTTTCACATTTACAATGCATCGGTGAAACAAGAAAAGGATTCATTTCAACGCTGCGCATGAAATGCCAATTGTGTAACGCAGAATTTAATATAGATACCGATGATCCCGAAGCTAATTACAACGTTAATCATGGTATTGTCGCGGGCATAATTAGTATCGGTTGTGGCCTCCAAAATTTGAATGAATTAGCGACAAACACTGATATACCCGCTATGTCAAAACAACTGTACAACAAAACAAGCCAAGTCGTTTATGACTGGTTTCATAAAACGGCGGAAGAAGAAATGCGGAAGGCAGGAGAAGAGGAAGCGAAACACGCAAAAGAGATTGGAAACGTCGACAGCGATGGAAATCCCATGATAACCGTAATTGCTGATGGCTGCTGGTCAAAAAGATCATTTCGCAACAACTATGCAGCTTCTTCTGGTGCAGCAGCAATTATAGGTGCTTATACTGGAAAACTGTTGTACTTAGGAATAAAAAATAAGTACTGTATGATATGTGCTCGAGCGGCTAATAACAAAACCGAGCCTAAAGAACATAAATGCTACAAAAATTTCACAGGAAGCTCATCGAGTATGGAATCAGCTGCATTAGTTGAAGGCTTCAAAACTTCACTGGATACACATGGTTTGATATATGAAAAACTGATTTCAGATGGGGATTCAAGCACTATTAAAAAAATTTTGTCTAGCAATCCCTATAAAAATATAAAAGTGGAAAAGATTGAATGTAGAAATCATCTGTTAAGAAACTTGTGCACTAAATTGCGTCTTCTTATAAAAGACACTCAAATCCCTCTACAACAAAGAAAACTTTTCACAGAGTCAAAAATTATGAAGTTAAGAAGATACGTTGTACGGTCAATAAAGTTAAGAAAACATGCAAAAGATTCTCAAGATGTTAAGATATCTAATCTAAATGGAGATATTTATAATGCCCTACACCACGCATTAGGAAATCACACTAACTGTGTAGATCAGATATGTCCTGCAACTGATAAACTAGATATAGATGTGACACAATCTTTACAAAACACCGCTCTTTGGTTAAAAATGAGCCAATCCATTTCATATTTGGCATCAAATGCCAAAAGCCTGATTTTTGATGTAGATAGCAACATAGCTGAAACATTTAACTCAGTTATAGCTAAATATGTAGGTGGTAAAAGGATAAATTTTACTTTAAGAAACTCTTATCAAGAGAGGTGCTCAGCTGCTGCCATTTCGTTTAATACCAAAACACCTATCACTGCAGTTAACAGGTTCATATTTAAGAAACCATCTGGTAAATATGTAAAAATATTCGAGACAAACAAAACCAAACAAAAAAAATGTGCTAGGCAGTTTCGAAAAAAGTTTCGTACTGCTTCTAAAGTTAATGACCCAGATTATGGTGCAAACGCTCAACGCCCGGATATGAGCGAAGAAGTATTTGAAGTGTCAAAGCAACACTTTTTAAGAGAATTAGAAGTCACCACAGAAGAGCGGGAGAAAATTCAGAGAAATACTTTGCAACAGAGCCATAGCCAAGACTGGATAGAGCAAAGAAAAAAGAGGTTAACAGCATCAATATTTGGAAAAATTTGTAAAAGAAAAAATTATATCAGCTGTGCCCCATTAGTGAAATCGATAGTTACATCTAAAGACTTATCCCACATACCATCAATTGCATATGGAAAAGAAAATGAAGAACAAGCATTACAGCAGCTGGCCCATCAGGAAAATATAAAAATTTCTAAATGTGGACTTTTTGTTCACAAGACATACTGTTTTTTGGCAGCTACACCTGATGGTATTTTTAAGGATAAGGAAGAGAAAACAGGTGTCGTGGAAGTTAAATGTCCCCATGCTGCAAAAGATATGAACCCAGAAAATGCAATTAAAGAAAAAAAAATAACATTTTGGAAATATGACAAAAACAAAAAAATATTCATAGTAGATAAAAATCATAACTACTATTACCAAATTCAAGGTCAGTTGGAAGTAACTGAACAAAATATTTGCGTGTTTGCAGTGTGGACCGGTAAAAATCAACCTATGAAAGTAGAATATATAGAAAGAGACGAACAATTTTGGAAAACAAAAATGCTGCCCCCGTTGACGAAGTTTTTTTACAATTGTCTGCTACCAGAGTTAATTGATTCGCGCATTGAACGCTCTATGCCAATAAAAGACCCACCATACATAATGGCAGCAATAGAATACAAAAAACAACAACAATCCCAAAAAAGGTCACCTCTACGCGATTAATATCACCCGATTTTTTTTTATATTTAAATATATATAAAAATAAATATTTCTTTCTTTTGTTTATTTTTTTAATCAACTGTTTATAAATTACCCACTATTGAAGCCCGGCACTTACCCAGATAACCAGATCATACTCATTATCTACATTAACCAAACATATATCAACCAACAGGGTTGATACATATATATGTTTGATTGATATCACAAGTCATGTCAAACTTTCTTAAACTTGGAGACAATATGGTCTTGAAAAATCTCATTGATCTGTGTTCGACTAAAATTTGAACGCGTGACCTATAACGTGACTGGCTAGCGCTCTAACCACTGCCGTTAACCTATGTACAACATATTTTTTTGACAACGTTCTTAATGGCAAACATATTTATCAAAACTTATTTAAAAGCAAAATTTCTTATTCTAAATACAGCTTCTTTCTTAAGAACCTCTTTTTGAAGTCGGTTAAAATTTGCAACATTTATTATTATGAAATACAAATAGATAAAATTATCATATCACGAAAAAAGTAAAAGGATTATTCTTGAAAACAAAAAAAAAATATAAAATTAATTAAGTAGAGCAACCTTCCATCGTAATCTTGAACGTATTTATGCAGGGGGGGGAGCGCCACCTGAAACGGCTGGGATAGAAGTTGAGCAAAGCGAGACGACGGCCTTAAGGTTGATAACGTTCTTCCTCTATACTGATAAAGACAATGTTTTTTTGTTTAAACGCGCTAACATCAACAACGCTACTAATCCGAGCTGAACAGGATATTTTACATTGGTGATTGGATAGACTATTTGTCAAGGAAGGTTTCCGGCAGTATATCTTCGATCTATCGACATTTGACGATAGTTGCGTGTAAAGAAATGCTAAGAAATTCTGGCACAAAACACACACATCCGACAGGTTTGTTATAACTTAGCCACTTTAATTAAAATTGTCATAGTACCTAACTACATATTTCTTTTTATTTTGAATAGCTTGGTGGAAGTCGCTTGTGCATTTTAGCACAGCGTGACGCCGGTCGCCGTCGGATGTTTCGGCAGTAAATTGTGCCGTGAATCCGGATACTTATAGAGAAACTGAAAAGTCTATTCAGCGAGTATAATTTAGGACTTTTATACCAAGCCTTTTTTGGAAAAGAAACCTCTGCATTACGTATAGGGTGTAGGGACGGCCCGCTGCTAGATTATATGGAGCGACGATCTGCGAAAGGTTGCGGGCAGCAGCTGGATGTGTCAAGGTGAAGACAGGGCGCTCGTTAGGGGAGGCCTATGTCCAGCAGTGGAATAATGTGGGCTGATGATGATGATAATTATGGTCCTATTTAGGTCGCCTTTGTCTTAGCAGATGAATGGATTTTTATGGTTCAACTAAAGTTTCGACGTAGAAGTTGTTAAATTTATTATCATGTGCCCGCATATCTCCGTTGAATACCGTGCATAATTTCTGCGAACTTGGTATGTGTGCGATAAATTTTTGTTTGTTCCACAAGGTAGGAGAAAATCGTACAACCTCGAAATGCCATTTGTTCTCGCAAAGCGTGATAAACCTGGCTGGCTTTTACTAGTTTTACCCGTATGACCGTCGCAATAGATTCTAAACTTAAAAGTAAGTTTGCTCGGGGCAATAAGAAAACGGTCAGATTTCTACAATAAGCTCGCCAAAATACCACTGTGATACTTGTATCGGCTCTCATGTGTAATACTTTTGATGTGAAGCGGATATACACAGTCAAACAAGAACCCAAACACTTAAGAAAAACATTCTAGCCGCAAGAGGAGACAATTACACAGCACGTGTACAACCTCTAATCTGGCGTTATAATTGACCCAGTTTGACGCTGACGGATTGGCCAAGGGCTTCATGTGAAAATTTCCTTTTGTTGTGTCTAGAATGTGGACGTTTCTTGTTCCATTTGTAGGACACTCTCCAGCTGGAATAGGTTATTGACACCACGCATTGTAAGTCGACACGTAATATATGGTGTATTAGAGTAATATTTCCATGTGGTGACGGATTTAGAAGACATATGCTACTGTCGCTGTCGCTACTAGGGAATGCAATCCCGATCTCGCAGGATTCCGATCTCGCGAGATCCCGTGTAATTTTTCGGGATGAATCCCGAAGCATAATATGACGAGATCCCGTTCGAGATTGACGGGATTGGGGGAGAAGAAAATGCGTCAAACTTTTTAGGAATTCTCCTACCAAGGATGATATGCTTCAGAATTATATTCACCAAGAGTTTGGCAAAACAATTCAACTGGTGCTTGACTGCAAGACACGTTTGTCTAGCCTATGCAACATGATATGTACATACAATAGAGTAAAGCAGTGTGTAGTTGACCTCTCACTCAGTTCCCATTTAGACTATTATGATGATGGATGAAGAACATGCTTTCCTTATCGATTTGAAAAATACATTTCAGCCAGTGAAAATGGCTGGTGAGGTACTGTGCCGTCGAGATACTGATTTAGTTAGTGCAGAACATACGTTGCGTTTCATTATTCGAAAGCTAGAAGACCTAAAAACTCCGTATCTCCGAGCGTCGCATAAAAGCAACTGCAGAGCTGTTAAAAATTATATTTAAAAAATCCGAAAAATTATCGAGATGATTTGGAGTAATGGAAAGGCCATGAGCCAATATCTCATATGGAAAGAAATTAACGACGAGATCCCGCAAATTTCGGGATCCCGGGGTTTGACATTTATAATCCCGAGGGATCTCGACTTCACGATCTCGAGTCGGGATTGCATTCCCTAGTCGCTACCCCATTTCATCCTGAAAGTGTCGCTTGAGCCGACAAAAGTAAATAATAAGGCAAAAGCCGACAACCGATGGGGCAGAAAAGACCTCGAGTGGCGACCGCGTTCTGGAAGGCGCACTGCTGGTAGGCCTCCCGCACGGTGGACCGACGAACTGGTTAGGGTCGCTGGAAAACGACAGATGCGGGCGGCCTAGGACCGGCCTTTGTGGAGATCCTTGGGGGAGTCCTATGTCCAGCAGTGGACGTCTATTGATTGACATCAGGAGTATGAGCATGTGCGGCGGGGCTTATAGGCTGATAAGTAGTAGACTAAGGGCCTCCGCACATTATGCCGCCAGGCCGCGCGACTGGCCGCCTAATGCGCGGGGGCTCTAAGATTGAATGTTGGAGCTACAAACTCAGCTGTAGGTAGCTTAATAAGTACACGGGAAAGAATCCCTGTGCGCGCGTCTACTATGATTATTATTACGCAACTATCAATAAATAAGCAATTAATTTAGGGACTCTCGTCTCATCTAATTACTTCGTGTAATAGAAAAATTATAGCGATCGTTCATATCGTAATTAAAATAATATACATACGCACTTAATATCATCCCATGAGTGCCTTAATTTCAAAGTAATTAGGGTGTTGTTATCTTTCTTATTAGATTATAATGGCTGACATATTAGGTATCTGGTTACTTTGCCGGGTTGTGTGTCAGCACTAATTATCATAATGTTACCTACATTGTGAAAGTACATATTATTATAAGCATCAACAAAATTTCATTCAATACCATACCCGTATTGTGATGCTTTTATTAATTGTGTCCGTCTGAATATTCCGTCACTGCACATCTCTAAAGGTTAAAAAAAAACTTTCTTGATACACTATGTTTTTCCATAAACTGCGGCACATCTCTAAAGGCTTATAAAGAAATTAAAGTTACCATTCTTGGTAAACTACGCTTTTTCATATACTGGTACATATTTTTTCACCTAGTTGTCTTTGCTTTTTTCACAAGGCTTTATTTTAAATATTATATTATTTTGTAAACGTAGAAATGTATGAATTTTTATTTAATCTGTCTGTTTACTCTGCTGAGTTCTCCTCAGCAAAGTTTTCGGCCATGTCATTTTTTTTGTAAAAGCCGATTCTTACAACCTCAGTATGCAACTGGTATTCTAAATCCGTCACCATCCAGATTGGCACGGTGTACGTAGTTTCAATGCTATACTGAACTGTAGTACGAATGATAATGTAGATGTTCTGGTTAGTAGAGCAACAGAATGGCAAAAGGAGCGGGTAACCTTGTCTACCCGTTACTTTCCTCTAAGCAACAGTCGACACCCACAAAATACAATGTAATATTCCTTCGCAGCTAATTGTGTTTGCAGGTAACGTAGAACCCCATGCAGGCGTTCTTGCTTACAATGTGTCTTATGTCAATATTGTATATTGCGGAGGTCTATATTGACTATCAACATATTGTGATCATACTTTACTTGCTAAAGCCTTTCTTATGTTTATTGTGCAATCTAGTAGGTATTGTGCAAGCTTTGCAATTATGTAATGTGCACAATTTAAGAGACGACAAAAGGAAATGACAAGGCGGTAAACCTGTCGCAAGAGAAGGAAAACTTGAAACGAAACCCTATTTTTTTTTTTTTGCACCCCGGGTTAGGACTTCTTCGCCGGCCACGGGGATGGCCAGCGAGGGGAGTGTGGGACTCTCCCCTATAGTGGGGGCCTACCCACTAAACCTCCCCGGGGTGGTCCAACTCGCGTCCTTTGGCGGCATTGTGGGATCTGATGCAGAACCACACCGCCGCAGACGAGGAGGCCCTCCTCCTCTCCTCAGGCTCCTAACGAGCACTCGACGTCCTGCCGTGAGCACCCGGCAGGACGTCGCTTCCCCTCAGATCCCGGTGCCAACCCGTCTGGCCAGCGTGGCACAGTACGCTAATTAAGGGTAATGAGGGCCCTATGAGGGGAGGAGGCTCGACTCAACAGTGGGTATTTTCTTGGCTGAGAAGTAGTAGTAATTACAATTTGCTGTACAAATGTATATACATTTGTAATACTATATTACGTAATATGGATTTCGCAGATTTTTTGTTGATTTAAGTTCGTTTCAAGTATCCCTTCATAATTTTAGCCCATGAATTTATTTAACAACCCAAATTAGCCTATTGTGGCCAGACGGGTTGTTGTAGGCTTTGTATCAAGTTTTCCTGCTCTTGTGGCTAGGTGATCTGCATCTCGTGTTCCTTTCGCCTCTTACGACACCCTCAGGATGGTATGGATTGGTGTATTCTAAATCCGTCACTATACGAAAAAGTATCTCTTACATCACCAATCAAATCATCAAATACCAAATTTCATGAAATTCACTCAGCTTAGTTGTATTAAACAGAGTTATCTTCGCAATTGTAATGTTGTTATTTATCACGTCAGTAATGTAAGCTACTAACTACAACGTCCTTGTTTCAGTGGCAAATTAATTGACTCAACGCCGCGCGTCGATTGACACTTCCCCGCTTTTCAGGAGCCCATACTTACTGATGTTCCCACAAGTTTGTGGTATATTTAGCGCTCTCCAATTTTTTAGGGATCTTTGTGGTTTTCTTTTTAACGCTAGATTCGATTGTCTTTTCGTTTGGCGTTCCGGCTTGTAGACCTTATGTCGTTACGCGTCGATTGACACATAATTTATTATTTAATTTGAGATATTGAGATTTGCAGATACCCGACACCTATTTCATACGATTTGTCCAGTACAAATAGCTGAAAAGTAAAGTTTTCATATTCGGGAATAATTATAGGTCATGCACGCATCAGAACACGTGTATACGTGTTCTGATGCGTGCATGACCCATAATTAACCTCATACTTTGTAAATCTAGACGTCACCCTTATTAGTCTAATTTGGCAACTATGGAAACGCATAATTATAAGCATTTCTTCTTCTTCGATTATGGCATTTGGCCGCTGGACGCGATTCCGCCAATGTCAAGTATGATGATCGTGACCAAATTTTTAGGACAGAAATAATTAAAATTTTGAGGTTTCGATCAAAAAATCATGGCTACACATAGATATGGCAATGTGTAGTGCTATAACTTGAAAATATTTGTTTACCGCTAACGTTTCCAGAAGCTTGTGAAATATTTTACGTTTAATTTAACTGAAACGCCTGTTACTTTATTGAGCAAAGTAATTGCTGCGTTACATTCGGTTATAGCACTCCGTCAAATGAGACGCCATAAGGATTATTGGGTTCGCGTTTATTTAATCTTCCAATAACAAATTTATGGCTTCTGTTGAGTTTGTATACATTTTGTAAAGTGGTCCTGCAGTCCTTTGCACTATACCCTGTACAAGATAGCATGATCGATTTGACAGATGTCAATTTTTCTGATCGACATAAAGGTATGATTCCGAACTACGTCGCGGTAATGGGGACCAGTAGTGCCGCGGTAGCACTTCTACGTGCAGCGTAGTTCGGAATCATACCTTTATGTCGATCAGAAAAATTGACATCTGTCAAATCGATCATGCTATCTTGTACAGGGTATAGTGCAAAGGACTGTATGACCACTTTACAAAATTGTGACTTACAATGACGAACAGTGATGGGAAACGGATAATATCTACTAGTCCAAATAATAACGTTTTAAAATACTTGTAACTGTGACGAGATGGTGTGGGTGTATTAAGTGTGAAATTCTTTATCACTTTTTCTTCACTTTATAAGACAATATTCAATAAAACACATTTTCAGTTTGAAATAAAATTCGTTGGCTTTCGCACATTGAAATTTAACATTTTTTAATTATTATTTTCTTTTCTTTTTTGTTTACTTTCATGGTCTGAACCACCTATTTAAATTTGGCGGGAGGTCCAAAAATAACCGTAATATTAAATAGGAACTTATTAGATTGACCCACCATCGCTTATCTACCCAATGTTTTATATGTCTAGTGCAATAAAGAATTTCACACCTATTACACCCACGCCAGCTTGTCACTGTTACAAGTATTTTAAAACGTAATTTTTTGGACTACTAGATATTTTCTGTTTCCCATCACTAGCCCATCTGTCAAATCGATCACGCTATCTTGAACGGGGTATAGGTATTCCGTATGCCTCGACTGTGCTGTCACCTTGCTGTGGTGAGGGCTTGCCTGCCTTTGGGATCTGTTTGAGCCATACCGGCTCATCGTCACGCATACCGGGTGAGCCCATGGGGAGAGGCCAGATGGAGAGCAGCACACGGTGTGGTAAGATTGGCTCCTCTGTCCTCAGGGTTGTCATGGGATCCTTAAACTGCCGCGACACATGGCGAGGCGGTGGAGTGGTCCGGCTTGGTGCTAATGCCAATGTATATGTATTCCTCACCAATAGTGGCCAGATGTGAGGGCGAAGCGCTGAGCTGGTTCAGACGTCATCACATCTAGCGCCTAAAAGAGTTTTTGTGGAGTTGGGGAGCATCCAGAGTTCCGTTAGTTTTAGTGGGTATTGTGGGGTGCAATTTACCAACTTTCAGCGCCACGAAGGCCACTCAACCGGGCTAGCGCGAAGCGGACAAACGTGTCATTCAAACACGAAGTATACTATAACCAGAACTAGAGCAAACATCTCTAGCCTACTGAAAGGCCGGTCAAACGGAGACCCGGCCCGAAATATATCATTAAGGTTTTGTAGGAACAAACATGTTTAAATTTGGAAGGGAACTAATTATTTTATTATAATATACCAGTTGCTGCCTCTATCGTTTATGGCTCTATCAGCCTGGCCTATATAGGTACCGCAAACCAATAGATAGATCTATAGATAAAAACTTTAATACACACCAGAAATATAGACAGAACACAATATACACAACAATTTGTACAAGGGGCGGTCTTATCGTCAGTAGCCCGTTGGTGAAGGTAGAATTTGCTTTATAGCTATATGATGCGAGTGAACTTAATTACGCTACGAACTGCTACGTCGTAGGCTCCAGTGAATGTATAATTCTAGTTGTACAGTGTCACTCCATATTAATTCTACAAAGTTATATTAATATGGCTCCACATCTGGAGCTTAATCATAAACGAAAGTATACCGTTATTTTTTCGAAATCACTAGTACCCAAAGGTAAAGTCAAAAAGGACAAGTAGTTTAGGAAATGAGAATAATATTTAAAAAAATGTTTACTCTGTCTACCAACGCAGTAATGGATTGGTAAATAGTGATGTAGTTGATAATCAAATTCAGCCACGTGTCACTGACGACCATGCGTTGTGGAAATCTTTGTGCGCCATACATGTTCAGCAGAGGTTGCAATAACATTTACGCTGATGATAATGTGTATTTTGTAATAACTAAAGCAAATTTGATTCGTCTGTCCGTGGGGTGACGGCCTTAGAACACACAATGTCACAAACCCACATTCCGAGAGTGTCGTAAGAGGCGACTAAAAGAACGCAGACCACCTCGCCGCGAGAAAAGAACTTGATCAAACACCGTGCCAACGTGATTACCAGCGCCGATTTCCCTCCATGAATTTAGAGGGGGCCGACTCAGTGGGTCATTTATCAAATTTAATTAATGTAAAATTAGTAATATGTATTATATGTAACGCGTGAACAATTTAATACAGTGCACGCATTACAATGAATACTATTCTAATATTCACACGTCACGTGTGTTGTGGAGCAAATACAAGTTGTGGTTTTAAAATATTAACGACCCTATTTCACTAAGGAAGTCGTATACATTCTATATTTTTAGCGTTCTGTGGTTTTAATTCCTCCTTTTCACCATATGACCTAATACTGAAACTGGCCTCCTCGAATATAATTGAGGGAAATTGTCCTGGTGCGCCATATAGGGCGGCTCAGGTTTTCACATAACTTTTACGTCTACTTAGCCCATAGATAACCC
Source organism: Clostera curtula (assembly GCA_905475355.2). Lineage (NCBI taxonomy): Eukaryota > Metazoa > Arthropoda > Insecta > Lepidoptera > Notodontidae > Clostera > Clostera curtula. The sequence goes on from FR997795.1 coordinate 3,286,353, forward strand.
ACTGTTAAGTCGGGTCTTCTCCAGTCACATGGTGGAGGAGTGCAACACAGGCCAAACGGGTTGGCACAGGGTTTCGTATCAAGTTTTCCTTCTCTTGCGGCTAGGTCTTGTTATTTCCTTTTGTCGGCTCTTACGAGACCATCGGGATATAATGGGGTGGTGACACAATGTATTCTTAATCCGTCACCACGCGGGTACTATTCGACCTTTTACGTCTAGCTATATTTTTTCTATATAATTTTAAGTTCCTCCTTAACCAGACCTCTATGGTAATAAAAGGTGCTATATATTCTAAATGCGACACCACACGAACGTTTTAATGAATTGGTTGCAATTAAAACGTGGTCAGTATAAACGTTCTATTATAGCTTGAATGTGGCGCCTACAGGGATGACTGGATCGGTTGACCATTGACTATAATGTGTTACGTAAATATGAATGTTAATTAGTTACTTATTACTTGTAAACAAATGTTAAATATTCGGTGCATTCACTAAATCTATTTTTAAAGCGCACCACTTTTTTGACACGTAATGTTTCGAGACGAGACACATTTGATTGTATTAGATCGCAGGGAATAGTAATTATATCTTTTGAGAGCCTAAATGAATACGGCTAACTACAACAATGCAACCTAAACAGCAATAGTTATGAACGATTCCTCTTTTAACTTGTTTATATAAGAAATATACTAACTTACCTTTCAGCCCATAAACGACCCACTGAGTCTGGCCTTCTCCAACTACATGGAGGGTAATTAGCCTACTGCGCCACGCTGGCCAGACGGGTTGGAATAGCTTTTCGTATTAATGTTTCCTTCTTTTGCGGGTAGATCTTCTGCCTTTGCTTTTCTCGGATCTTACGCCACCCTTAATCATCCCTTAATCATCAAAATCATCAATACAACCCTCCAAGCTCATAAAAGTGCAAGAAAAACTTTTTCAACGTCAAAGTCATTCTTGCACCTTTAAGAGCTTGGAGGGTTGTATTGATGAGTTTGATGATTATAACTCTGTAACTACATACGTCTTACAGCCGCGAATCAAATGTTCAATATCATACAACCTAGCACTGACCTGCAAATTGCAAAAAACGTAAGAAAATTTGAATTTCGCGGGCTACCCTGGAACATCCACCTTAAGATGAAATAGGTTAGCGACAGTATGTATTCTAAATCCATTACCACACGGTACAGAATATTCTATGTACTACTATTTAAATTGATATACATAACGTCTATCACTACATAGTATAAAACAAAGTCGCTGTCGTCTGTTCGTCCCTATGTATGCTTAATCTAACTACGCAACGGATTTTCAAGTGGTTTTTTTAATAGATAGAGTGATTCAAGAGGATGGTTTATATGTATAATACATGCATAAATGTAGATGTTTATTATTGCACCCGTGCGAAGCTGGGGCGGGTCGCTAGTATTATATAAAGAAACTTAAACAATTCAAGTACTTCAGATATTCCTCGTATAAGCAATTACTTACTAGCAACATAGTGAGTTTTGGCCTTCATAGTGCGGACGGATGTTAGCGCAATCGTGGGAACATATGCAACGGTACACGAGTGCAATGGAAACAAACAACGTCTCAGTAAACTGACCTCGTTCCGTGTTATGGCGTATGTGCCGAGCACATGGCATGCCAGAGAATGTCGCATATCGAGTGGCCTTGGCTCCCCATGGCACATGAGATATTGCACACTGTTGTACTGAACGAACTGTAAGTAGTAAATGTCGTAGGTTATACCGACTATTCAGAAGAATAAACCATTTTGAGCTTCATATTTTAGTATAGATATGAAGAATAGCGTTCAAAATGGTTTCAAAGCTGTATTGCAGATAGGTCTTTATTCTTGGGAACAGTCGAATACATTTGTTTAACTAATCAGCAATATTGTTTAGTGCAGTATGTTTGTTTTCCCAAATAAAATAACTTTGTTTGTCCTAATTATAGTATGTATGTACTACTATTACTCAACCCATCCCATCATAGCCATGGGGTAATTAGCCTACAGTGTAACGCTGGCCAGACGGATGGTCACAGGGTTTCGTTTCAAGATTTCCTTCTCTTGCGGCTAAGTTATAGGCGTTGGCAGTCCTTATGTCGGCTCTTACTACACTCTCAGGATGAAAACGTAACGGTATCTTTCTGTTTTGAACGAAACCCCGACACCTTTATCGCGGGGCCAGTTTACAGCCATGAAATTCACGAATACAAATGACACCCAGACTCAGAGCAAGTGCCACAGGTTTACACAAAGACAAACGACACCCAGACTCAAGGACACTTGCCCGGCCCCGGAATCGAACCGGCGGCGAATCCAACCCATAGAATAACAAAGCAGTCTGCAGGCAGGCAATCGGCATGAGATAATCATCCCAAGCCTTTTATGATAAGCTTTCATCCTACCTACGACTTATTTATTTTAAACCTGACACAGCATAGACAAATTCACGTGCAAGTTATTTTAATATAAACATACCGGCGAATTCCTATAGCATTTATATAATATATCATCCATTCGTTTGACAAATAAACTTCCCGCACGTGCCCCGCGGCAGTGCCACTCCGTGCGCCCTGAATAAAACATTGGGGACGCTTTGCGGCTGAACATTGAAAATTTTAATGGTCTCCATGTCATAACGAGGAGACTCGTCTCAGTTTCGTGTTGTCAATATTATCTTTACTCTATAACATACTTTTTAATTAATGCCCACAGTAATAACTATAACACGCAGTAGCTGAGAGATTAGACTAGAAATAAAATATTTTACGCAACATGGTCAATTTCTACAATATTTTTATTACACATATCAGCATATCTGTTGCAAGCGTCTTTTGTCTTGTGAGTTGTGACAGACTTAGGCGGCCCCTAGACGATCAATTATATTGTGCAATATTACGCATTGTGCAATATTATTGACTAGGTATCTAAGGTTAATATTGAAGATTACGCAATGATTGAACGAAAGTTTATTTTTTATTGCACAATATTTTTCCATGGCATTGTGAAGGGTCAATACTATTCTCCGTCTGAACATGGTCTGAACACGAAAACATTGCGAAATTCGTATTATTGTGCAATATAATTGATCGTTTGGATTCAAAGCGCCTTTCAATCTTATTGTACCATAAAAGTATTGTACAATGTTATGTTATTGTAGGTCTAGGGGCCGCCTTATGTAGACTTAAATCTTATTATAGACTAGAGATAGACTCCTAAACTACTTCACCGATTTTAATTAAATTTGCGCACCCTGTGCAGTATGATCCAACTTGAAAGATAGGATAGCTTACATCTCAATTTATAAAATAAAAATAAAATAAAATTTGCGCCATTTTATTTTATTATTAAAGCATCCAGCCGGTCGAATCGATCTGCAACGTTGTGTCCAACATTTGTGTGTAATATGTGACCTCCTCCGTGCTTCATAGGGCACGTACATCCGACGGTCCCGACTATCATTCTAAGATTTGTGGTAGATGTAGATGGTTGGACAAGTAGTCAATATCGTGAAAACTGGTATTTGGACATAGAATTACCGGTGGTCCCATTACATGGGTCGCGAAGGGCAGATGGCAAGAAAAAAAGGAAACTAGTTTTTTCTTTACACTTTTTTAAAATTAGGAATTAATAATTATCAGCATTTTAGCCTGTAAAAGACCGACTTCTGAGTCGGGCCTCCTCCAATTTCATGGAGGGAAATCAGCCTATTATGCCACGCTAGCAAGACGGGTTGGCACAAGGTTTGTATCAAGTTTTTATTCTTTTAATAAATAAATAAATAAATATCCTTGGACATTTCACACAACGCCATCTCGTCCCAAGCTAAGCAACTTAATGCTTGTGTTATGGTAACGAGATGGATGATAAACTAATTATATTTTTTTTTTGTAAATACATACATATTTATAGATAGAAATGACACCCAGACTCCGAGCCAGTGCCTCTGGTTTAGACAAAAACACTTGCCCGACCCCGGAATCGAACCCGGGACCCGTTGATCCAAAGGCACATCTAGCTACATAATTTGCCGCTTGCGGTTCGGCTCCATAGAATACATAATTTTATTAAATTCTTTTATATTATGAAAACTGTCATCTTAAAAACTACTTAAATACATGTTAACGGAAATTTTATTCATCCTATTTACGGTTGCAATAATCTACGTAGACATTTTAATGGAAATTAAGAGCCTTAAACTATTTGTGTTCCCGGAATTTCCTCATTTTGTTTTTGTTTTCTCATAACGCTTGTGATTAACAAAGACGATGAGACACGACGCCCTTAGGCGATTGTATACTGATCCAACTAACCTTCGCTTGTTTTCTTTACCGACTGCGGAAAATGCGGAGTGTTAATTATTTTCGCATTCTATGCGAATGTGTAATATTTTTAACCTTCCACTTCAAATGTCATTTGTATGCCTCTGTTGTAGCTAGTTATCCTCCATGTAACTGGAGGAGGCCTGACTCGGCTGTGGGTCATTTATGGGCTGAGAAGTAGTTGTATAATATGTAGTGAGAAATACTGAGTGATTCAATCGATCTGCGGGGGGCAAAGTAGTCACTACTGTAAGTTTAAAAAAAAAGACAAGCCCATCTTCCTTTCGCCAGGTCTTCTCGGTTGGTGCCGCGTTACGACCTGGTAGTACGAGTAGTGTTATAAATTGATGTATCCGTTGACGATTGTGAACGCCATAATTGGTTTAGGTATACAAAAAACTTACCTAATATGTCAGATCTTTAAAATTTCATGCTATAAGGCTAATCGATCGAGGTTAACCGTTTATAAAATGTTGTCCAGCTTCACTATACTTTGCTTCTTTTATAATGACTGGTGCTTAGACTCGATATTTTTTATAGTCCGATCTCATCAGTTGTCGGAATGGTCCATTGTGTCGGTTCCGGTGCGCGTCGACGCTTTGACAAATTCCCTCGTCCCGACACTTCCGCCGGCGCGAGCTGTTCTCCTTTCTCGGCATTCATCGTAAACTAACTTGATGATAAATAAATGTCATGTGATTTTGGCAGGCACAGGTTTCGTCATCGTTTCAACCCGTATAATTCCGCCACGGAGTCGGGCCTCCTCCAATTTCGTGGAGGGAAGATATCCAAGGGATTGTCTCCAGTTTTCCTTCTCTTGCGGCTAGGTGATCTGCCTCTTGCCTTACTTTGGTCGCAAGCATGAATTGACTGCGTGATGCCTTCTTAGTGCATCGCGGCTCGTGATTACATTACATCACGGCATACTCGGGCTCGTCCAATGACAGGATCATCATTTCAATCTATAAACCGCTGCTTAGGCGGGCCATTCTCATTCTCATTTAATCGATACCTCCATTAACTCGTCTAATTTGACTACTGCTGCTTGTCTTCTACCACACCTTCAAGATAGTGATAAAGACCTGTTGGATAATTCCCCACACAAAAATGCGGAAGATGAATAATGTTTCAATGAATGAACAGATATTTTATTTGATACAAAAATAATTTCTGTCCAAGTTAACGGGTGAAATGACAGTTTTGTTTTTTGTTTCATCCATTCATCCCTTTCATCCTCATCGTACTTTCTCTTTCAGTTTTTACGACAGAAATTTGTTGATATTACCAGTGGTAATTACTTGCTCTCTTTAAATCGGGTGCTAATGAAGGCATGGCTAATGAATCACGGTGGCCTCATCACCGCAATTACGTCAAACGATACGAGTTCTGCGTCATTGTTTACCTGCCCGGAGGCACATACCGAACGATTCCCTTATCTCATCCTGATTAAATGTCGTTGATCCAACGCCGTACAAATGAGCTTTCATGGTGTTGGATTTATTTGTACGAGCAAATATATGACAGAGAATGGAATGTGGTTATATGTAGCTGCGGTGCGCGTGATATTCTACAAATATTATTATGTTGTGAGTGAAGTATTCATTCGGTCGTATGCCACCACCATTTGTATTGAAATTATATAAATGACTAGTGACCCGCCCCGTCTTCGCATGGGTGCAATTATGCATGTATTATACATATAAACCATCCTCTTGAACACTCTATTTATTAAAAAAATCTGCATCGAAATCCGTTGAGTAGTTATAAAGAGTTAAGCATACATATGGACGGACAGACGACAGCGACTTTGTTTTATACTATGTAGTGATAACTAAAATTAAAACGACATCTATTGGCACAAAAGGAACTTAATTTAAAGTCAACACAGGCAAAGACTGAGAGTGATACGTAGAAGACGAAGAAGATTGTGCGACGCTAGCGTGATACATCGGCTGATTTCCCTCCATGCAATTGGAGGTGAGTTGATACAGCGGTGGGATGAGCTTTTATGGTCTGGGAACCGCTAAACAAAAAAGCGTTTACACAGTAATATTTGAATTACAGTGATAGAACTTCCGTGTGGTGACGGATTTAGAATACATAGTGTCACCACTACATTTTATCTTGTGAGTGGCGTAAGAGTCGAGAAAAGGAAAGGCCGTAAACCCAGCCGCAAGAGAAGGACATCTTGATACGAAACCCTTTTTTTTCGTTCGCCCGGGGTCAAATCCTTTATGGACTATCCCCGTCAGCCACGGGGATGGCCGAGGGGGGGCGTGTGGGACTCTCCCCAGAGTGGGGGCCTACCCACTAAACATCCCCGGAGGGCTCCCTACTCGCGTCCTTGCTGCGGCATTGTGTGATCTGTACTCAGAACCACTGATACGAAACCCTGTGCCAACCCGTTTAGCCAGTGTGGCACAGTAGGCTGATTACCCTCCATGTAGTTGGAGGAGGCCCAACTCAGCAATGGGTCATTTATGGCCTGAGAAGTATTAATAGACTGAACTTAAATGTTTTAGTTGTTAGATAGATACCTGTACTTATAAAAACTGGAGACTGTAAACTAGACTGGGCTGATGTTGGTGGCTAATGAAAATATGCATTAAGTTACAAAATATACTTTTATTTTGACAAAGAATGTTGCTTGCTATACTTTTATATGGTACCCATAGAAAACACAATCCCACGCGACAGGAAATTGTCTTCACGCTTCCCCGGTTCTTTCCTTCAAAATACTTTTATTATATTCATTACCATGGTGATATTCGTGAATAAAACGACCCATATACTTATTCAAGCTGACATATTTTCTTCCGTACGTATGGAATACAAGAAAATATTAGCAAAATAAAACGTTATTTTAGTTTTGTTTGCGCGATGGCATTTATATTTATGACCACCTTATTTCAGAAGCAAACGTTATGATTGGGAGAAATGACCGGCTGACCGTATCTCTTAAATCTAATAATAACGTACTATTCGAAAAGCAGATGCCCGACTGGAATAAACCTATACTAAACCGTGACTTTTATATATTCGCGCGATTTTATGTCCGCCATAACGTTATTATTGCGACACAAAGAAACCGTTATTAAGTTCTGAGCGCCATCGGCTTGTATTACCGGAAAATTGCGATACAACACCAGACAAGAATCTTTTGATTGCAATCATCATCATCATTTCAGCCAAAAGACGTCCACAGGCCTCCCCCAAGGATGTCCACAAAGGCCGGTCCTGGGCCGCCCGCATCCACTGCCATCCGGCGACCTTAACCAGGTCGTCGGTCCACCGTGTGGAAGGCCTACCAGCACTGCGGCTTCCGGAACGCGGTCACCACTCGAGGACTTTTCTGCCCCATCGGGCGTCGGTCCTGCGAGCTATGTGCCCTGCCCACTGCCACTTAAGTTTGGCAATCCGGTGTGCTATGTCGATGACCCTGGTTTTCCTGCGTATCTCCTAATTTCTGATTCGATCTCGCAGAGAAACTCCGAGCATAGCCCTCTCCATTGCCCTTTGGCTGACTTTGAGCCTTCTGATGGAGCCCATAGTGAGCGACCACGTCTCTGTTCCATATGTCATCACTGGCAACAAACATTGGTTGAAGACTTTTGTCTTCAGACACTGCGGTATTGTGGACGAGAAGATCTTGCGCAGCTTCCCGAACGCTGCCCAGCTGAGTTGGATCCGACGATTGACCTCTTTCTCGAAGTTGGACTTACCTAACTGGACAGTGTGTCCCAGGTAAATGTAATGGTCAACAACTTCGAGGGTAGAACCTCCGATGTTAACGATGTGTGGTAGTTTCGGCATGAATGTGAGTGAACATATAGGGATTGTGAGCGATCAGGGGAGATGGAGGGATTGCAGGAATGAGGAGTTGTGTGTGAAAGGTGTGAATGTAGGTATGACGACTGATAGGTGTGTGTGGAGACTACCACCTAGTGTGGGACAGGGGCCGTAAGATGATAATGGTGTTTGTAAATATGACGATTTATAAGAGTTTTGTGATGAAACCTACGTAAATAAAGTTCCTTTTGAGTTTGAGTTTGAGTTTAACAGGAGTGGCTTGAACATGGATATTAGACATTGCAATACCTACAGAAATGTGTGGCGATGAAATATAGTTTACGGAGGGTCTGCTATCAGCTGACTATCGTCACTACGAGAGCCTGGACTGCTAGGGCCTACTACTACTGAGCCCTTAAATGACCCACTGCGGTGTCGGGCCTGCTCCCAGCAAAGGCAGGGTAATAAGCCTACTGCACCACGCTGGCCAGAGAGGTTGGCACATGGTTGCGTTTCAAGTTTTCCTTCTCTTGCAGCTAGGTGTACGGCCTTGTTATCTCTATTTCACACCCTCAGGATGTATTGGGGCGGTGACACTGTGTACACTAAATCCGTCACAACACGGTCATAACAAGTTTTTTAAAGTAATTTATGTGGGTGCATAAACCATGTTGATAGTGCTCTATATTCATTATTCAAGCTGAAATTATGTCGCTTACGCCTGAAGAATGCACCAGAATACTTACAATGCTGGAAACCGGCCGGAGTCAGCGCGATACAGCCAGGACTGTCGGTGTGTCGCTGTCAACAGTACAAAGAGTTCTCCGACGTTACGAAGAAACTGGTTCTAACCTACGCAGACCAGGAACGGGCAGAACCAGGTGTACCACAGCACGAGAAGACCGATACTTGGTGAACACCATGCTTCGAAATCGCTTTCTCACAGGAACTGAACTCACAAATCAGTTTCGACGCCTCGGAGGAAGTAACCCAAGTGCATGGACAGTAAGACGTCGGCTTGCTGAATCTAACTTAAAACCCCTTAGACCTGCAAACGGCCCTAAACTGGAGCGTGGGCATCGTATTTCAAGACTAAGATATGCCCAGAGCCACGTAAATTGGAGTATTGAAGATTGGTCAAAAGTTATGTTCTCCGACGAATCAAAATGTATGCTCTACAAGCACGATGGAAGACACAGAGTGTATCGAAGACCAGGGGAAAGATTCAAGCAAGCATGCATCGAAGAAAAAGTAGCCTACGGTGGTGGGTCTGTACTTGTGTGGGCCGGAATTTCTTCTGAAAGTCGCACAGAGCTGGTGATCATAGAAAACGGCTCTTTAACTAGCGTAAGATATGTGGAAGAAATCCTCAATGATCACGTTGGTCCATTTATGGTCAATTTAGGTGAGGATGCTATATTTATGCATGACAATGCCCGACCTCATACAGGTAGGATTGTGAATGACTACCTTCAAGAGATGAACATTACTCGTATGGAGTGGCCAGCGCGCAGCCCGGATATCAACCCGATCGAGCATGCTTGGGACGAGCTAGGCAGATGCGTAAAACAACGAAACCCTCCCCCAATCACGCTTCGTGAGCTCAAAATTGCTCTCACAGAGGAATGGAAGAATATTCCCCAAAATCGTATAAGGAACTTGGTGTACAGCATGCCAAACCGCGTAAACGCAGTAATGGAAGCACGAGGAGGCAATACGAAGTATTAAAATTCAAGAAAATCGTAATAAAGTCAAAAATTTCATGTTTCCTATTTTTGTTTTAAGGAGAGATCAGCAGTTTTTTTCTTTATGTAATTTTGTGTTAATAAAATGTATGGTGACTCATATTTTTATTACTTTCATTTAAGGAGTATTACATTGTCTATTAAATAAAATTTATTGCATTAACCTATCATTTTTAGTTTCCGTGATTTTTAACATTCTTTAAGTGACCCGGATTCATTGCTCTCGAGTGTATATGACTTTTCCCATCGGCCATAAAAGTATAACTTTACCCTAAGGTGACAGTAAATATTCGATATTAGTACATCGTCCCGGTGATACCGACGTCAATTCTCCGTCCCAAGACGGCAGTATCATAAAATATTCGGACGGTGTTACCCAAACGAAATCTGTATCCGCCTGGTAAAAGCGGTTTTAGTTATAAACTTAATAAACCCTAAACGCAATGGAGATCCTGTTTTATATTTAAGCAGCAAAACCCTGGGGAAGTGAAATGGTTTCTTGGTATATTTTTATTTTATTTTGGTTTTATGCATATTACAAGCGACGACGACTATTATAACCTACTACTACTATTACTTAGTCCATAGATAATCCAATGTTGTGTGGACCTCCTCCAGTTACATGGATGGTAATTACCCTGTTGTCCCAGGCCGGCCAAACGGTTTGGCATACGGTTTTGTATCAAACTTTCTTTCACTTGCAGCTAGGTTTTTGGCCTTTTCATTTCCTTTTGTCGGGTCTTACGACACTCTCAGGATGGTATGGGGTGGTGACACCGTGTATTCTAATCCGTCACCACACGGACATCTATTATCGAATAATATCATTAAATTATGTGAATCTTAAACCTAGACCAGGAGTGTGTCAACATAATTAACAGAATAGAACACCTTTATCACTACATAGTATAAAACAAAGTCGCTGTCGTCTGTCCGTCCCTATGTATGCTTAAATCTTCAAAACTACGCAACGGATATTGAAGCGGTTTTTTTTAATAGATAGAGTGATTCAAGAGGAAGGTTTTTAAGTATAATCCACCCCCGTTTTGCACGGGCGGAGCCGGGGCGAGCCACTAGTAACTGTATAAACTACTTCCAAAAAGTGGCGAATCATTTGTAGCATTTCACAGAATCACAGATCTAGTTGCAAATTTTCCTTGTTTATTCGAGTTTTGGCACGTTGCAAAATTCTATGACGGTTAAGACGTTTACGACAACTTTGAGGAAACCTGAAAACTTTGAGGATATTATTGAATGCGAAAAATTTCATTATCTACATATCATCCAGTAACCTCCTACACCCTCGTAGGGGATACCTTGAATAATATGGGTGGGCGCAAGGGTTGTGGGAGACCAAAGGAGATTGATGGATTGTGAGAATGAGGAAATGTGTATAAAAAGTGTAAATTTAGATATTTCGACATTGACGACCAATAGGAGTGTATGGAGACTATCACCTAGCGTGGGACAAGAGCCGAAAGATGATAATGGTAATTTTAAATATGACGATATTTAACAGTTTTGCGATAAAACCTACGTAAATAAAGTTGCTTTTGAGTTTTGATATGATAATGTATTCTAACCCGTTACCACACGGATATAACATTCGATACAAAATGTTACTGCTCTGGCTACGGCTTTACAAGAAGATTTTTACGTCACGGCTAGTGAAATGACGAAGGACAAGGCCGGCTTCGTAGTATTTGGCGGAATGCCCAGAAGGAAATGTTGAATCGATATTGAAGTTCGTCACGAGTAGGCCAACGCGACGCTCTGAATAATTAAACCGTCTAATTGTATGATAGAGTTGTGACGAAATCGTTATCTTGTGCTTGTCAACCGACATTTCCTATATCGATGTTCATTCATGCGCCTGCTGATAAATCTGATTGTGAGAGCACCGGGTGGTAATTAACTAATAAACTACATGCACGGATATGCCAATATGTACATACATATCTCTCGAGTCTGATCGACATATGTGTGTTAAGTAATACGATGCTTTCTATCAACAGGAAAACGTCATCAACAAAAGTAGGCTTAATTTTTTGTTGAAATTTTCTACATTTAACAACAGCTGTACTTTCCGTGTGGTTTCGGATTTGGAATACACAATGTCACCAACCCATGTCATCCTGAGAATGTCATATGGGGTTAGTCATGGAGGGAAATCATCCTCCTGTGCCAAACTGGTTGGCACAAAGTTTTATATGAACTTTTCCTTCCGTCGCAATTAGATTTTCGTCCGATCCTTTAATTGCTTTCGAATTGTTGTGTATAAAATGTCGTGTGCTAGGAACGGATATTTATACATATCAAGGTTTTAAATATGTGTAAGATGAACATAATATTGGTAATGGAATCTGAAGATGCTACCACCGCAGCGTGAAGATGTGTTTTTCTGCCCCAAAAATCTGTTTACAAAACACGCTCTTCATAATTACAGAGTTGATGTTATAATGAATTTTGTCTACACTTTCGTCGGCTGTGTTTAAAATTCATGTATGAGCGAGGTCCCTCGACCATGAGCGTACAAAATTAAACCATGTCACATCTCATGAAGTATTCGTTTCGCGTGTTTCAGATTGCTTAATTGGGGTATTATTTTGAGTGTCTATCTCATTATGACTATACCGTATTCGTGAAAAATGAATATTTTCTACGTGTCTGTTATAACGAATGAAGTTATATCATAATTTTATGCACTGGGGAGAAAGTTTATCAAGATATTTGGCTCGCATTCGCCTTCGCATGCCGTAAAACGGTCACGTTCAAGGACATATTGACGGGTACTGTGCCGAAAGAAGACTACCGCTATTCTACATATATTATAAAGCTTAACTACGGATGTTAGATACCCATGCAGTAAATTTAAACAGATTAAAACGATAAGCACAGAAATTAATTATTAGCTGGATAGTAACGTGCGATAATTTTGTCAAAGAAACTATTCCTTTGGATTCATAAAAAATGCAGCGTGGCTAGTGCTGAATTACTTATAAATATTTCGTGTATTCAGGATCGATGGTCTGGTTATCTATTCATGCTTAATTGGCTGTGATCATTTAGCTTTATGTAACCGACTACAGAACAAGGACTATGGACCAAACCATTACCTTATAGGATTTTGTTCGCCATAGATTAAGCAAAAACATTTTATTTCACCGTAATTCTGTTTTTACCTACGTCACCCAAAAGTGACTGTACGATTTTGAATCCATAAAAGCTTTTCAGCCAAATTACGTTTACACCTGTACATCCCTCAAGGAGTTCCTCATAGGCCGGTCCTGAGCCGCCCGCATCAATCGCTTTCCGGCGACCTTAACTAGGCCGTCCGTCCACCGTGTGGGAGGCGTACCAGCATTTTTTGTTAAAGTACTTTTCGAAGATAATTTTAATAACGCTGGCTAAATGTATTCTTATATGTATACTTGTCCGTATGTCTTTGTATTTCTATGTTATTTAGAATCTTTTCGACGTCTATCTCCATTTGTAATTCTTTTCCCCCTTATTCACTCGTTGTTTAATCCCATGGGTTTCACTCCACTGCCTTATTGGCACCTAATATTTATATAATTATACCAAGATAAAGTATTGTTTGCGTTCTGCGAACGTGAGAAAGTGTTGCTTATTGAAAACGCCCCGCAGGTTTCCCCTACCATAAGGAGGGGTTTCGTAAGCCACCCTCACCTGCGACACACCCTCTGATCCCCACGGAGACGTGCGCTTCGAGGTATTAGGGATCTGGGCGAACGTGGTTGGAATATTTTATGTGGGTTCTGTGAGTTCTAGAATAATATCTTCATTAAAGTATAACCTAAGTCTATTGCATTTTATCCTCCTAGTTTTGGCTTTGATTTTAATTATTTAGACAAGACGCCTCACAGAGAGTTACTTTTGATTTAAATTGGTGTCGCTGCCTTTCCCATGCCGCCGTCCTTTATATATTTAGTGTCGTAAGGGTGTTTAGAATGGGATATTCACGTACTGTCTTCTACGTAAATGTAAGCCGAATTATACAATATTAATATTAAAGTTACTCAACAGTTGAAAATAATTCTGATATGATCATTTTTAGTATCCACGCAGGTAAAGCTGCGGCCAGTGGCTAGAATTACATGGCTGTCAGTTTATGCAAAAATAAAAGTGTATTTCGTTTTTCATCATGGAACCCTAAAACGGCTCGTCTCAACAATGAGATGAATGTCTCTAGGCCTTCTCGATCTTTTCCCCATCAAGTTATTGGAAGAAGACGTGCTGTGGTGGCGAAGTAAACTGTACAAATAATTGTCAAGCGACCTTAATTAAGTTGTTAGTTGTTTTCGAGTAGTATTTCTTCCATTTCTAAATTCTTAATTGATTTCTCGAAACCTACTTAGTTTTAGCTACTTTTATCTCAGTTAAGTACGAACTAAAACGTAATTTTATTTTGACTATCATGAGATGTGTAATATTTTATTTAAACATTGAGTTTTCTGTGGCTTTTATCACTACACACATCATCATCACTATCACTACATATTATAAAACATACTCGCCGTCCCTATATTTAAATCTTCAAACGGATTTTGAAGCGGTTTTTTTATTAAATAGAGTGATTCAAGAGCAAGGTTTATATGTATAATCATCATCATCATCATTTCAGCCAAAGATTTCCACAAAGGCGGGTCCTGGGCCGCCCGCATCCATTGTTTTCCGGCGACCTTAATCAGGTCATCGGTCCACCGTGTGGGAGGCCTACCAGCACTGCGCTTTCCGGAACGGGGTCGCCATTCCAGGACTTTTCTGCCCCATCGGGCGTCGGCGGCGGCGGTAAATTTAGATGTTCATCATTGCACCTGTGCGAAGCCGGGGCGGGTCGCTAGTTTAAAATAATACAATATCGTTTAGAAAGAAACAACCCTTGTTATAGTGGCAGTTAGTTATGATGGTAGTAAGTATGCATGAAGAGCAAACCCACCCACAAACGTGCAATGCTTAAAGTAATTAGAAAACGTAGCATATTTTCAGAACTGGTTCGACTTTCATTTTTATGCTGATACATTAAATCATCTAAGGAAATATGAGGACGTCGTTGAGGCATCTCTTGACCAGTTATTCCGGGCGGTAGACATCACGTAGTAGATGGCACAAAAATAGTAATATCGTAAACGTGCGTAGCATTTCAACAGAGCCTGAATTCCTCGAAAGTTGCCTGTTTATGCAGCATCGTTTATTTCGGGAATGTATTGGTTCTCGAATGTTTTTCAAACAAACACTTGACACCCGAAGGTGATTCTGCATTAATATTAATTAGATCATGACTCTTAATCTATTTAATAGAATATAAAATGCATGTTTCATTTTAATGTATAATACAAGACCTTTCTTTACATATTTATTGGACTTTATCTAAACAAATTTCATTTTGTTTTAGAATGATCCAAAGTGACAAGGCCTTTGAGCGTACGAAACTGATTTTATTACTTGCTACAGAATATTTAGCTCACGAAAGTTACGATCAATTTTTAACCGATTTCTTAAAAGGAGGAGGTCTCATTTCGTGTGTCTTTTATGTGTTACCATATAATTCTACATACCTTACATTTATGAAACAATTTGGAAAATTATCTTTTTATACGATTAGTGTTGTCTTCGAATTGGTCCATAAGAAAGGTGCCGGCTTCAAATGACTGTCTATTGCTTATGTTTTGCTTTTTAGTTCTGTTTATAGAATTGTCTTCATATCATCTACTAATCTGGGTCTATAAAAATAAAATATCATATCCGCCTATGTGCGAAGCTCTAAAAATTAAACCCTAAAGATTCTAACCTATCTGACCACCAGACAGACTCTTATAAACTAACCACTTGAAATATTAAGAGATTATTATGATGTCTTAGGCTTTTACGAACTATGCACATTGCAGAAAATGATTTCTTGATGGTTCCGGTCGTGTTCCTTTATTTAATCCCAACGTTTTAGACACACTTTGTTTCTGTGAGATCTTAACAACGATGAACATGAACACTAGATTTACGCTTACAATTTGTAAATATTTCTGAAATACGGCGTAAGTTTGATTAAAGCTTTCGCAATGACCCTGTGACAATTATTATTAGCTATTCCGTCCATATTCGAAATACATGAGCGGATGTCACGGATGATGGAGATTCATGGGATGCGCGGTTGAGTAAATCGGGAAAACTCCAATCACGCCCGGCCCGGTAGGGTGACGTCCAATCCAAGGGAATGAGATTTAAATGGAAAAGTAAACAAGGCGAGGACGCGACGGTCACTGCAGAATAAGGTTGTCAAGTGCAGCAACATTTTGTTGGAATTCATGCAGGTACTCCGTGCCTGCAATTTACAAATAGAATGCTTATTTTATTTATATGCTTTATGTAACGTGATACATAGGCGGACTTAATGCCATTATGCATTATCTACCAGCCAACCTTTGGGTGATACAGAGAGGTAGTGGACGGTAGATGCACAAAACTGCAAGAGAGAGAGAGAGATAGAAACAATTCAGACAGTTGTTTGAAAGAAAATGAATGCTTAATTCCTATCTTTTAACATATTATTATGTATAATTATAGTAATATAAGTTTTCTCATCTACAGAATATACCTAAAGCTATCGTCATTTCAGCCCATAAATGACCCACTACTGAGTAAGGCCTCCTCCAATTTCATGGGGGAACATACTAATGTTCCTTACAATGTAATGTAAGGAACATTAGTATGTTCCCCCATGAAATTGGATCGTATCGTATCTATCGTATCAACGTGGCAATGTACGCACTAGTGTGCGTGCAGTGTATAGATTGGCACAGGGTTTGTATTATGTTTTCGTTCTCTTTTGACTAGGTGGTCTGCCTCTTGCGTTCCTTTAGCCGCATCTTACGACACCCTCATGATGGTGTCGCTTAGTGTATTCTAAATTCACACGGATGCGTAAAGCTAAAATTGATATTATTCAGTCTATTGGCGACCGCGTTCCGGAAAGCGCAGTGCTGGTAGGCCTCACACACGGTGGACCGATGACCTGGTTAAGGTCGCCGGAAAACGATGGATGCGGGCGGCCCAGGACCGGCCTTTGTGGAAATCCTTGGGGGAGGCCTATGTCCAGCAGTGGACGTCTTTTGGCTGAAATGATGAGTCTATTGTCAAGTTTACAGGGTGGTCATACATATATCTGTGTAGATAATTTGATTTGATATTCAAATTTTCGACTAATTAATGACTATTATAAGTTACGCTTCTATGTGTAGTCTGGGATACGGGCTCTGACGATTAATACTAGTGATCCAATCAGGTACATACAAGTACCTTTTCACAATCCTAAGTACCTTCTTGCCTCGCTCATCTTAGTATCAATTTTCTTTTAATCCATAATAATATGATCAGTGCGCCAGAGAACACAAATTGTAGGTCGTTCCCCATAGGTACCAGGCAAAGTAGACGTTCTCTATGCAAAGTATTGCAAAGAAACCTCGGTGAGCAAAGCTTACGTTCGATCATAATGTCCAGCGTCATCCCTATTACATTAAGCCGTCTCCAACGAGTACCTACGGTGCCCATAAACCTGTGATATCCGTGTCAGCGACATTTGCCCTGCCCTTATACTGTTATGGCCAAACAATAAACGACATTTGACAATCGCAGCAAAGTGGATATCGAATGATTAAGTTTCGTTCGTTTGATGTTTCAATTCAATGGGCGGTGGGGGTAGCCTTATTACTGCTAAGCTTTGTGACAATTGTATGTACGTTTTCAAGAACGAAAATATCATAATTGTCTTTTCCCCATTTCATTATAATGTATTATCGTTAGTAACATTAACTTTAATTAACTATATCTATCACGTTTTATTATTATGTGTCAATGCCTTTTGGAAATTAATCTAGCCACTTGTAGTCCTCGCCAATCTTTATGGCCGCTCTGAATGTAGCCATGGGTACGAACTTGCGCATCGAACTTTTCATAACCGATACGAACGTAGCTCACTCACACTAACACGCGGGTCATGAGGACGCTACAGGTGAAAAACGGCGCGCGCGGGTGTTTCCTGCCTCCCCGCCCTGATTTTGTGTTGTGCGCAGCGTAATGCGGCTACATTCAGAGCGGCCATAAAGATTGGCGAGGACTATACATATTTATATATTTTACTATTTACGTGATTGTTTTTTGTTTCATTATTCAAATAAATTATCGTCGGGATAGGTCTCTCCTGATATGGGCGACACAGTTAAATGCGTTCTTCTGTGGCGCCCCAAACGTGACGTGTGAGGGTAAACCGCTTGGGCTTGGCTAGACCAGGTAGTTTCCGTAGACCCGCTTTCCCAGAGGGACAAGCATTTCCCTAGTGAAACCAAAAAATGGTCTATCCTCATGTGGATAGTGGCCTATATTTTTATTTGTTTAAATAAATAAATAAATAAAAATATAAAGGCAGATGTATGGCATTGACATTGACAGGTCGTGTGAATCGCATACATTTGTATTTCCATTCTACCAAAGCGTGCGTTTCGAATGGCTCTTGACTATTCCTTGCACTTGACTTGCCCTGGATCATTATTGTAAATGTGGTTAGACCTGGTGTTAGTTGCACGTTACTGACTTCGTGCGTCGGTCCTACGGCTAATACGCGCTCTGCGCAGTAAAGAAAATGTCTGATATTTTAATATGATGGTCAACAGATCATCTTTTGTTTTCAGTTTACAAACATTATATTCACGAACACAAATAACACCCAGACTCGGAGCAAGTGCCTCTGGTTTACACAAAGACACTTGCCCGACCCCGGAATCGAACCGGGGATCCGTGATCTAAAGGAGGCCAACCCCTAGACAAATAGGGCAGTCATAATCAATTGCATTCCTCATTACCCGCTAGGTTCCGACTTCTAGATTATAAATACATCGCTTTCAAGATTTTCAAGCTTCCTAAATTAATTTAAAATCCCGCGTAAAATCTATATTTTAAGAAAGGCTTTATTTTATATATTCCAGCAAATTAATCAACGCCGATATTGCTCCCGCGATTGTCTTTGCCGAATTCAATCAACTCGTCTTTCAAGTTTAATTGGCTTGCTCATCATCGGATATCGATCATCAAAACATTTAAAACATCTTAGCTTCAGACACGAATAATTAAACTGCGGTCGGCGTGACGGTTAGTTCTGACTTTCATGTAATCGATGGAAACCCTGTCTTCTGGGATGGATGGCTGCAATCCGATTATATGAATCCGTCTCGAGGCAGTGCGAAATCGCGCTCGGCTCTGGAGAACGATTGCACTGAACGTATACCTACTATCGTAACTCAAAATGTTTTCACCGGGCGGTGGATTTATGTTAGACCCTATTACAATTAACTACTACTACTACGACTAATACGTGATTGGTTGGGCCAAATATTCTAACCGTGAAAGACAGAAAACTTTAAAAAACCACTGTCGGGCTAGCGGGGCACAATAGGCTAATTCCCCTCCATTATATTGGAAGTGTTGCGACTGAATAGTGTTTTTTTTTCACTCTATCCTGTGACATTATCAGACTTTTATTTACCTCTTTGATACTATTTCTCGTGTTCATACTTCTCGTACTGTTATTCTACATACTGTATAAAATAGTGGGTTTGTCGTGGTGTTCTAAGATGACAGGTTTTGTTATTTACTTACGTTCTCCAGCAATAATTGAGTCCACCATTATATAATTTTTTTGTTTTAGATCTTGTAATTGGTCTATTTGTCGGCAGTAAAATTAGAAAATATAGAGATGAGTTCGTACTTTCGAATCAGTTTGAAATTGCTTGTAGTATAAACCTCGCTCCACAAAAGAGCACAAAGAAATTTCTCATGAATTTCACAGTAATAAAAACCCTTTTATCTGAAATATGAAGTGCTCCGGTCCTTTCCTGCCTTTATTAAGAAATAATTATAAAGCTCACGGAATTCTAATTGAAGTTCGATCTTCCAAACGCTCCGTTCAAAGACTTGCTCGGAAAAACGGCAATAAATATTAATGAAATGTTGACAACGCCTGGAGTGTTCAATAATGAAAAATATGTAAGTACTCCTAATTAGAATTCATAATTTTCTCGACATTGCATTTTTGACGAAGTTTTTGGTATATGAATGAATTTTTTGGTGTAAAATAATGTAATATACACGCGATAAATCCGTTAAAAAGTCTTTAATTTCAATAAAACCAAAGGTTAATAAGGAATATAGTTACCTGACTTTTATGTTTCCAAAAAAGTAAAAACACTTTAATAAATGGCGATATACGAGTACATGGGTTTGTTATTTGCTTGATAGATCAAATATTTGAGGAGCCATATGGTCGTAGTATTTGTGGAGCCAAATATTTATGAGTATCCTAGATGGTTAGACAAATTAGGGGGCGGACCTCAACGATATTGCCAATAGGCATCGCAATTTAGGAAACCTTATCAATTTTTCTTCTTATATTAATTTTCTATGTTCAGACGGCTATATTTCCGGAGTGATGTAATCTTATTTAAAAATTATAATGTACTCACAACAAACTCGAGGACGGTTGGAACTATTTGGTTAATTTTGGTTTTAAAGTATCCAAGGTAGGCATAACAGGTAAACAAAGATTTTAAAAAAATAATTCTATACCAGCTGTTTGTTCGCGGTACTTAGTTAGCTGGATCAGCCAGTTATGTTGAACACATTTGTGCTTGGTTTATAGTCTACAATAGGCCAATCGTAGATTTATCTATAAACAGAATAAAATAATTCACTGTCTCAGAACCTTGATGGTTGCCACGTTACAGACTGGAATTGTAAACAAAACCAATGATTTGAAAATAAAAACAACTACAGAGTTTCTTGCCTGCTCTTCTCTTTAGAGCAGCATTCCGAACCGGTGGTAGTTTCAGCATGAATGTGGGATGGATTGTAAGAATGAGGAATTGTGTTTGAAGGGTGCGACCTCAGATTATAACGACTGATAGGTGGGTATATGGAGACTACCACCTAGCGTGGGACAAGCGTCGTAAGATGATAATGGTAGTTTTAAATATGACGATTTATAAGAGTTTTGTGATAAAACCTACGTAAATAAAGTTCCGTTTGAATTTGGATGACATATTTATATGGATCAATAAATAGAAAAGGAGAGTGTAAATACAGCGTTATCGACAGGTGCCCGAGGTAGAGTAACGGAGTTCGCTCCGTGAATCCCACACAAGGGAAAATCTAATCTTATTTCATCCGGAAGATTCCAATAAACCCCGACTAAAACCTCTTTGAAGTCTTGTTACCAAAACCATATATAACATCAAAAGATTGTAAAACATGAAGCGTTTTTATAACTCTTACATACTTACTACGTGTAGTACTTTGATGATATTGTAAATATATTTCTTAATATATTTTTCTACATATAGTTTTCACTGTAATCGGTTTGAAACTTGACACTGGCAGCAATTCCAATGGAAACTGGTTTTGAGTTTTGGCTGTTCGGAATAGTTAACGACAATAGTATATTCACCGGAAATATGTTGTCATGCACTATATCTACAAGGTCTTTTTTTAACTTTTTTTATCTGGAAATAAAATATTGTTATATTATAATTTTGATTAAATTAGCAATTGGTGATTTGTATTGTAATGTTAGAATATTTTTAATTATCACTGTGTATTTGACGTACAGCAAATGATCGAAGTGGTCGCCTATTAATTCATCATCATCATCATCATCATCATCATCAGCCCACATTAGTCCACTGCTGGACATAGGCCTCCCCTAAAGAGCGCCATAGCGCCCTGTCTTCAGCTTGACGCAGAATTAATTAGTATATTGCTAATTGCCACAATTAATACTAATTGACGTCAAGCCCATAATGGCGATGTCGCACCACAATAGGCACCACTAGATATAAAACTCATACACGTCAAGTAAACATAATCAATATTGAGTGAAAACAGGGTGTTCTATTTATATTAAAGTGCATATCTCCGGAAAATAAATTCGAGAAGGAACCTATCTTACCGGGGAGTGCGGTATGCAATCAGTCAGCTCTTTAAACAACGTCTCTACTGGACGTTCTCGTTGCCTCGGAGGGCACGTAATGCCGTCGGTTTGCGTATCCTCGTATATCGTATCCAGTGGTAGCCAGTGGTAGTCGTTACCAGTTGTCCCACTAAACTGATCCCGGAAAGCAGACGACAAGCGAGAGCGCTTGTGTTTAAATAGAGATTTAACTGGTAAGTTAGTCGAATCATGTCAAACTGGTGCCGACTCGAATGAAACTGGGACGAGGTAAGGAAGATCTTCGGGATAAATGTTTGCTCCTAAAGATACTTTTACCACCGAATTTGTATCGTATTTTAATTGGTCAATTGTCTTTTTAAACCTACATAAGGTACAACATTTTAATCATTCTCGTAATGAATTGTAGTAATCCCCTGTAGCCAAAGTTAGTGAATTGGAAAATAGTTCCGTAGATGTTGGCGTGTTATTAGGACAGATGTCAAAACACCCTTGTCTCTCACCTGATTATTTATTTAAGGATACAAAAGAGAACCGGCATTGTCGTTTGTCATCTTATTCCGGTGAATGCTAGAGGCTTTTGTTGCGATTTACCCCTGTCCCTTGAAATGTGGCTCCCATTAGAACACAGACATGATAATGGCATATAGTTTTGCAACCTTAAGTTGAATGGACACTTTTATTCCATATTTTTTATCACAATATACAATTCTTTTTTAAGTGGCAGGCAAACAAGCATTTGCGTCGCTTGATAGTTAGTGGTCACCTGCAATTTTTGGTTTGGTTACGCGTACAAAATCAAGCGTATGTTATTGCTTGGTTTCTAAAGTTTGCTCGGGTTAAATTAACTACCCGATTTTCTGATCTATGTTCTGCGTTGTCATTTTAGCTTGGTTTTCAGTCTGAAATATTCTACATAATATTATAGTCGGTAATATTCAACTATGAACACTCTTGAAACTGGCTTCATAGTAAGTATAAAGTTTCCAGGAAATATGCATTGGTAACAAATCTAGTTAGAAGTTCGCCCTAGTAATGTGGATAGTTGGCGGATTTCATGCGATTTCAGTGCATTCAATATTAAACGGGCAAGGTGATCTGCCGACTGCTGCAAATGCTCACGCTCCGGTATCTGCAATGTATGGAAATGAGGTGTAACTGCCATATTCCATATGATTTCCTTACTCTACACGAGTTTTTTTTCCGTGTGATGACGGATTTAGAATACATAATCACCACAATTCTATCCTGGGCTGCCATCCCAATTCTATATATGCAGCTAGCTATCTCTTGTGGCTAGGTCTTAAAGCCGAACGTCTACCGCCAGCTAAAATAAGTTAGTTTAGGTTAGCTTGCATAGTTGAGCCAGTTTTCATACATGTTAGTTCACACGGTGAACTAACGGTATTTTAGCTGGCGGTGGACTCTCGGCTTTACCCTTGTCATGGATATATTGATACGAATCTGTTTTCTTTTTCCGTTATATTCTCCTGCGCTCGCATTTTCAACCTAACTAATTCCTTTCGTAGCCCCATTAGGTCAAGTCTCTTATGGTGCTGGCCAGTTAAGGGTTATGCACTTTAACCGCATATAAAAGAAGCATTCATGAACCAGCCATTACATTAATGAGAAACAGCAAGCATAGTGATCGTAAAATACGAACATAAAACTGGATAACATAAACCTTATACGGTTTCAATACCCACATTTCCGATCAAGGAACGGAACGTGCGTTTGTTATTTAAATGAACTTTTGCGTCGTTTATAAACACTGAATAAAATCACAAAATATGATAAAATAATTCTACGGGCAACCCTGGATTTCCTCTGCATTTAACCCACAAATATCAAGAGTAGTAATAGTACTAGTACTCAGCCCATAGACGACCCTCTTTTGAGTCGGGCCTCTTCTAGTTATATGGAGTGTAATTAGCCTACTGTGCCAACACACCTGGCCAGCGTTGCACAGAGGCGACTCAACAGTGGGTTATAATATATAGGCTAGAAGTAACTAACGTCCTACGTATTATTGTGTGCACTAGTATAGCACTAACCCTTGTTTGCTTAATTGGTTTCCATAATTGTTTCTTTCTTGTTACAGGGCGGCGTGGCTGCGCAGCGTTCGCGTGGAGGGAACGCACACCCTGGAGCCGCACAGAGAACAATGTAAGTGAACATGCACCTTTACTATATAAGCTGACGGTTCCGCGTATCGAGCTAGTGTTTCTGTTTCACCAGCTCAGCACACACAAAATAATTTCAGAGGCGCCCCGTTTAATTTGACGGGGGTAAATTAAGTTAATTGTTCCAACAGTTCTTAAATTATATGTTTTTGCTTCGTTGCGTTTGTGCCAATAAATTTTGCCTATTACTAAGTTTGCGGCATACTTTTTGCCAGCTACAGTAAACGATTTTGCATGAAAATTTAAATTAACTTAGTTGAAAACCACCAAGAACAACCAACCACAAACAAAGATGTCTGTTTGATTTTGTCAATAAAACACACAGTCGTACGTATAGTCTAGATATAAGTAAATATATACATAGTATACGACTCTTTAGAAATGGTCCTTGAGGAAAAGAATCGTGACACGAGATCCCTGTTATGTGAGGCATCCTGTTAGGCTTGGTTGTCATGTTTAATAATACTGTCACAGATATAAAACGCGTGGTTACATTAGGGATAATCATATGGACGTAATAAAATTCATGTGAAAGTGTTTGAGATATAAAGCGAAAATTTTATTTTAGACACGTGCGGTTTTAGCGACTGGAATGACTCCCTCTCACGCAGGTCTCTTCAGCATGTTATTTGTTACTGCGGTTACTCGTACTTGAAGGTTCCAGTGGGTTTTCGTTCCGAATTGCTGAAATGGAATTATCCTTCTAATATATCTAGCTTTATTATTCTGGCACGCAAAAAATACTGAATAAATTTTAAGGAAACGATATATGTATTTTAAGAAAATAATATTTTCAACTTAAGATTTGTAAAATCGAGAGTTTTGACGCGATTCGACTCCGAACGAATAGCCTGCACGTATAGGTTTCCACCACAAACAAATAAATTGTGCGTAGTGCTGGCGTAAGTGGCCCACGTCCATAGTTGCTCCATTTACTGGCACCATGGAAACGTACACGCGAGTAGCTTGTACATGTAACCCCGCATGTTCCGAACGCATCTATGGCTTACTTGCACCGTGTGCAAGCACCCTTTTACGCATACATGTCGGTGATTCATTTTTATTTACTTAAATTAATCGCGTTTGACTAGATGATTATCGAAAATCCGCCATATTTGTCTTAGCAACGGCTCCGTAGAGTTTACGTAATAGAATAAATTATTTGACAATATTCAGCTAAGTTCCAACGTCCAATCTCTGACGTAAACATCGTCTCAGTAATTTATTTACGTAGTAAACGAGTTATAATAAACTTTAGATGGCTTTTAAAGGACAAGCCATTCTTGTTTTAAACTTGAACAAACACATCTTTGTTATTGTCGTCACTTCGTGCAATACTACTACGGATATTGATGGTACCAGTGCTTTACAGGTCCACTTTATCGCTTAAATTTACATAAAATATGGTTTGTCGCAATCTTGGAATGATACCATTGTGCCGTGCCATGGCAGCATAATTGTTCAAGTGAACGTTCGCTATTGGTCAGCTAATGATGAATACCTAGACACTAATGAACAATGCGGCATAGAGTCTAAAAATAGCAGGAAGTTTTACATATGCTATACTTAGAATCTATAGAATTAAACTGTATAGCATTCTTAGGGTCCAGCAAATGAGAACAGTATGTTTGGGATATAATCCATATTTCTTCTGCATCACCATCATCATTAATTCTCTAATTTAATGGTGGGTAATTAGCCTACTATGCCACGCTGGCGTCATGGGTGGGCACATGGTTTCTATCAAGTTGCTCTAAGTTTTCCGCTTGTTACAATACTGTCACGATACTAAGGGTCGGTGACATAGTGTATTTTGAACCCCTGAGATCATCAAGTTGCCTAAATTACACAATTACAAAACACCTAATTCTTGGAATATTTAAACAATTTTCATAAATCGATATCTCTTTAAGTGAATATCATCTTTTTCGAACATTCAACAGAAATAATCGGCAAGAAAAGTTGTTACTCGAAAATAAATAGGATTTGTAAGGATGTGAAACGTTGTGGGATCTGTGAATATAAAAATCTTTTATGGAATAATGTGGATCATCTAAAGACGCGTTGTTGATCCTTGTCGTGCCAGCGCTCCTATTAGATCTATGAGTCTTTATGTAACCCAGAAATATTTGCACTGAGTCTACGCGTCACTAATTATGTCCATCACTTACATATTTGTAACGAGTTCTCAGAATACAGGTAGACTTGAGGAATCGGTTTTAGATGTATATGTTGATTGTTATTGTTACGCAGTGTTGAGGAGGGCGCGGTGGCAGAATGGACGACGCCGGCAGCAACAAGCAGCGCCAGGCCACGCGAGTATTCAAGAAGAGCTCGCCCAATGGCAAGGTATGCACCTATTTTAAGTATTTCGTTCTATTTCGTCTCTTTATTAGTGGTTTTGGCTAAAACGCTTAATACATTATCAGACTTCCTCTAATTTTTCGGAGGGAAAATTACCGTGCTAAGCAACGCTGCTGATGCGGCGAATTAAGTTGAACTGATTTAAGTAATGGCTATTGATAATGATCTGCCTGTTTATCTTACGACAGTCTGACTTTTAAATGGGTTGGTGACATTCTACTTTACCTCCGCCATCACAATGACAAATCAATAAAACTGTTCTAAACAAAATCAAGCGCTCTCTACGTCTACTATCTTTTATTGGTTAAGTCGACTGTTCCAAAGAATAAGGACCTATCTGCAATACTGCTTTGAAACCAAGTTGAACTCTATTCTTCATATATATATTACTAGCGACCCGCCCCGGCTTCGCACGGGTGCAATGATGAACCTCTAAATTTTCCAGTGTTTCTCTACAATATTATGCATGTTTTGTACATATAAACCTTCTTCTTGAATCACTCTATCTTTTAAAAAAAACCGCATGAATATCCGTTGCGTAGTTTTCAAGATTTAAGCATACTTAGGGACGGACAGACGACAGCGACTTTGTTTTATACTATGTATTGATGATAATATGCAGTTCAAAATGGTCTCAAATCATTATTGCAAATAGGTCTTTATTCTTCGGAACAGTGGAAGTATTCTTAAACTTTTATAACATTCAAATGAAATTGCTTTTTTATATCGAGTCAAAGAGATACTCGAGCCCTTTAGAATATTTTAAGCATAGTAAGAGCGGATTTCCAAGTCGCAGCACGTTTTAATCACCGGCCGCCCGGTTTCCAATCCTTCCATGCCCCGATAAACATTCGTCAGATATACCTACTGCTTCATTTATTAAGGATCTTAGTTAGGGATTGTCCATGTCGCCGCACAAGTTTTAAATATGGTAAATGTGCGAGTCTCACTAAGGATTAGGTCCCGACATTGCCTTTCATGCCCCATTTTACCATTATCACTTTAATTTGTAAGACAGAAAGTTGCTTTATATCTTTCTCCAAAATCACTTCTATACACATAATATACTAAACTCATTGTTGTCTGCTGATATGAGCTTTAGCGCGTGAAAGCGTAACAGAGTTAATTTCAGTTGTATAATATTCTAACTGCATGTTTGTAAATGAAGTATTCATGAGAAAAGCAAGCAAACCTCGACACGGTATTTCTATCTACTAATGATGTACTCGTACTTATTTATTGAGTATTGTTTCGGCGTATGTATATACCTCTCACATAACAACGATTATATTATCGGTGGGCATGCGATCCGCGTATCTGGTGCCTGGTTCTGCAGACTAGATATTCAATGTAATCACAACAAATAATCAATTTGCTTTGTGTATTCTGTGTATACCTATACTAAAGGAGGTCATACATAGCCTAGTCACTAGTGTATAGTGTGGTACTGCATAACTCCGTCATTTATAAACCGATTTAGAAAAACCTCTTTTTGTGCGATAAATATTCCCTTCGAATTGATCCAATAGAAATTTTATTAAAATCGGCTCAGTAGTTTACTTTAAAACAGGAAATAATCGAACAAAACTATTTTTCTAAGGACAAATTTGGGTATTCTTATAAGATTTAGTAGATAGTTCCGAGTTATGGACTATTAATAAAAACCACAAGGTTTTGAAACTAACATATAATGTAATAATAATGTAATAATAGTACGTTATAATTATAACAAGCAGCTGCCATTCTACCATCGATGGCAGTCGTTACACGTAGTCAATAGCATCAAAACTGTATTGACCGCTCCGTGTAAGTACCGGTAGTTAGCCAAACCAGATTACTGGTGCCAACCGTAAATTGGGAAAACGTCGAGGAAGAAGAAAAAGAATGCAATCATGCGTTGTTGGTAGTGATTTATAATAAGCCTAACTAAAACAATACAATTTTCTCCTTTTTCAGATTACAGTATATTTAGGCAAAAGGGACTTTGTAGACCACATCACACATGTAGACCCGATTGGTGAGTACCATCGGAAACTCAAAGGTTACTTTATAAGTTTAGGATTTTTTTACAAATGTCCTACAAATCGTCTGGAACGCACAAACATCAGAGACGGAACTGCGGCGCAGGCGATTGTTTCTATTGTTTGAATGAGTATGAAAAGACAACACACACACACACTTCGGAGCTCATTTCAGGCCAATCAATAAAAAAAATCGTAGGGCACTCCTTCGCAGTGTACTTCTCATAATAATTTCAGCCCATAAGTGATCCACGTCTTCTGGCTAGAAGAGACTACTCGCATGACGAGTTAGCACAAGGCTTTTATCCAGTTTTCCTTGTATGTGCCTCGTGGATATCTTCAGGAGTATTTTGAGTTTTATATTCTAAATAAATCTCTATACACACGAGCATGTGTGTTTCTATGTTGAAGCCATAGCACTATCTAGACCCCAATTGTCTCAATTGAATCGGACTTATGCCGGTTTCGGCACTTGACACGAGCGTAAAGAGGAAGCGGGCACAAGGGTCGGAGATCGTTGAATGATAAGTCGTCAATTTGATTATTCAGTGCAAAGTGTTGCGTAATAGTTTAGGAGCAATGAGGTCTGTCGATTCAAAGATTTAAGCTTAGACGAAAGCGAGACTTAAGCTTAGTAAATTGTTGGACAGAATGTTTTGATCCATTTAACAGCAAAGGGTTTTGATAATATAGGGTGTAACAAAAACCCTATAGCTATAACGTAATTATCGATTGTACTGCTGACCTAGAAACTTTGTGCAAAATATCAGGTAAAAACAAAGCACCTTTTTGGTACTTAACCTTCTTGACGCACGCTTGACTTGAAGCGGGAGTACGCTGGGGAGTGCTGACGATACGAAAATTTTGATCGGCTGAGCCGAACGGAAGTTGAGACGGAGATATAACTTAGTGAAGATACCAAGGGAGAGAGTTACGTTCGTACGGTAATATACGATTACCGGTACATAGGGCATGTTATATCTCTCTCTCTAGTCGGTCCCTCATGACTGAGGATCGTGGTCATCAGTGGATGCGTTACATTTGGACCAGATGATGTGCCTCCATCGAGTCATGGCTTCCCTAGCAATACAACAAAGCTTGGAGGAGTGCGTGTCTTTTATTTGATCGGTCCATCTTGTAGGGGATCGACCTCGAGCTCGTTTGCCTTCAGTGTTCCCGATTACGATCAGCTTTTCCAGACTTTCGTCTCCTCTTCGCACTATGTGACCGAAATACGATAGAATTCGTTGATGGCATACTGTAGACAGGCGGGTTTTGATTTTTAGTTCACAGAGTATCGATCCATTGGTGCGTTTTGCGGTCCAGGGTATCCTCATCATGCGTCTCCAGCACCACATCTCCAAAGCATCGATCCTTTGCCTCTCTCGAGCTCGTATCGTCCACGTTTCAACTCCATATAGAAAAATAGGGAATACCAGAGCTCGTACCAGCCGGATCTTAGTATTCATGGATATTCCCCTCTTCTTCCACATATTGTTCAAACGAGTCATTGCATCCTTGGTCATGCCGATACGTCTCTTTATCTCGGAAACACAACTTCCATCTCTGTTCACTTGAGCGCCCAGATAGATATAATGCTCGACAGTGTCAACGCCTGGTATGATGAATGTCGGATTATTTAAGTGACCGGCGCGATCAACCACCATAATCTTGGTCTTGCTCTTGTTTATACATATATATGTTTAAATACATATCGTTGAAGTAAAGAAGTTTTACTTCAGTCGTGTGATCTAAAGAACTAGTTATTTTTTCTTAAAATTTAGTTCACTGGTTGACGAAAGTGTCAAAACGTAAGTAATGGGCACAGATAACCCAAGCAAGATTATGGAGCTCAGCCTCCTAAGCTTGTTAGATGATAATAATGATAACTAGTTCGCTGATTGTCAGTGTAAGCCATGTTTTATTGTAAAAATATGGTTTAGGAAAACCTCAATGCCATCAAAAACATAAATGTGAAATTAGAGCATTATGAATATGCATTGTCGACTTTGCCGACAAGGCTTTGAGACCTATATTTGTGCCACTTTATGTGTAGAACACCTTAAAATTTTAGTTGCAAGAACATACAGCATTCTTAAATAAATGTATATTAAAAAATGTTTCTTATCAATATTTTCTACTAAATAGAAATCTAAAATTATAACCGACACGGTGTAATTATTTCACCTGGGATGTAATATGAGCTGAAGATTTGACTAGATTCTAGACCAGCTAAAAGACTTTAATAACTGTGAAAGCTTTCATATTATTTTATTTATTTATTTATGAACTCTTTATTGCACACAAAAATAAAAAGATACAGAAAATAAAATATGATTATGGTAAAGTGTACATTGGGCGGCCTTATCGCATACCGCGATCTCTTCCAGGCAACCTTTGTATGAATAAAGTAGGCAATTTAGAACTGGCGGTCAAAGTGTGCTCAAGACGTTAACACTGATATAGATTTACAAATAGCAAATACAATACTTATATAGTTTGTTTAATATACTAATATATACAATATAAACACAATAAAAGAAAAATTCAATATATTGGACATTTAAATAAATAGTGACAGTTACGATCTATTAACATTGCTTATTGCCAGATAGTGTTCTTTTAATTGTTTTTTAAATATTTGTAGACTTTTAGTATGCATCAGATACTCCGGAAGGGCGTTCCAGAGTCTAACTGCCTGGACTGCGAACGATTTCCCGAAGAAGTCGGTGGAATGAAGGGGGCAATGTAGCTTGAAATTTTGTGACGATCTCAAGGAGAATGAATGTGATTCATGAAGGAGTTTGAAACGATCCTTTAGATATGAAGGGGCAGTAGGACTGAACAGTATACTGTATAACATAGATAATATGTGAGTATTCCGACGAAAGCGAATTGGGAGCCACTTGAGCTTAGTGCGGAATTCTGAGACATGATCATATTTGCGCAGTCCAAATATGAATCTTATACAAACATTTTGAAGACGCTCAAGTTTATCCAGTTGCTCCTCTGTAAGGTCAAGATAGCTGGCGTCAGCATAGTCTAATATTGGAAGAAGGAGGGATTGAGCAAGCGCAATTTTGGTGGCGGTAGGAAGGAAATTGCGAAGTCTGCGTAGTAAGCATATAGAAGCAAACAGCTTACGACTAATTTCTTGAATTTGGGGGTTCCAGGAAAGAGTCCGATCTATAATAATTCCCAAATCTTTTACTTTATCTTTAAATGGCAAGATAGTACCGTCAAAAACAACAGGAGTAAGTTGCGTCCAGTCAATTTGAGCTATATACCTGGGACTCCCGATAATCATGACTTGTGTCTTGGTAGGATTTACCTTGAGCCCATATTCTTGGCTCCACTCACAAATATTTTTTAAGTCCGTATTTAACACGTCGATGGCTTCATTTAGACAAGGTAATGGAGCACTACGATAAATTTGTAAATCGTCTGCATAAAGGTGGTAGGAGGAGACAAGTTTACGAGAGATTGTATTTATAAATACGGCAAAGAGTAACGGAGAAAGAACGCCACCCTGTGGGACACCAGCAGTTATATCGCACCAAGAGGACAAGGAGTCATCAACGCGTACACGCTGCCGGCGGCCAAACAGGTAACTACGAAACCAAGCAATCGCTGTTGGAGATATGTTAAGAGAACTCAGTACACCAAGTAAGATATCAAAGTCAACAGTACTGAAAGCATTGCTAAAATCTAGCAACGACAGTAGTGTTAACTGCCTGTTTTCCATGCCCAGGCGAATGTCATCTGTAACTTTGATAAGAGCAGAGACTGTACTGTGGCCAGGGCGGAAACCGGATTGGAGGGGATTCAGAAGGTGATGACTGGTGAGGAAATTACAAAGTTGGCTATGGACAAGGCGCTCTAAAACTTTAGAAAGGAACGGTAGAATTGAAATGGGACGGTAATCGGACAAGGAAGTAGGATTAGCAACCTTAGGTAGGGGGGTGATAAGGGCTTCTTTCCACGAAGATGGAAAGGAACCGCAGGAGAGGGAGAAATTAAGGAGGTGTGTAATGATGGGAAGGATTTGGTCGATGATTGGAACGATCATATTGCGACCAATACAGTCACTGCCCAGAGCCTTAGACGTAATTACCAGAATAGCGCTCTTAACATCACAATCAGACAATTGGTGTAATACGAAAGGAGTATAGTCAGGAGTTGGTACCAAAGAAAGATAATTAATTGTACGTTGTTTACTTGCAGAAGTGCAAGCAGAAGTCGAGGAAAAATGCTGGTTAAGGGCGTCTAGATTTAAACCTTTAGGCAAAGTATCTTGACGTGTTTTACCAACTCCTAAGGACCTTAGAAACTTCCAGACCTTGGCAGGATCACCGTTTTCTACTGCAGAATGGATGTGTTGGCGTTGCGCATTCCTACACACCTTATTGCAGCGATTTCGTGCTGAGACGTATTTTTCCAGGTTAGCAGCTGTGGGACGGGATTTATATCTAGATTTAGCTTTAGCCTTTTTCTCCATAATTAATTTAATATCATCTGAGAGCCATGGTGCTGGGAGGTGCTTTAATTTAATGGATCGTAATGGAGCATGTACGTCGTAGAGCTCAATGATATTGGACGTGAGAATGTTGGCTTTGTCGTCCACCGAGGTCGATGCATAAAACGAATCCCAGCAAATACACCCAGCATCTTTTTGAAGTTCCGATAAGTCCATGCCACTAAAATTGCGCTGCTGAATAATTTTAGACTTTGCTTTGGGGGGGCGTATTTTATAGGATAGGAAAATGAGATGGTGATAAGAGAAAGCGTCTGCTGAACACTGCCCATGTTTAGCCACACGGCTGGGAGTTGAAACGAGTATTAAGTCAAGAAGCGAAGGAGTGGAATTAGGAAAGTAGTGGGTGGCATTTAAAGGGAGGATGTTAAGATTACAAGAATTTACGATAGTTTGTAAGGACATGGAGCGAGAATCATTCTTTAACAAACATGTATTAAAGTCACCCATAATTATGGACTGACTATAAGCTGATCCAAGATTGATTAAGAGATTTTCAAAAGAAGAGAAGTAATTAATATTTGAGGAAGGACAGTAATAAACGCCGAGTAAAAGTTTGGAATGATGGAGCTCAACTTCCAGAAAGAGATGCTCGCCCGCATTCTGAGGCGGTGGTTGTGCTGACATATTGATAATAGAGTAAGGAATACACGAGCGAAGATATATGGCAACACCACCACCTACTCTACCGAAACGATCATTTCTTATTAGCGTGAACCCAGGAAGCGAATAAGAGACAGAAGGAAGGCACGGTTTAAGCCAAGATTCGGAGACAAGTATGGCATGTATGTTGTTTCCATCAAGGTTCACCAGCATATCATGGTAATGAGCCGGAATACTCTGGGCATTGATATGAACCACATTAAAATTCCTAGGAACGTCACAGAAATACGATGATAAGGTACTGGCGAGAGAAGGTGAATAAAAAGAACTCTCATCACCACTACTCGCGGATAAAAAAACATCACTATCACTATCTGTATCCATAAAAATAAATAAATAATAAAATAAAATACAATAAACACCAAACTAAAAATGTAGCACTTAAATCACCTAACCAGCAACAAACATAAAAGTACAACACGTACGAACATAAATTTACATAAACGTACAAGTAGAACGGACAACAACAACTATAAACCTAATAGCAACACATTTGAAATAGACTGGCGGAAAGCAATTACTTGTATGGATTGCCGATAAGACTGATGATGGAAGGTTGACTTGAAATGACAGAAAACTGAAATTAAATTATTATTTGACGTGAAGACTGACAATTCATAATAATTGTTGTTTACCTCCATCAAGAAATTATTGTTATGTGTAGCCTTGCAATAAAACGCTGAAATATCGAAACAATCATAACAAAGAAAAAAATATGGGAAAGAGGGCGACTATGCTACTACTTCTTTGCCGCAGCCGCGCGTTTGGGCTTGGAGCCTTTCGAGGCAGGTTCAGTTGTCTTCGGAGTATCAGAAAACTGGAGCTTGTTTACTTCACCCACTGTAGAAACGCGGTGCCTCGTACCATCATCGCCAAGGATGTGAATCGATCCTTCTCTGGTCCAGCATCTAGAGACACCAAATCTCTCACGAGCAGCAACGAATGCATTATGGCGTGGTTTGGTTAGGAACTCTGAGATAGTGATACCAGACCCCTTCAGCACAGCCTTAGCATACCATATACTGTCACGCAGTTCTCGATCATAGAATTTGCAGGCAATAGGTCTATTTCTTGAGTCGCTTGAGCGGCCTAACCTATGGCAACGTTTGATGTCCGTCAGTGCCACCTCAGGCTTTTTAAAATGCCGCTGAATCAACTTTATCACCAACTGAGGGGTTGCTTCTTTAGGTTCCTCTTTAATTCCATGAAACAGAAGCATCTTGCGGCGGCCCCTCATCTCAATCTTGTCCATGGTGGCTGCCAACATATCAGCCTGCTGTTGAAGACAGGTAATAGATTGGAGAACGAATGCCTTAAAAGCGTTGAACTCTGCAGAAATGTTGGCTGTAGTTGGGTTGGCAGAAGAGGGTTTTCGGAGTTCACCCTCAAAGTCAGCCATCCGTTTATGCAAAGATTGGCTCATTTCATCAATGGTCTGCCTTAATTGTTCCATTGCAAACTGGTGAGTGATGTGCAGTGAAGTGAGTTCTTGCAGGAAGGAAAATACTGTTGCTGGTAGGTTTATTTGTTATTACTTTGTTACTATCATTCAAAATAAACAATTAAATATTGATAATATTAAATAAAACTAAATAAAATTGAAGGCACAAAAATTATATGACTTGAGTCTTTGACTACCCACAACGAAAAAAACGAAAAAGGGTTATGTAGGTTTTTAAATTATTTTCGAGTTGTAAAGGCTCAGCGTCGCCAGTTCCTTTTCCTTTGAATTGGCTGAGCACGTGCACAGTGCACAGGGTGTCCTCTCATATCTCACCCATATTTCAAGAAAGAAAAACATGTCGGATGGCGAAAGAGTTTTTGTTACACCTGGTATTAACGTCTAAGTAGGAAATTTATTCTCACAATTCCGTACGTTGCCATATTGTGTCACAAAAATGTGTCATTTAACAAAAAAGAAATAGTTTCTAGTCGTCTTTTCCCTGTAGAGAAATAATCCGAACCGATGGTGCTCCACACCCTAGGATTTTGGAGCGCTTGTAAAGTAACAGGTATTACAATTTTCAGAGGGGTTTGACAGAGTCTATACTCGTATAACGTAACGCATTAATAATAAATATGTATTGGAAGCTAAGTAGACTCGAAACTCCGTAACTATTCCATAGAAGGAATATTAAATTCGCTTTAAAAAAAAAACGCTCTATATTTGAAAAGGTTCTCTCTTAAATTCTAGTAGGGCTATGAATACGTAAATACTTGGTAAATTAATTCAACGGTCCTCAATTTGAAATTCAGAATCGCAATAAAACTGACATTACGAGGTCCTTTGTTTAATTTCAGACGGCGTAGTATTAATAGATCCTGAGTATGTCAAGGAGAGGAAGGTTTTCGGACATGTATTGGCTGCGTTCAGGTACGGCCGAGAAGACCTGGATGTGCTGGGGCTCACGTTCAGGAAGGATCTGTACCTTGCCGCTGAACAGGTAACCAGCACATAGCGGATATAACAGGTTCTATTATAACAGCTTATTTTATTACTAGCTTCGCGAGGTCCTCCGCGGGAATTTCAGATCCGTGCCGGAACATGGTTCCGGAAATGGTCTTCATCATTATTGCCCACAAATAACCCATTGCTGAGTTCGACCTCCTCCAAATTGATGGAGGGTAATTAGCCTCCTGTTCCGGTTAGCACGGGGTTTGGATCAAGTTTTCCTTATCTTTTGGTTAGATGTTTCTTGCCTTTTGCGTTCTTTCAGGATAGCGTAGGTTGGTGACATTTGTATTCTAAATCCGTCACCACACAGACGTAATGTTCTCAATTCTCTGGAAATTGTGCAGCACCGTAATTATTTGTACTCTACACGAATGCTCTAAGAATCCCCGTCGGAATACTTAGACTTAGTATAGTTGAAGCTAAACAACTGCAGCAACTCATTAGCGGGGTAAGTGGAAACGGGACGTGTAAACCACGTGATTGGTTGTTGACATGCGCCAACTCTCTTCCACCACCGATTGTGCTCTAGTTCATATCAATGTCCTAACGATTTCCAACACATTTTACAGAACACCACCAGGCTTGGGGTTATTTTAAAAAATCACTAAATATCACAAGGGGGTAGGGGGTGTATAGTAGTAAAATATCACGTGTATTTATTTGTTCGTCAAACGCGTGATTTCTAAACCGAAAATCGGCGTGTGACCTTTGTGTGTAAGATTCTTTGTAGGTACTAATTATTACACATTATTTTAATGGCGGGTGAGAGGGTAGTCTTAAACCTCACCACGTATCAGCAAGAGGGGGGGGGGGTCAAATGTTAAAAAAACATCACGTGATTAATGGACAGCCCTTTTGGAGATGTAGGGCCTACATCCTTCTCCTATGAACATAAAGGAGCATATTGAAAATGCATTCTCCAGATATACCCAACCATAACCACCACGAAGCGGCCGCTGACCCGGTTGCAAGAGCGCCTAGTTCGCAAGCTGGGTTCGGCGGCGCATCCGTTCTACTTCGAGCTACCGCCGCACTGCCCTGCGTCTGTGACGCTGCAGCCAGCACCTGGAGAGACCGGGAAGCCGTGTGGCGTCGATTATGAACTCAAGGCGTTCGTTGCAGACACCCAGGATGACAAGCCGCACAAAAGGTACTTGTCTATTACATATATTAGTCTATTATAGAATAAGATGTAGAATGTTTGCTCTGTGACATAAGACGCCGACCGATCTGACCGAATTTTTTTTTGTAAAGGAGTAGCATTTAAACCTCTGTAAGTGAATTAATTTTCATCTTAGTAGAGGGCAAATTTTATTTCCAGTCCGGTGTACGCGGAGAGGACCTTCCATCTAGAATTCGAATGTTAAGGTTAAGTCAATTCAAATAATTTATTTTATGTTTAGGTCACAATGGATACTTACAAATTGTTAACATATTTATTCATTGCTATATTATAACTATATGTATAATAACTACTACATAACTATATAATTAATCAGTTGACTGTCTACCGCCAGTTCGGAACGCGACCACAGCTGAGAAGAACTGGCAAGAAATTCAGAGGGCTTGTCATTTTGTTTTTCTTGTGGTACTATTTCATATATTTACAATAACATAAATAAAGAAGGTTCATACTGCCATCAATGAAATTTGCCTTAAAGTCACGTTACGACTTTCAGTATGATTCGTATAGGTCACCTCATTGGCTATCACTTCCGTAGATTGCCAAAGTTTCCAATGAAAAATTGTGTTCGCAGTACAAGCCATCAATTAAAAAACCCAGCTTAAGAATAATCTGATTGCTTACAGGAATTCGGTCCGGTTAGCAATCAGGAAGATAATGTACGCGCCGAGTAAGCAAGGCGAGCAGCCTTCTGTGGAGGTGTCCAAAGAGTTCATGATGAGCCCCAACAAATTATACCTAGAAGCCTCTTTAGATAAGGTATATCTTTAGTTGTTTCGCAATGAGGTATGAATAACGTTTTATTCAAGTTCCTAAAAGATTTGCTATTCAAATTTGTTTACCCAGAGATGATTTGATTGATCCTGTCTTTTTTTAATACACATTAATATTGGTATCTTCAAGGCAAGATATTCATTCTATGTAAATTGAGTTTGATGTCTTGTTGGCACCTGGTTCGATCGATCGAGTGTCATTGTTTAAGTCAAAAAAACTTGCTTCGGGTTTGGACGTAATTTATGTACATGAATTATTGTAAACCCATACAGATTCCTGCAATCCTGCAATAGGGCAGCAGAAAAAAAATTGAAATCGCGTAAAGCTATGGTTGTATGTGGAACTTATTGTGACATAACATTGTACACTTTTAGGAGTTGTACCACCACGGCGAGAACATCGCTGTGAACGTGCACATAGCGAACAACTCGAACCGCTCGGTGAAACGCATCAAGGTGTCGGTGCGCCAGTTCGCGGACATCTGCCTCTTCTCCACCGCGCAGTACAAGTGCACCGTAGCCGAGACCGAAAGCGAGTAAGTATATACAGAAAATAGTATACTCGTATACATTGTCGGTTAGATCTAGAATATTCGTGCGCCATACTCTTTTCCTATGTCCAGCAGTGGGTTGATGATGATACGCTTTCCCTGAGCACGGCGCCATAGCTATGTCCAACAATGTAGTAGAGTGGGCTGGTCATGACTATGATAATACACTTTCTCTAAAAAATGGTCATAGACTTTAGGGTCCCCGTTTTAGCGCAAAGAAGCTGACCATAGCGGATAAGAACCGGTTAAACTGAATCTCCAATGTGTTCCTACACTGACCGTATCCCCAATGTGTTCCTACGCTGACCGTATCCCGTGTTCATGGGATGCATGAACGGGCAAAGATTTTGACAAATCTGAACACAGTTATTGTGTTAAGCGATAAGTCGGTTTGTTCGGAACAGTTCATTTCAGTCAGGTTTCATTCAGTTTGTTTCGTTCTCCAAATTAGGAAGCCGCGATCGATGCTGAAGAAGCTATTTGCGTTTCCATTTATCGGCTTCTTAAATAAGAAATTACCGATGCAGTCGGCGTAAGTAGCATTTGAGCATGTTGTGGATTAATGAAGGTGACATTAGAATGAATGAACGCCAGAACGAACGTCATTACAATGTTCAATGAGAAACAGATACCAAGGTCATGTTCAATTTGCACGGTCTATCTTGCTAAGGCTTTGGATTCGATACGGAAATAATGTGTTTGGTTTAAATTTAAAATGCGTTTTCTTGAGTGCTTTTTGTTTTGGTTCATTGCATACATTCCCTCTGCCGTAGTACGTAACGTAACGTCACAGTGCCATAACACTGAATTGTTGTTTTGTTGCTATTGCGCTGCCTGTGAATTAGCTTTGAGTGGGTAATGGGAAATCCCGGTATCGAATCGGTTCTGATATAATTAGTCCCCGTGTATAATAAGATGTATTTACAGCCGCTATACATAATTGGGTCACCGACGTAGCCCACGGGATTGCCAAACTTAAATGACAGTGGGCAGGGCACATAGCGCGCAGGATCGACGCCCGATGAGGCAGAAAAGTCCTCCAGTGGCGACCGCCTTCCGGAAAGCGCAGTGCTGGTAGGCCTCCCACACGGTGGACCGATGACCTGGTTCAGGACGCCGGAAAACGATAGATACGGGCAGCCCAGGACTGACCTTTGTGGAAATCCTTGGGGAAGGCATATGTCCAGCAGTGGACGTCTATTGGCTGAAATGATGGTAATGATACAAAATTACCGGTAGTAATCTCAGTCGGAAGGCGGACCCTGGCAATGGTCGGGATTAACGAAGAAGAAGACAAAATTACCGGTAGTGGGGATTCGTTCTTATCTAAATAAAATATTAGCGGAAAACGGAAATTAGGCAATTTTCATACAAGTCAAGTGTGACTACCACTACCCCATTTCATCTTGAGGTTGTCGTAAGAGGCGACTAATGGAACGTAAGAGGCAGATTACCTCGTCCGAAGAGAAGGAAAACTTGACAAACCCTGTGCCAACCTGTGTCTGGCCAGCGTGGCACAGTAGGCTAATTACCCCCCATGTAATTGGAGGAAGTCCGGCTCAGCAGTGAGTTTTTTATGGGCTGAATAGCAGTAATTATAATCCATCTTCTAATAATGGTAACTTCTTGCAGGGAGGGATGTCCCGTAGGACCTGGTTTCACGCTGAGCAAAGTGTTCACAGTGACCCCGCTTCTGGCCAACAATAAGGACAAGTGGGGGCTGGCACTCGATGGACAACTCAAGCATGAGGACACCAACCTGGCGTCTAGCACGCTGTAAGTATTTAAATCATATATTTTAGCGCTGCCTGTGGATGATGGGGTTGGGCAAATGTCTTTAGCCGCGTACTGACGTAGCGAGGTAGCCGCGCGAGGCAATTCCTCGGTATGTCAGGACGTGCCTCGCCCGAGGCAAACGCACGTGCTGCCTCGCCCGAGCGTGCCTCGGCCCGAGCCGAGCGTTGTCGGTTTTTGTCCATGCTCAAAGGTGCCTCGGTAGGTTTGCCGCGCTCACTCAAGACGGTAGTGTTTTGCCTCGCTTGTTTAACGAACACGGAATCATGGATAATGATAGATAGAAGATAAAAATCAATTTAAAGGCGAATATAGACTACTATGGGACGCGCAATGTCCTGATTATACAAACAGAGGACTGGAAGAAGGTACGTGGAGACACATAAACCGAGAAATGAACATTCTAATAACTAGCTAAACAAAAATATGGAGTCTTTGTTAGGATCATATAGGA
The DNA here is from genome assembly GCA_905475355.2 of Clostera curtula. Taxonomy (NCBI): domain Eukaryota; kingdom Metazoa; phylum Arthropoda; class Insecta; order Lepidoptera; family Notodontidae; genus Clostera; species Clostera curtula. The sequence goes on from FR997795.1 coordinate 3,327,209, forward strand.
GCAGAACTAAATATGCCCTACGCTCGCGTATCCTCTGTACGAGTTGTGAGTAACTGAACGTTCGAATCATTCCACTCTGGCTCAGCCAGTCAGTACGTGGCTATTGCGTATACCAGAGACACTTGCTCTGAGTCTGGGTGTCATTTGCGTTCGTGAATTACAAGTTTGTAGACGGCCCTATTGGTACAGGTTAGTTTTTTTTTATGAAACAGTACCCTTACTCTAGGAACAACCTGTATCGCGGCGGCAGTTTACAAACATGTAATTCATGAAGTACACTTGCCCGACCACGGAATCGAACCGGATCTCTTGATCCAAAGGCCTCACATCCAACCCCTAAACGAACAACGAAAAAATAAAGCAGTCCGACAAATATTCCATGAATGTCTTAGCTAGTACTATTCAAGTCTGCTATTATTTTAAACATGCATAATATTGTTTCAGTATCGCGGATCCAGCTCAGAGAGAGAACCTAGGAATCATAGTTCAATACAAAGTCAAGGTGAAGCTGTGCCTCGGGCCGCTTGGCGGGTAAGCCTAAACGATATCTCAGTCATCCTTCAATATAGATAAAAATTAAATTAAAAATTTAAATAAACCCCCGACACAATAACCTTTAAAAAGTAAAAAATAAAAATAAATACTTCGCGTTGGGGGACCACTCCCACTTATTTATTACCTGACCCCTGGGCCCCCAACGCGAAGTATTTATTTTTATTTTTTACTTTTTAAAGGTTAATGTGTCGGGTCGGGGGTTTATTTAAATTTTTAATTTAATTTTTATTTTATACTTTTTATAGGTAACATACTTATTATAATGTAGATTTTGTTAAATTACACGTGATGCGCTTTCATTTGAGACCCCACTCGATAAAAAAACATATAAATGCTTCTTTTGTTTAGCACAATGCCGTTTTACTACTAGATATTTCAATACCCGTTCCCAATGTCAAACATATAATAACTTTCGTCGTTTTAGCCCATAAATGACCCACTACCGAGTCGGGCCTGCTCCAAATTCATGGGGGGAAATTAGTCTACTGTGCCACGCTGGTTAGACGGGTTCGCGCATGGAAATAAGAACCTTACATCTCGGCTCTTACCAACAGCCAGGACAGTGGACTTTGGACACCCCTGTTTACCTTACAAGGATATAGGGGGGACTATCCGACAGAGAATATAATCCAAGGTCACCGACATAGCTCAGAGAATTAGCAGACTGAAGTGGCAGTGGGCTGGTCGTATCTGTAGAAGAACCGACAACCGTTGGGTAGAGGAGTTCTTGAGTGGAGACCGCGAATCGCAGTGTGGGTCGGCCCTCTGCTAGATGGAGCGACGAGCAGCGAAAGGTTGCGGGCAGCTGCTGCATGCGTCAAGCTGAAGACAGGGCGCTATGGCGCTCTTTAGGGGAGGCCTATGTCCAGCAGTGGACTAATATGGGCTGATGATGATAATAGTGCAAACAGTTCATCTCCCCTTTCCAAGCCACTGCCGCAGCGAGAATTTATAGAAGTTTCCCGCGCGGCATATGGCAAGAGTACGGCCTTTACGTAGTAGGTTTTAGTGGGTAACCGGGCGCCCTTTACCACATACCCCAGCCCTGACCCGGTAGCTGGCCACCCATAAATGGAATCCCCACTTTAAAAAAAGTGTTTGTTTCGACTTATCCTTCTCTTGAAAATGGCATAGCAGTGGTTCTCTTGACAGGACACAGCCGTTGCTTTCGAAATTGATTTTGAGTTTTTTTTTTTTGTAATAGTGCACTCTTGTTAAAACTGCACCATTCGTATTACAATCTAGCTTCGGCTAATAAGTAATTTGTATCTGTCCTAAATTACTACGGAAATGAATAAACTAAGGCAGTGTCCACTAACACTTGTCTAATTGTCTCTAGAATTATAAATCACTTTGTTCATGTGATCTTCATAATATTGCACTTATTGTACTATATATATCATTATTATTCACTACACTAGTTCAAAAGGTTTAGTCCTTTTTAACCGTCTTATAATGTCAGTGGTGTCGAGGAGCTGGATAGCCTCGACATTCACATGGTGATGTGTGATTTTGTAATTTGGAAGTATTTGATTTACGGTTACGGGGCGTGGCTAAATGCGAACGAGCTAATAGTGCGACAAGACCGCCCATTATACGTTTATTTTGTGTACTAGTCTGATGCCATGTTTAGTGTATTCTATTCTAAGTGTTCTACCGTGCAGAGACCTAAGTGCAGAGCTGCCGTTCATCTTGATGCACCCGAAGCCGGAGGAGGAGCCCCGCGCTGCCCTCGAGCCGTCACCGCGGGCTGCAGACCAAGACCTCATACAGCTTGAACCGCACCCGTAAATAAATATTTTTTAATTCTGTGATCGTAAATTGGCCTTGGACTAAAGTGGACTGATGATGACGATGAATGTACTAAGACTCTGGATGAAAATTGAACATTTTTTCCCCGTGTGGGGCAGAATATAAAACTTCCCCACTGCACGCTGGGAAATAAGGCGTATAGTCCGGGATCCCCGGTACATTGTTTTCACTTGATTACTATCAAGCTAATTTTTCGTGAGTAGCTTCATTTTCATGAGACGCCCAACATTTTCTTGTCGACAACTCTTGATTGTGGTAGCTAACAGAGGTAGCAAGGGTGAAATATGTTGATTTTATGATTCAAAAAAATTTATTACTAACCGGGTGCGTTTTGGTATATCTGATGATAATTATCTAAATTATTCGAAAATGTATTTGTCCTACAAAATGTATGGTTTGATCAAAGAGTCCTCCACCTCCAATATGTATGGATAACGAGGTCATAAAAAATGATTACTAACCAGCTGGTTTTTTTTTTATTTACTTAGTAAATATTTATATTATTTAACCGTCATATTGTCCTACAAGTTGCGTGGTACGTTATCCCGGTCCTACGCTCAAAAGTTGTTAAAACCACAAGACCCATTTTGTCATCACTAACTGTAGGACAATAATTTTCCATGATAGGTTAGTGTATTCTCTGCCCAAATGATACAATGTCCTACAAGAAAACAGGTATGTAACACGAGTCCGACAAAAATTGTAATTTTTTCGTTTTCCTACTTATAACTTACTAGCGACCCGAACCGGCTTCGCACGGGTGCATGTATTATACATATAAACCTTCATCTTGAATCACTCTATCTATTAAAGAACCGCTTCAAAATCCATTGCGTAGTTTTCAAGTTTTAAGCATACATAGGGACGGACAGACGACAGCGACTTTGTTTTATACTATGTAGTGATGATGATACAGTGAAAACGTCTTTTTTTTAATTTAAATAAATTATTTTTCTTAAGTAATACAAAAAAAATAATTATTTACATTTATAAAAAATAACATTCATCAGATTCATCTGATAAATTTTCAGTATCATCACTGTCATTTTCATCTATTTCATTTTCCTCGTCTTCTGTCTCTGTAATGACGTAAAAAATTAAGTATTATTTAACATAAAATGAATCCACTTCGTTTTATAGTGTGCAAAACTTTTTATATAGTACATTATACGGATTCCGCTATACAACGACATTCACCGTTATGTTTAATGGATGTAAATTATTTTATTAGATATTTAGTACGATAAAATAATTTTAAAAAATGGATTGCCTGAAAAAGTCCTAAATTTCTAATAAAATAATTTTCATCCATTAAACATATCGGTGGTCGTTGTATAGCGGGATCCGTATATGTACTATATAAAAAGTTTCGCACACTATAAAACGAAGTGGATTCATTTTATGTTAAAAATACTTAATTTTTTACGTTATTACAGTCAGAAGACGAGGAAAATGAAATAGATGAAAATGATAGTGATGATACTGAAAATTTATCAGATGAATCTGATGAATATACATTTTTTTAAGTAAATAATTATTTTTTTGTACTACTTACTTTAGTAAAAAAAAAGTTATTTAAGTTAATAAAAAAGATGTTTTCACTGTATCATAAGTTATAAGTAGGAAAACGAAAAATGACAATTTCTGTCGGAGTCATGATACATACCTGTGTTTTTGTAGGACATTGTATCATTTGGGCAGAGAATACTAACCTATCATGTAAAATTGGTGTCCTACAGTTAGTGATGACAAAATGGGTCTTGTGGTATTGCCAATTTCTGAGTGTAGGACCGGGATAACGTACCACGCAACTTGTAGAACAATATGACGGTTAAATAATATAAATATTTACTAAGTAAATAAAAAAAAACCAGCTGGTTAGTAATAATTTTTGATGACCTCGTTATCGATACATATTGGAAGTGGAGGACTCTTTGATCAAACCATACATTTTGTAGGACAAATACATTTTCGAATAATTTAGATAATTCTCATCAGATATACCAAAAATCACCCGGTTAGTAATAATTTTTTTAGAATCATTAAATCGACATATTTAACCTTTGCTACCTCTGTTACCTACCACAATCAAGAGATGTCGACAAGAAAATGTTGGGCGTCTCATCAAAACAAAGCTATTCACAAAGATTCAGCTTGATAGTAATATTTTTTTTTTCTATGATCTGTAGAACAACTTTTGAGTGTAGGACCGGGATAACGTACCACGCAACTTGTAGGACAATATGACGGTTAAATAATATACATATTTATTAAGTAAATAAAAAAAAACCAGCTGGTTAGTAATAATTTTTGATGACCTCGTTATCGATACATATTGGAAGTGGAGGACTCTTTGATCAAACCATACATTTTGTAGGACAAATACATTTTCGAATAATTTAGATAATTCTCATCAGATATACCAAAAATCACCCGGTTAGTAATAATTTTTTTAGAATCATTAAATCGACATATTTAACCTTTGCTACCTCTGTTACCTACCACAATCAAGAGATGTCGACAAGAAAATGTTGGGCGTCTCATCAAAACAAAGCTATTCACAAAGATTCAGCTTGATAGTAATAATTTTTTTTTCTATGATCTGTAGAACAACTTTTGAGTGTAGCACCGGGATAACGTACCACGCAACTTGTAGGACAATATGACGGTTAAATAATATACATATTTATTAAGTAAATAAAAAAAAACCAGCTGGTTAGTAATAATTTTTGATGACCTCGTTATCGATACATATTGGAAGTGGAGGACTCTTTGATCAAACCATACATTTTGTAGGACAAATACATTTTCGAATAATTTAGATAATTCTCATCAGATATACCAAAAATCACCCGGTTAGTAATAATTTTTTTAGAATCATTAAATCGACATATTTAACCTTTGCTACCTCTGTTACCTACCACAATCAAGAGATGTCGACAAGAAAATGTTGGGCGTCTCATCAAAACAAAGCTATTCACAAAGATTCAGCTTGATAGTAATAATTTTTTTTTCTATGATCTGTAGAACAACTTTTGAGTGTAGCACCGGGATAACGTACCACGCAACTTGTAGGACAATATGACGGTTAAATAATATACATATTTATTAAGTAAATAAAAAAAAACCAGCTGGTTAGTAATCATTTTTGATGACCTCGTTATCGATACATATTGGAGGTGGAGGACTCTTTGATCAAACCATACATTTTGTAGGACAAATACATTTTCGAATAATTTAGATAATTATCATCAGATATACCAAAAAGCACCCGGTTAGTAATAAATTTTTTTGAATCATAAAATCAACATATTTCACCCTTGCTACCTCTGTTAGCTACCACAATCAAGAGTTGTCGACAAGAAAATGTTGGGCGTCTCATGAAAATGAAGCTACTCACGAAAAATTAGCTTGATAGTAATCAAGTGAAATCAATGTACGGGGGACCCCGGACTAGTATTGTAAAAGTCAACAAAACCCAATAAGATCTAATGGTCCGCCTGGCTAGCTACCACCCTCACATCTAAGTCAAGCAGTTTTACTGTGTTTCAACGCCAACGCAAGCCTTGGGTCAAAGGCATTTATAAAAAAAAACAAGTTCGGGTTCCTCTAAAATATTGGAAAAGATATCACTCTTGTTACCATCACAGGTGATTTGATGATGACCTTAACATACCCACTGCTGAGGCGGGTCCCCTGCGTGGTGTTATATCTAATTCCTTCCCATAAAATGAACTTGTTTAATATTACTGTAAATAATCGTGTTACATGCGTAATAAAAGACCTTATTACATCCGTTCTAAAGACTAATGTCTAAATGCTTATTCCAACAGGGATGAGAACGGGCAGGAGCCTGACGACGATATTATATTCGAAGACTTCGCTCGTCTGCGGCTCAAGGGTGCCGATGCCGACAACTGAAGACGCACACACAAACACGCACGCACACTCTTGCACACGTTCATGAATTTGAGAACAACAGAATATATCCTACTCTTACCGTATCGTGTTTCCAAACAGATTTTAAAAAATCTCGAAGATCCTTAGATGGACAACGCGAAATCTGTTAACAGATGCAAATGATTGGTTTTGCAAATATATTTTTATGTTATTTTGAGCCTCTACGAATTTTTCGTATAAAAGAGAAACCTCCAGTATTATTTTTATATGCATATTACTCAAAACTTAAGTTATCCTTCGACGGTGAAAGAAAATCGCATATGGAGTCTACCTGTATCTAAGAATCGGCTGACGAGATTTATTGATTCATATATCTCCAACCAATTGATACTTTTGAGTTTAGCACTGAAAACCAATCGATTAAACTACTTTTTATTATTATAAAATATGATATGTAGTAATTCGATTAGTGTCTGTAATCGGTCAATTTATACATGCAGTCTCAATACTAGTAGTTGGCGAAGAGCTCAATGACGTTTTCTCGAAACATTTATTATGTCATTCCTGTAAAATATTTGAGTTACTACATAACAACATCAACTTTAAACTACACCACTAATGCATATGTGGTGTTCTTTTATCGAATCTATTATTGATGTTTTCAAATCATTGGATTAGCGTGAAAATTGGAATGCGTTTCTCCTATGGTAGAGTAACAATACTTAGCGTACCTACTATAAAGTTTTTATATCATATTCGATGTATATTGTATGTGAGGAATTATTATAATTAATTATTAATAGTGGTCTAATGATCAAATAAGCGAGTACAAGATATATTTTTTGCTTAATTTTTGTCGTATTTCTTTTTTCTTTAAGAATAGTACAATGTTTATAAAAATGCATTTAATTAGTATGTATATAACGTTTTTGTACGTTGATGAAGTAAATCTTATTACTCTGTGGAGGTAGTGTTATATTTATTGTTGTTGATATTGGACGTAAAATATTCGCACCTTTGATCGAAATGGCTTTACAGATATTATTAAATGCTAAATATAAAACAAGATGTGACGGTAACCGTTTTATTTTTATGTAAATGTTTAATTGTATGGATTTAAAAAGCTTTGCAAGTCGTCTTTATTATTTATTGAGACAATGTTTATCTATTTTCAGAGGTTTCTGTAAATCTATTAGTCTTGACTTGGCTGGGGTCACTGCTGAGCTTGATATGCACTTTATCTATCTCTACATGAATGAACACGTATAAGACTTTAATGGCTAATTAGTTATCATGTCTTTGGTACAAATTTAAATTCGTGTAATATAGAAAAAATGATAATTTTAATTAAATGTACCGTACCAAATATTTTTAAACAAAATCGTCTTCTAGATTGAGCCCATTTTAGAGATTACGTAAAAATCTAGAATATGGTGAATTGTATTTATTAATATTTGGGACTTGCTCGAAAGAAACCTTTTTTAGAAACCTATATTACCGTTACAAACTGAGAAGTGTGCACCATGTAAAATTATTTTTATTTTTGTTTGGCCTATAATCAATGTGCATTGCTTTTTATCACTATCAATTGATGGACTTAAAGTATAAAAGCTATTCAGCTGTTTTTGTTTAAAACGGTTGTACATTATATCACTTACAAATACTTTTATGCCTTTCGGGATCTAGAGAGTCGGTTCAAGATTCAATTCTTTAAAATTATATCCCTGGATTGATGTAGATAAATAGATTAGATTATCTTATGTGTATATTTTAGACGTTGCGCTTACGAAATATTTTATTAGAACAATAATTAACATTGTCAATGCATAAATTTCAACGTTTCTGTTGCTTTAAATTGTCTTATTTATGTTAATGAATATACCTAAGTATAAATATGGAAATAAAAATATATGTATTATTGTTATTACGAACAAAGTTAAAAGACGAAACAGTGTATTTACAGCCAAAAGGTAAAATAAATAGTTACTTGTCGATTTTTTATAATGTTTCATAAAAATGCAATGTATATACTTATGTCTCATTTCTGATACTGCACCAGTATACACATTAGCTAAATATTAATTCACATTTCTTACACCGCTTGGCTGTATCGTAACCCTGGAACCAATATCCCCACTTAATATTGTTTTTAACCCAATTTTTACTTGCTGGCTAAATCGAAGGTATTGTAAAAATGTAATTCTGAATAATAATAATGTTGGCTATAATTTTACTTCGATTTTAGCGGGTGGTTAGACATAATCCTGTGCAGAATTCGTTCAATGACAAATGGCACACCTATAATTTTACATCGAATGTTTTTGATGTACCATACTTTTTAAATAAATATTATGTAACCAATGGCTTTTGTTTAATTAATAATTTATTATTTACTAGCGACCTGCCCCGGCTTCCACGGGTGCAATGATGAACCTCTAAATTTATCAGTGTTTCTCTACTATATTATGGATGTATTAAAGATATAAACCTTACTCTTGAATAAATCAATCTATTTAAAAAAAACCGCTTCAAAATCCGTTGCGTAGTTTTAAAGATTTAAGCATACATAGGGACGGACAGACGACAGCGACTTTGTTTTATACTATGTAGTGATTTTAATCTGAAAGACGGACCTGTTTTAAAGGGCTTGGTTTCAGTACTTCAAACAAATAACAACATCAGCCCAATTGTACCTTGGTATTTTTGTAACTGGATGTATATCTTTTATGTATGTTGTAACAGCATCTTTTTCGTCATGGATCTATAGCCACTTAGTATACAGGGTACAGTCCGCGCCAATCTTTATGGCCGGTCTGAATGTAGCCGTGGGTACGAGCTTGCGTTTCGTACATTTCATAACCAATACGAACGTAGCTCACTCACACTAACATGCGGTTGGCGACTGGCGAGGGCGCTTGTGGGTGAAAAAAGGCGCGCGCGGGCGTGCCCTGCCTCCCCGCCCAGTGTACGTCCCGCTGATACCTGATTTTGTGTTGTGCGCAGCGTAATGCGGCTACATTCAGACCGGCCATAAAGATTGGCGCGGACTGTACAGTACACTAAGAATGTATAATTGAAAGGGACGAATGTTACCTGATTTCGCGCACAGTATATTTTTTATCATGGCTCTATGGCCACTATGTATACATGGTACAGTACAGTCAAGCTACACTGAAAGCACATTTAAAGATTCGAATTCGAGATTAGATTCGAAACTTCACGGCCAGTGGCGGATTTACAGATTCCAGAGCCCGTAGGCTTTATGTTTTATGCCGCCTCTACAGTTCTTGAGACAACCTTTTTTTGTAGACGCGTTTCTTTTTGACGACGTTTTTTTAGACGTCCTAAAACATGCCGCCCGTAGGCTTTTTTATGTTTTATGCCGCCTCTACAGGTCTTGAGACAACCTTTTTTTTTAGACGCGCTTTGATGTCGCGACCTACATCCACTCTTTTTGACGACATTTTTCGACGTCCTGTCGCCCCTTCAAATATGCCGCCCAAGACTCCAGCCTACTCAGCCTATTGGTAAATCCGCCACTGTCCACGGCACTGAATATGCTGGTGGCGTATTCACAAACACACATGAACATTTAGAAAGGAACCTTAAATTCTGTTTCATCGATAATTTCATTCTATTCATTCGCAATTCTAAGGTCAGTGAAGAGATAAAGTAATACGGATACTTTTACTATTACTGGACATATTACTATTTTTGAAAGTAGGTCAGTCATACACATCATTTAATTATTTTTAATGACACATTTTTATTCTTTGTCACTTGGCCGTAACCAAAAGTCACCAACTGGCGATTATGACACATTGGCGCAACAGTGAGCGCAAATGACGATACACGAGAATTAAGCTGTCTGTATGGTTAATTCCTTTGCCTGCCCAATACAAACAACTCTATATTAAAACAAACACAACGCCACACACTAGGGAGTGACGTTGTACAAAAAAAAAATTCAATTAAGGTGAATGTTCCAGTGTAGCTCGCGAAATTCAAATTTTCTTACGTTTTTTGCAATTTGCAGGTCAGTGCTAGGTTGTATGTTGATTAAAATGTTATTCGCGGCTGTAAGACGTATGTAGTTAAAGAATTATAATCATCAAAATCATCAATACAACCCTCCAAGCTCATACAGGTGCAAGTAAAACTTTTTCAACGTCAAAGTCATTCTTGCACCTTTATGAGCTTGGACGGTTGTATTGATGAGTTTGATGATTATAACTCTGTAACTACATACGTCTTACAGCCGCGAATCAAATGTTCATCATCATACAAACTAGCACTGCCCTGCAAATTGCAAAAAACGTAAGAAAATTTGAATTTCGCGGGCTACCCTGGAGCATCCACCTTAATAGGTTTTTTTTAATGAAAATCGATTAATATATAATCGATTTTCGTTAGAAAATAATCGATATTGTTATATAAATCGACTTTTCCCTAATTTGCCAATTATTTTCTAAATATACGCCATAAAAAGATTTATTAATTACAAGTAAAAAACAGAAATAGTAAGTAACACAAATTGAAGTTTTGGAACAATCAAATAATAAGTGGTTCAAATTAATATGTTTTTACATACCTATATGAACAAAATTAAATTAATTAAATAAATAACAATAAATTTAAGTTTTCAAAAATTAGAATCCGTATTTCACCAACAAATACCAACCAAATATCGGTAAAATTTAAAATGGTACAGTTCGTTGAACCCAGAGAGTTGTCATTAAACATGCAACTCTCTGGTTGAACCCTTAAATTGAATTTTGATTTGGTTTGATTTTATGAATTTACTAAACTGTTTCAAAAGCACAGAAGGAATGCCATCATAGATGCACAAATGGCGTTAATGTAATAACATAGAGATAATATTCATTGGCAATTCGCGTTCCAAGCTCCGGGCCAAAAAACCAACCATAACTGCAGACGAAAAATCAGTAATTTAAGATTGAATGGTTATATAAAAAAAAATATTCTTATAAACAAAATCACGTATCAAAATAGATTTTTACTTTAATAAATCTATTTTTAATTTATTAGTTTTTCACATCCCTACACTAGCAAAGAAATCCCTTAAAAACTTAAAAAGAAGAAGAAGAAACAATAAGGTTATGTTTGTTGTGTCGTTTTTTTTATTTTTGCTGAACTGATATTCTAGAATTTTGCTAAAGTAATTTAGCTAATATGAATTAAGAAATATTCAGTGTGTTTACTCTAAAATATACATGTTGGCTACAATTTTGTGTTACATCTCAGTGATTGTTAATTTAGCATTAATAATAACAAAATGAGCACCAGAGGTCTTTCCAAAAAGGAACTCGAAGATCTTCGAAAGAAGGAAGAAGAGGAAGCGGCCGCTCATGTAAGTTTCTTCAGGAAATTCAGGAATCACCTCCTAAACTAACAAAGTATGAAGTAGAAATATATAATATTACTGCCGTGATTATCGTTTGACTTGTGAGTAGTTACATTATCTTCAGGAGTGCTAATCATAAAAGTAAACTTAATTCCCTATGTTACATTGCGTCACCCACTCCCAGTGTTATTTTACTTTTAATTAATGTAAAACCTATGCACATTTTTGAACATACTTTACATGTACAATAAACTCAAAAATAACTTTATTTACATAGGTAGGTTTTATCACAAAACTCTTAAAAATTTTCATATTTAAAATTACCATTATCATGTTATGGCCCCTGTCCCATGCCAGGTGGTAGTTTCCATACACACCTATCAGTTGTCATATCTACATTCACACCTTTCATACACCATTCCTCATTCTTACTATCCATCCATCTCGATTGATCTCCCACAACCCTTGCATCCACCCACATTCATGCTGAAACTACCACCAGATCAGAATGCCACTCTACAGAGCCGGCAAGAAACTCTGTAATTGGTGGTCTTGTTTGCAAAAATCTGTATAAGTTTGCTAATAGTGTTATTTGCATACTATGTGGTTTTTAGAAATGTTCAATGTGCACTTTTCATGTACAGGTTTTTAAAGAGTTTGTGGAGACATTCCAGGAGGCACCAAGTAACACTAGCAAGGTTTGGGTGAAAGCTGGAACCTATGATGCAGGAGCAAGAAGTAAGACTCAACTTAATACTACTAATATGTACTTCTCCTCAGACCACATATGACCCACTGATGACTCGGGCCTCCTCCAGTTACTTGGAGGGTAATTAACCTACTCTGCCACGTTTGCCAGACGGGATGGCACAGGGTTTCATATCAAGTTTTCTGTCTCTTACGGCCATCGATCACTAATAATAAACTAGATACACAATCCCATGCAAAAGTTCTCTAAAAACTGTCGCCAAATGTTTTGACGTAATTTCTAGTTGAAATATATAAATAAATCGAAATTCAACCTTAAACACAGTGTCTACAGTTGTATTCACAAAGCTACGTACAAAAAGCAATAAATTTTTACGACCGATACTCGCTGCGAAACAAATTCAACCTTACACGCATGTTTTAAAGTCAGAATTAAAAGTGCAATAAAATTTTACGACCGAAGCTAGTCGCTTGGACAAGGAATGAATGGAGTCGAACTGCCCAATATTTTTTGTTACAGTAATTTTAATTTTAGAATTTTACTAAACTTGTTTTAAAAATGGGATAGGGCACCACATTCATTTAGTAATGAAAGTAATTGAAACAGTCATAGTTATTTAGTTATTCTTTATTTTGTGTAAAAATTAAAAAATATTATTTGGCAAACTAATTAAATCTAAATTCAATATTTACTTAATATAAAAAGTAAGGACAGAAGGTTCTTAAAATCTAAGAATATTATTATCCACATTTTTTGACGTAATGTTCATATTTGACGTGCTACAACTGATATCCATTCTCCACACCCCACTGGATCTCGAGGAAAGCTACAAAAAAAAAACATAAAATCTTACATCTTTAATTTTATTACATGCACATATTTAAGATAAAATCTATAAAATGTTACTTTAATAGCGTCTCCAACGAATGGAACAGAGTCAACGCACATAACTCGAACAATTTAAGTGGGCATGCGATTGTATGATTAAATACGTTTAGTAGGCGTCTTTACAATTGAGATGCCTTATAACTCCTGCTATTTATTACGACATAATTAAAAAAATGTATTTACGATTATTTCTTGACAAAATATCAGTATTTACAATACAGTGATAACAATTAAATAATGATAATATTAATACTTACCGAAAATATGAAATTCCATACTTTTTTAGCGTCCTGGATGTGTGTTTTTTGCACTTTTTAAACGAGTACTGAGGCATGTTTACCGTTAGAGCGTTCGAATGCTACTAGATTAAAAGCGCACCCAAATGTTCGAGTGGGCGCTCATTCGGTGAGGACATTTTTTGTCACTGATTGTGTATCTAGTTCTTTATTAGAGATCGATGCTTACGGCTAGGTAATCAGCCTTGACATTTCCTTCCAAATTAAAAATACAAACTGTCTTAGTTTCAAAGAAGTTCAATAAGGCGGAGGTGTTCAATTTGTTTGTATTTTTATTAATGAGCTCCCATAATTTATATACCATCTTCGATACTTTAGAGGAAGATAATTCAGAAAGAGGTAAACTATACAAACCGATATCCCGTTTGGATGAAAAGCGGCAAACTACAGAGGCAGATATTGTCAAGAACCTCATACTACGTAGTGACACACCTGGGCGACTAGGACTCCTCAAGAAAAAGGGACAGGATAAGAAGAAGAGTAATCTAGAGCTGTTCAAAGAAGAGCTTAGACAGTGAGTGAACATTTTGATATCCCTATACAGCAGATATGAAATGAGTACTCAATATTATGACTTATAGGCAAAATTACTGATTGACATGAACTTAACATTACAGATGAATGATTTCAAGTTGGTTTATCAAAAATCTGTTGATAAGTAGATTGTTGTCATATATTTTTTTACTTCTTAACCATCTTCGTCATAATTGCAGTAAGTCAATAAAAGGTCATTGTATCTTATATATATAATATGTTATTTTGTTATCCTTGGGTGAACAGTAAAACCATAACAAGATTGAGTTGCTCTGAAAAGAGAATTTTATTTTATTAAGTACACATTCTGTTTTACGAAACATTCTTTAACATCACAATCACATTACACACATTTACTTACCTGAAAAGAGAAACAACATTCAAAGCTATTGTTTCACCAGTTCCTTTTAACAAGAATAGTAATTCTAATTATTCTAATTACTTATTACAATATAATACTTGGTTGTGCTAATCAGTCAACAACATGGCGGCCCACGCCATAGACTCCAGTTCACAGACAAAGTATACAAAGTTACTGCGCGGCAAATTCAAACTGTTCAAACTAAACGAAGTGTTACGCACTTTGTTTACATCTCCCCCCTTTCTAAAGTACATAGTTTTACTGGCTTACTCTACTACTGGAATAAGTTTTGTCACATGGAAGAGATTAGATTCTAGCTTTTTGTGACCCGTGTTTACTTTGTAAATTGAATTGGATATTTTGTCTACAATTTGATAAGGCCCTATTTTTAATTCATCTAATTTTTTTCGGTTTAATCGGTTTCCGTTTTCAACATATACAGAATCTCCGACTTTTAATTCATAATGTTTTCTGTTTTTATCAAATCTTTGTTTGTTATATTTGTGAGATTTTATACTATTTTCTAGGGCAATTTTTCGGTCCTGCAATAGATGATTATGTGGTATATTTTGTTTCAGTTCATCTGGCAGAATGTCACAATTTTTTCCTTCCAATAAATATTTTGGAGAGAATCCTGTTACACTATGTTCAGTTTCGTTGTATTTTCCTGTGCATTCGTGAGCAATAGTTGTCCAAGCAATTTTCTTTTTTCTTTCATTAATGTTGCAACGAATTTTATTAACCAACGTTTGGTTTAATCTTTCGTTTAATCCATTTGAAAATGGCGCATTCACTGCAGTGAAAACTAAATGTATATCTTGATTTTCTAAATATTTTTTGAAATCCTTTGAATTTATACCTGGATATTGATCCGATAGAATCAAATCAATTTTATAATCTAGTGTTACTTTTTCGACCAGTTTTATAAAATCATTCGCACTCTGGGTTTTGGATGTCAAAATATAAGCGTAGCGAGTGAAGTGATCTACTAGAAGATGTAAATATGTTTTGGTCGAACGAGCACCACCAAATCCCCCTATGGTGTCTATAGAAACTATTTCGAACGGATAGGTAGCGGGACCTAAGTGGGACATTAGTCCAAATTTGTATTTTCCTCTAGATTTATTTTTAATGCATATATCGCAGTTGTCGCAATGCTTTTTTATATTAACCAATAAATTTTTAGCTTGATAAAAGGGTTTAATCTTTTTTTCCATTTGTTGTCTTCCTATGTGACAGTAGTAATGATGTACATGTTTTATAATAATTTTACTAAACTCCTCAGTTAGTACAATTTTTTCATTTTTCCCTATTTTTTTATAATATATATTATGTTTGAAAATAAGTTTATTTCTAATTTGTTTTATATCTTCATTTTTATCTTGATCATTTCGTATGTCTTCTAATTTAACAAAATTCACTACTTTTAAATTACTCTCTTGATTTTCATATGATTCTAACACAGGGTTTCTGCTTAAAGTATCTGCCTCTATATTATATTTGCCCGGTGAATATATTATTTTAAAATTGAACTGCGACAAATAATACGTTAAATCTCCCAGTTCTTCGTCCGTTCTGGCTTTTATATTCATTTTTTCTAAAGGTTTGTGATCTGAAAAGACCGTGAATGTTTTTCCTATAAGCCAGTGTTGCCAGTATTTTACAGCCTCTTTTATAGCCAAACATTCAAGATAAATTGCTTTTTTCTTTTTTTGGGATTCTTTTAATTTTTTGGAAAAATATGCACAAGGCTTTTCTTCACCACTAGGTTGTATTTGTTTCAAAATCGCACCTATACCTTGTATGCTAGCATCTGTATAAATAAGTATTGGCAAGTCTGGATCAAAGATGGCTAGAATAGGTTTTGAACACAGTAGTTTTTTTATAGTATCGAAGGATTCTTGACATATATCAGACCAAACGAATTTTTCTCCTTTTCTTAATAAATTATGTAAAGGATCCAGTATAATTGAAATATTTGGCACATACTTTCCATAGAAATTAATTTTTCCTAAAAACTGTCGCACATTTTTTTGTGTTTTTGGAATTGGAAATTCTTTTATGGCAATCAAGTTATCCTTTAATGGAGTGACAGTATTATTTTTTATGATGTGCCCTAGATATTTTACAGAATCTTGTGCAAAGTTACATTTCGTGAATTTTAATTTAAAACCTTCTTTTAAAATTGCTTCCAATAACAAAGATATGTGCTCGATGTGTTTTTCGAACGTTTCAGAAAATATTAAAATGTCATCAATATAATTGACAGTAAAATTTGACAGTTCATGCTTTCTTATAATACTACTCAATATTCTTTGAAAGATAGCGGGAGACGTTTTTAAACCAAACGGTAAACAAGTCCATTGAAAGTGTGCCTCTTGAGTAACAAATGCAGTTTTGTGTCTATCTTCTATTTTAAGAGGTATGGACCAGAAAGCAGAGTTTATATCAAATGTTGAAAAAAAATTACATTTCCTTGTTTTAACCATTAGATCCTCGATAAGCGGAAATGGTTGCGATTGGGGAACTACGATTTTATTTAATTCGCGAAAATCTATACAAAGCCTTGATCTTCTTCCTTCCTCTTTTTTAAATGCTAGTGTTACTGGAGCAGCAAAAGGGCTATATGACTCCTCGATTAAATTATTTTTTAGTAATTTTGATATCTGATATTCAATTTCTTTCATATCCTCAATAGAGCACCTATACGGTCGTTTACTACAGTATTTATCTATCAACAAATCAATATGAGCTTCATAACCTTTTACAGTACCTATATCATATTTGTCTCTGGCAAAGACTGAATTATATTTGTGTATCAATTTATCAATGTCAGATTTCCTTTTATGATCTAAATTATTTACTGACATATCAAAATTATCAACTATTATATTTTCATTAAAGTTTATTTTATACTCATTGTTGATAGTTTCTTTTTTATATTTATTTGTAATATCCACATCTTTTTTTTCATAGTGTATACATTCATTATTCCCTATATCACTACCTGAATTGCCAGGAATTATGTTAGTGTTTATAGGTTGCTGTTCTTTATTTTTTTTGTAGTCTGTATTAATATTATTCCTGAGGACATTTTGTATAATATCTAAATTCTCATTTTGAGTTAAATGAAATGTTTGTATACAGTCTAATCCAATTAGGAAATCATAGTCGAAGTTGTCTTCATCTATAACAAAAATATTAACATGTTTTTCAATTTCAAAAATTTTTATTTTTAAAGTTACCATTCCTATAGATTTTTTAACGCCATTAATTGTTTTTAAACTTGCATTTTTATCATAAGTGGGTATTTTTTTTAAAGATAGCAATTTTGAATTTATTAGGGACACATTAGATCCTGAATCATAGATTCCTGATGTTTCAAAAGTGTCATTAATTAGTAATTTAATTTTTATTAATGGCGGCACTATTAGTTTTTTGGATCAATTTCATTTAATTCCAGCTCTAATTCAGAATTGTTAACACTCCTTATTTGATCTCTTTTTGGCTTATCATTATTTTTAATTTTGAACCAACATTGGGTTTCAGGGTGGTAACGTATACCTTTATTCTCTTTTTCACAAATTTTGCATGGGCTAACCGAGGGCTTCACATATTTCTCTTTAATTTTACTTTCCGGGTTTCCTATCTTTTTATCAAATGTTTTTTTATTTACCATATGTTCTAAACTTCTTAAATGATTAAATAAGTCTACAGTTTCCTTTAAACTATTCCTATCAATCTTATCTGCAATAAAATTTGGTAATCCGGTAGCAATCAGATCAATCAGAGTGATTTTATCTATGTGCTTATTTATTTCTAATAGTAGTCTCTCTTTCTTTAACGCATATTCCAGTAATGAGCCCTGTCTGTATTTAAATAACATTGCATACCTGATCGGTGACCAACCTTTATCTGCATATGTGTCACAAAAGTTCTTTTTCCACATTGCCCATTCTGAGTTTATTGTATGTTTTATAAGCATGGAATTGTACCAATCTAAACAAGAATCTTCTATAAATAACCTAAAAAATTCAATTTTTTTTATTTCTTCTATTCCTACACGGGCACATTCTGCTTCGAAGGTAGTCATCCACTGGGACACATTAGTATTTTTGCTATTGAATTTTTCTATAACAATTTTTTCTGCCATTCTCCCCATACTAAAAGATTTTGATGAATCTGTCTTCATTTCAGCGAAGCTTTCCATGACTTTTGCTAGACACTCTTCTGAAATTCCTGTTGTAGAAATATTTGGTTTTGTTTGTTCTTCCAATAGGTATTCCATAAATTGTTTATTTCCATCTTCATCACAATAAACCGCCTTCATTTCCGGGTTCATGGATATCCAGACCTGTCGTTTGTCATGCCTTCTTTGTAATGTAGCCTTTACTTTCTGAAAGATTTGAGTCTGTACTATTTTATCATGTAATTTTACAGGTTGTAACCTATCTGGAATGGCAAAAGTCCGGCCATCTAAATCCGTGATTGTCGTTACACAAATAATGTTTGTTTTCACATCTTCACTGGCTTTGACCATGAACTCGAATCTTAATTTTTCCATTATTCAGATTATTCTTGGTATCCAGCTGTGTAAATGTTGTTTTATAATATGTTATTTTGTTATCCTTGGGTGAACAGTAAAACCATAACAAGATTGAGTTGCTCTGAAAAGAGAATTTTATTTTATTAAGTACACATTCTGTTTTACGAAACATTCTTTAACATCACAATCACATTACACACATTTACTTACCTGAAAAGAGAAACAACATTCAAAGCTATTGTTTCACCAGTTCCTTTTAACAAGAATAGTAATTCTAATTATTCTAATTACTTATTACAATATAATACTTGGTTGTGCTAATCAGTCAACAACATGGCGGCCCACGCCATAGACTCCAGTTCACAGACAAAGTATACAAAGTTACTGCGCGGCAAATTCAAACTGTTCAAACTAAACGAAGTGTTACGCACTTTGTTTACATATATCTATATATACGAGGGTGAATCAAAAAATTCTTGGAATCAATATTAAAAAATGCAAAGATTTAAATAATAATATTTTATTTTTCTACATAATCTCCCTCCAATGCAATGCATTTAGAATAACGCGTTTTTAACTTCCTTATTCCTTGTGAAAAAAAATTATTTTCTTGACTCTCGAAAAAGTCCTCTACGGCAGCTATAACCGCGTCATTATCGTGAAATTTTGTTCCACGAATTTCCTCTTTTAATTTTGGAAATAAGTGAAAATCACTTGGGGCTAAGTCCGGAGAATATGGTGGGTGGTCAAGGAGATTGAAGCCAGCACAGCGGATTGCGTTGAGCGCAACTTCCGATCGATGGGCAGGAGCGTTATCTTGAAGGAACAACACGCCCAACGACAGTTTTCCACGACGTTTTTCTTTAATCGCTTCACGCACTTTCGGGATTAAATTTGCATAATAGGGTCCAGTTATCGTCTGGCCTTTTGGCATGTAATCAATAAAAAGGATTCCTTCACTATCCCAGAACACAGAGGCCATAACTTTGCCAGCGGAAGGAGCAACTCGAAATTTCTTAATGGATGGAGAGGATGGTCGTTTCCAAGACATGCTTTGTCTTTTAGTTTCAGGATCAAAATGGTGGACCCACGTTTCATCCATGGTGACAAGACGACGGCAAAAATTATCCGAATCACGCTGGAACATTTCGAGATTACGCTTGGAAATTTCCAAACGTCGCTTTTTGTTTTCGTCGGTTAACATTCGTGGCACCCATCTTGCAGACACTTTTTTGAACCCCAGTGAATCAATTAAAATGGATTGAACGCTACCAAAAGATATCTTTAGGATCTCAGCTATATGTTTTATAGTCATTCTTCTGTCTTCCAAAACCAGATTCTCAACCTTTTTGACATTTTCTTCTGTAACGGAGGTTGAAGGCCGCCCAGAACGCGGGTCATCTTTACAGCTTGATCTACCTCTTTTAAATTCAGCCACCCAGTACGCAACCGTAGAATAGGGTACAGCATCACCCCCTAATGTCTGCTGAATGTCCAAAAAAATTTCCTTCGTAGACATTTTTTTCAAACTGAGATATTTTATCACCGCACGTAACTCACTTTTATCCATAATTTTGACTTTTTAGCAACTCGTTGCACAAAAAAATTTATTACATGCGAACGAACTGACAAAAACAAGTGACAGTCTGCATAAATATAGTGTGATAGACACTCTTTAATTTGAATATCGAACTTGATCCAAAAAGGTTTCATATATATGCACTTCTAAGAACTTTTTGATTCACCCTCGTATATAAAATTAAATGAAAATTCGTAAGTCTCACTAAAACTCGAGAACGGCTGGACTGATTTGGCTAATTTTGGTCTAGAAATATTCATAAGTCCAGGGATGGTTTAAAAGTCGAGAAAATGTGAAAAAACTATATTTTTTACTACATGTTATTTTTTTCCCCGTTAAGGTTTGGACATATTTTAATAATGTTGAAACATTCTGGAATTATCATTCAGGTTTTTTATTTATTGATTCTGAGGCGGTACGGAGTTTGCCGGGTCAGCTAGTAATAAATATATATAACATATAATTACGGTACCTAAAATTTTAACTAAAGTCCTGGAACAAAAATACTACTATTATAGAAGAAATGTAAATTTTTGACTTATTTCCATCTTTTAAATCATTGAGTCAAGCAAATAAATTTACGAGTTTAGCTAAATATTTGGGTATGTTTTTCTAGAATCCAAGAAGAAAGATCTGAGCGGCATAAGTTCAAAAATGTCCTCCGAGACCGTGGCGCGGCGTCGACAGAATTGGCGCTTGATGTTATTCCTGATGTGGGGTCGTATGACACTGGCGACCCAAATACTACCAACCTGTACCTTGGCAATTTGAACCCTAAGGTTAGAGCTTTTGAATTATTTTTCAGCCACTGTTTTTCTACTCCAACTACGTTGGTAAAGAATACATTGAAAGATTCTTGAAAAAGTATATTTTATTCTTTTTGTTGCTGATCCAAAATCTTTTAATATAGATTTACATAATCATATACACACTTTGCATTTCGCTCATGAATATTTTATGAAGTGCAATTTATTGATACATATTTTAAATGTTTTGTTCTATAATCCCAGATAACAGAGCAGCAGTTGATGGAGATATTCGGGCGATACGGTCCGCTGGCCAGCATCAAGATCATGTGGCCAAGGTCGGATGAAGAGAAGGCACGTGGCCGCAACTGCGGATTCGTCGCCTTCATGTCTAGGAAAGATGGCGAGAGAGCACTGCGCTGTATCAATGGTATTTACAATAATTACAGTAAATGGTAGATGGAAAGATATAGGGGAACCAAAGACAAGAAAGGGACTTGACGATGCGATGTCGGCTTGTACGGCTAAGTGGCTTTTGGCGTTCCTTTAGTCGGTTCTTACGACGCCCTCAGGATGGTGTGGGTTGGTGACATTGTGTATTCTAAAGCCGTCACTACGCGGAATACTGCAATTACTACATAACATTTTGCTTTAAGCTACATTCAATATAATTTTTTGTCGTCGTTTCAGCCCATAAATGACCCACTACTGGGTCGGCCTCCTCCAAATTCATGGAGGGAAATTAGCCTACTGTGCCACGCTGGCAAGACGGGTTGGCACAGGGTTTGTATCAAGTTTTCCTTCTCTTGGGGCTAGGTGATTTGCCTCTTGCGTTCTTTTAGTCGCCTCTTACGACACCCTATAGATGGTATGGGTTGGTGACACCACACGGATCAATTTTCAACATCTTAGCGGATTGTCTGACGGTCCAAAATGCGTTCCTAGCTACTCACTTTCCCCTTTCTGAATGCCCGTCACGTTCCGGCTGCCGTATAATAATAATTTTATGTAACTATGTACAACAACCAAACTATTTAGTACGTTTGACGCTATCTCTAAATATGACCACCAGGGAAAGAAATATTGGGGTATGAGATGAAACTAGGTTGGGGCAAAGCGGTGGTGATTCCACCGGTTCCAATCTATATTCCACCGGCTCTGCAACAACCCAGCAAGCCCCCGCCGCCTTCAGGACTGCCTTTCAACGCGCAGCCACCCAAACACCTCGCCAATAAGGTAGGTTTCTTAGGTGTACTCTGGGGTACCAATTTAGGTCCCATACTAGATTTCGAATTTGTTATATTTTACATAATTTAGAGTGTTCCTAGCTATGTTTCACGATAATCTGCTCAGCCGTTTGAAGAACGCCCACATCGTTTCACTCGTGTTAAAACTTGTTATGTTCGACAGATTCCAAGACTTCGGCCTGGAGAGTATTACCCTAGTGATCCTGAAGATAGGGAACTTTATGAACAGGTATGCATTACTTCGTATTGCTATTAGTTGCATTCACTATTAGTGTTTGAATCATATTTATTTACCGTACGTGCATTGGAGGTTAAAATACAGTGTCGATTTTCAACATCTCTGTGGGTTGTGTGGCAATCTCTCTAAACACTTTCGGAATGTCCGTCGTGTCCCGGATGTCGTTCGAGTAACTAGGACAATAGCCAGGATCATCATATCAGCCTATACCATTACTGAGTTGGGCCTCCTCCAAGTTCAAGGAGGGAAATTAGCCGACTGTGCCACGCTGGCAAGACAGATTGGCACAGGGTTTGTTTAAAGTTTTCCTTTTCTTGCGGCTAAGTTATCGGCTTTGTCATTTGCTGTTGTCGGCTCTTACGACGCCCTCAGGATGAAATGGGGTGGTGATACTATGTATTCTAAATCCGTCACCACATAGAGGGACTAGAGGATCATTATCATTTCAGCCAAAAGACGTCCACTGCTCGACATAGGCCTCCTCCAAGGATTTCCACGAAAGCCGGTCCTGAGCCGCCCGCATCCATCTCTTTCCGGCGACCTTAACCAGGTCTGCACTGCTCTTTCCGGAACGCGGTCGCCACTCGAGTACTTTTCTGCCCCATCGGGCATCAGTCCTGCGAGCTATGTGCCCTACCCATTGCCACTTAAGTTTGGCAATCCTGAGGGCGGCTAAGTCGGTAACTCCGGTTCTTCTGCGTATCTCCGAGCATAGCCCTCTCCATTGCCCTTTAGGGGACTTTTAGCCTTCTTATGGAGCTTCTTCCATTCTCCTAATCCTCCTAGTTACCTACCCTGTCATTTCCAATATTCCTCTTCCACCCATAACAAGAACCTGCGTTCCACTTTCAACCGGCAACTTCAATGTCCTACCCACTCTTCCGATTTTTTACACCGCTCCTTCTTCATACAATCCATCCTTCTGTGGAATGCGCTTCCCCCGGAAATCAGGATGGTTAACAGTCGTGACACTTTTAAGCAGACTTCGCAAGCATTTAGTGATTACTCATTAGTGGGAGTGGGAGTGATGAATTATTAACTATCTATACACCCCTATTTAATGTATGTAGTGTACATTAAATAGGGGTGTATTTAATGTATATATGTATGTAGTGTATATATGTACTGTATGTGTGTAGTGTATATATGTTCTGTATGTATGTAGTGTATTCATGCAGTGTATGTATGTAGTGTTTAGTTTTTTTTTTACACCTGCCACGCTCTATCTTTGCACCACCCAAGGTAGACTGGCAGAAAATGCCTAAGGCATTAAGTCCGCCTTTGTACATTTGTGCGAAAGTGTAAATAAATAAATAGTGAGCGACTAAAGGATTTAAGGTAGTAAAATTAGCCGCAAGTTAAGGAACACTTGGTACCAAACCCTTTCCGTCAGGCAAGCGTGTCACGGCTAGCCAATTTTCATCCGTGTAATTGGAAGAGCCCCAAAACCTTAGTCTGTTTTTATAGGCTGATCATGATGATGATTTGTCTTTCGTTTCCTTTTTTTCAGATCTTGGCGCAGTCTATTGTCAAAGTTGTGGTTCCTACTGAGAGGTACTTTCTAATTGTTTTGCACTAATCAAACGATCTCTTTTATTTGATACGGTATGGGTGTAATTATATTTTTTTACAAATAAAGTTATTTTAAAGCAATGCTTTCCGGTTCCACTGTCACAATTCTATGTATTACTCCTTTTTTGCAAAGAAACGACGCTGAAAGGATTTCAGATAAAAAAAAATCTTATCTCACCATTAAACTGAGACAACTTAGTTTACGTGTTTACCATCTTAGGCCTCATCTTCGCCTTCCATCAAGCCATATTGAAATCAAAAGTAGATAACGCTATTTTATAAAAAAAAGTTAAAGATTTCTTCAGCTGCCAACACTATGTTCTTCCTTGTGGTATTTGGCTGTGGTATTATGTAAGGTAAGGTATCCTGTTTTCTATGCGGTGACAGACTTAGAATACACATTGTCACCGCCTCATTCCGACTTAAGGGTGTTGTAAGAGCCGACAAAAGGAAATGACAAGGTCGAAGAGAAGGAAAACTTGAAACGAAACCCTGTGCCAGCCCGTCAGGCCAGCGTGGCACAGTAGGCCAATTACAATTACCCTCCATGTAATTGGTGGAGGCCCGACTCAGTAGTGGGTCATGTATGGGCTGACTAGTAGTAGTATTTTGTAAGGTGTAAGTCCAGTGTGTGTCTAACAGCCATGACCGAGGTCCGTCCCCACATTAAAAAGCCATGAACGCCTTTTTCAGAAACGTCCTTATGCTAATCCACCGTATGGTGGAGTTCGTGATCCGCGAAGGTCCCATGTTCGAAGCCATCATCATGAACAAGGAGATGAGCAACCCGTTCTTCCGGTTCCTCTTCGAGAATCAGTCGCCGGCGCACATATACTATAGGTGGAAGTTGTTCTCCATGCTGCAGGGGGACTCTTCAAAGTTGTGGTCGTTGGAAGACTTCAGGATGTTCAAAGGTACAAGAACGCCAATATTTATGGCCGCTCTGAATGTAGCCGCGCACAACACAAAATCAGGTAACAGCGGGACGTAATCGGGGGTTGGAGGCAGGGCACGCCCGCGCGCGCCTTTTTTCACCCGCAAGTGTCCTCGCCACCCGCGTGTTAGTGCGCGTGAGCTATGTTCGTATTGGTTATGTAATTTACGATGCGCAAGTTCGTACCCATGGCTACATTCAGAGCGGCCATAAAGATTGGCGCGGACTGTAACAAAATTTCTGATGATATTCAAAGCTTGGTCTGTTGACGATAAGGGTGTGAGAGATGAGAAATTGTGGTGAATTTGAATGTTATATATGTTCCTTGTGTGTGTCAACAGGCGGTTCGGTGTGGCGACCGCCGGTGATGAACATGTACACGGCTGGCATGCCAGATGAGCTGGTCGAGGAAGAGGACGCCAAGGATAATATACGTGGAACACTCTCTAACAAGTTCGTTCATTTAATTCATTCTCTGTTTTAGTTCAATTAAAACACACATCGATCATCGTCTTTGCTCATGTGGATTGGGGGCGTGTCCACTATACTTCCATCACGTAGTTCATCCTTGCAACTAAAAGTAGAAACGACAGAAATACTTTACAATGCTTTAATAGTACGCGTACTTAATTTTATATAAAAATATCTTACGTAACATTTCCCTTGCCGTTCTATAAAATTATGCTGAGACCATGGACGTATAAAAAAAGGCGGACGGAACTCTGGCTAAGACAAAAGTGAGACGCCAAAATGGCGGCAGCTCTGTATGTGTGAGTTAATTTTGGGGTTGCCAAGATACACAAAATTTTGCAATAAAAACATGGTTAAAATATAAAAAAAAAACTAGTGGCCCGCCCCGGCTTCGCCCGTGCAAAGCGGGAGTGTGTTATACATATAAACCTTCCTCGTGAACCACTCTATCTAATAAAAAAAACCGCTTCAAAATCCGTTGCGTAGTTTTAAAGATTTAAGCATACATAGGGACGGACAGAAAACATCGACTTTGTTTTATACTATGTAGTGATGTTCGAAGTTGTTATGTTTAACTTTAACATCCTAAATGCTGAGTATTTTTTTTATAACAACGTCTTTTACTTTGAGAGGTTTTTGAAATTTCCTCTAATTTCGAGATGTGTTGAAAACGATTGTAAATTAAAAGAAATGCTTCCATTACCAAAAAATTTTTTGTGATAATATATTTATGTTGCCTAACTATAATTTATTGCGCACCTCTTGAGAAGCACTGGTATTAAATGGTACAGTAACAGTAACACGTGGCAGAGGAATACCTCTGCCACGTGTCTTGACTCAAACAAATATTAAAACAAAATAAAGCACTGGGGATTAAAATAATGTATGATTAAGTTTACGATTCGACGACACGGTTGGCGCAGTGGTTGAGCGATCGACTGCTGCGCAGCATGTCGCGGGTTCGATCCCCGCACGGAAGAAATATTTGTACGACCTACAAGTATTTGTCCCGGGTCTGGGTGTTTTTCTATCTATAATATGTATGTATTTACAAAAAAAAATGTATTTAAGTAGTTTATCATCCATCTCGTTACCATAAAACAAGCATTAAGTTGCTTAGCTTGGGACGAGATGGCGTTGTGTGAAATGTCCAAGGATATTTATTATTATTATATACCGACACAATAGCTACAATGAACATTTAAATTTTGAAAAAATAAGCGGCATAGTTATTTTTTTTTTTGTATTATCCATGTCTTGGTAGATTGCTAATTTACCTTTTAAGGTACTGCATAAGTAACAACCCGCCGGAGTCCTCCTTTAGTTGTTTATAAGTCATCCGCATCAAAATATAGACTGCAAATGACACTGTTTTTGTTTGGAATCCAATCGTTTTCACCATTACAATTTCTACTATAAAATCTAAGTATAAAATTACTTCAATCATTTCTCTATACTTAATTTTCTTTAGAAAATCTAGCAAAAGGAATATAAAATAAAATACCCAGTAGTAACTATTAAATAATTAACCATAATAATATATTGATTTTTGTAATATACGAAAATTGCCCACATTTCGGTTAATTTGCACACGTGAATATTGGCAACACTGAACTTAAAATTAATTGTATTGTTCTAGCAAATACAAATTGATTTTAATGTATATTATCTGGAAATAAGTGATTGAATTATTCATTAACGTATGAAACGTGATTCCTGGATTGTTTTTCTTTCGGTCACTACGGTATTTACACCATTTTACCACGCAAGACATGATTTATAGTTTTTATTTTTTCGCCGCATATTGCGTCTTTAAGCATCGATGTTCACGCGTGTAATGGCCGACTAATGTGTGAAAGTGTGCGTGCTGGCCTGTACATATAGCTGATCTGGCCGACTATGATGTCACAGTTTTTAGTTAGCGAGACTCTGTCCGACTTTTTTTATACGTCCATGGCTGAGACTATGAGTTAGTAAGGGAGTGATGTAGTTGTCAAAAACGGCAACAATGTCTAGATGAGCATGGGCTCGAAATAGGAAAGTGTTAATGTAAGGATGCTTTTTTATAATTATTATTGGCTGTGCAGAGACAGGGTATCATGTTGTTTCTTGTACAATCTATATATACGCAGCCAGCGCGACCGCCTGGAGGAGCTGATCCGGCAGCTGAGCCCGGGACGCGCGAGCGTGGGCGCGGCCATGGCGTGGTGCCTGGAGCACGCCGAGGCCGCGGCCGAGGTGGCGCAGTGCCTGGCCGAGGCGCTGGCGGGCGAGGCCACGGCGCCGCACAAGCGCGTGGCGCGGCTCTACCTGCTGTCCGACGTGCTGCACAACGCCGGCGCCAAGCTCACCAACGCCAGCGCCTACCGCTGCGCGTGAGTCCACATGTTCTGCTGTTCTGTTACGACCAACAGCTGGCACTTCTCAAGGCCATTTCTCGTTATATTTTGTATGCGTCGTAAACGAATATTTTTTTGCACTTGTTGTCAAATAACTTGAATTACAGAGTTACATATATTCTTAATTTAAAACACAAAGTCGGGTTTTTTGAACACTTGTCTTATAACTGGAGAAGGATATCGTGATAATTTCTGTGTCCCTATTGTGTCTTAGACAATATAAATACCTAGACTGATTAAGTTTGAAATTTTGAAATAAAACCACGCGGGTGCAGTGTAAGTTGACGTGACTAGATGGCGCCACTGTTCATTCAGAAGTTATAATACAGATTTTGCTAGATCGGATAGTGGAGGCGCTGACAGGGACAAGTGCACAAAAACGAACCAAGTGAAAAGAAGTGATAGCTTCTGAATGTATTCATCATCATCATTTCAGCCAAAAGACGTCCACTGCTGGACATAGGCCTCCCCCAAGGATTTCCACAAAGGCCGGTCCTGGGCTGCCCGCATCCACTGCTTTCCGGCGATCTTAACCAGGTCGTCGGTCCACCGTGTGGGAGGCCTACCAGCACTGCGCCTTCCGGAACGCGGTCGCCACTCGAGGACTTTTCTGCCCCATCGGACGTCGGTCCTGCGAGCTATGTGCCCTGCCCACTGCCACTTAAGTTTGACAATCCGGTGGCCTATGTCGGTGACCCTGGTTTTCCTGCGTATCTCCTCATTTCTGATTCGATCTCGCTCGAATGAAGCTGAATGTATTATGAAAACTTAATTATCTCACGTGCGATACATAGGTTTCAACAGCGGCTAGAGGAGATAATGCGACACTGCCACGCAGCTTGGGCCAGGATGACGTCACGCCTTCAGCAGGAGGGCTTCCGGGCGAGGGTGACCCGCATCCTGCAGGCGTGGGCGGACTGGGCCGTGTACCCCACCGACTTTCTTCTGCACATTAACAACGTATTTCTGGGACAGGACAAGGTGATTAAAGTGCTTGGATTTATAGATATAATGTGCTTAGTTTGGGCACCGTGTCTGCTTCGCTGGATGAGCTATTTTTAAATGATCCCAAAGGCTTACTATACAAGTCGTTCGGTAACAGCAAATGTGACATTTCTGTAATAGATGCATTTGCCGGCGCTAAAAGGGTTGTCGGAATTAAAAAAAACCATATTTAATCTAGTTCGTTCATGTCAGCTGTCTGTTTGACAGGTCAAAACATATTTTTTCTGAAAGCTGCTCTACGTATAAGAGCAGGCTAGAAATTCGAAATAAGAATCGCCAATTTTTTATTTATAGACAGGTTAAATAGGTCGCCCTACCCACCTAGTAAAAAATATCAATCTTAACCCTTCTGTAACCTTCTAGGCGAAACCAGAGACGGATACCACACCCACACGCGAGGAAGAAGTGGAAGAAGGAGTAGCTTCCCCGGCCCGGTCTTCGGCCTCTGAGGAGTCGTGGGAAGGAGGATCCCGAGGCCCGCTGGATGGCGCGGCTCTACGTAGACTGGCTGCGGAACGAGCGCAGTTGATCTCGCAACCCCCTGCCACTATAGCCGAAGCCGACATCGATGGCGTACCAGGTGGGTTATAAATAAATATATCCTTGGACATTACACTCAACGTCATCTCGTCACAAGCTAAGCAACTTAATGCTTGTGTTATGGTAACGAGATGGATGATAAACTACTTATACAGAGTTGATATGACAGAGGGCCATTAAATTACACTATGTATACTGTATGTGATTAGTATGAATTCGAAACGGTACAAAAATAAATACACGTGATTTTTCATGGGGGGTGGAGGGGTAGACTTAAACCTCACCAGGTATCACCAAGGAGGAGGGAGGGGTTAAAAAATGTAAAAAAGACATCACGTGATTAATGGACAGCCCCTAAGGTTAATAAACGATGCGTTAGGCATAAACATCTGTTAGGAAAGGTACATCTTGTTCAAATGAGGCAAACATTTAAAAAATCAATTGCGGCTAAACTATTGCTCCATTTTAATAGATTTTTTGGTACAGAGCCTGGAAATGATACCTAGTATAGGCAGTTAAAAAACGCCCCTATGTCGTATCAACCCTGTATACATTTTTTTTTTTGTAAATACGTACATATTATAGATAGAAAACACCCAGACCCGGAACAAATACTTGTAGGTCGTACACATATTTATTCCGTGCGGGAATCGAACACGCGACATGCTGCGCAGCAGTCGATCGCTCAACCACTGCGCCAACCGTGTCGTCTATAATCATAATGATTTGGACCATTTGTTAGTAACATTTATTTTTCTTGAAACTAACTGAGCCACGCTGGCCAGACGGGTTGGCACAGTTCTCCTTCTCTTACGGCTGTGTTTTCAGCCTTGTCATTTCCCTCTGTGGTGACGCTGTACTCTAAATGCGTCACCACGCGGATTTTTTAGACTAGTTGACCTAATTGAAATTTCGAACAAGTGTTGACAGACGCCGTGTGGTCACGGATTTCGAATTAATAGTGTCACCACGTATCAAGTTTTCGTTCTCTTGCGGCTGGGTAATCGGCTTAGTCAGCTGCTTTTGCTGGCTCTTACGACACCCTCGGGATGGAATGATGACACCATGTTTTCTAAATCGGTCACAACAGGGACAAGCACAACACATAGATATTGATAGAAACCTTATACCTTAATTAAATCCCTTAGTCGACGAAGACATAGACGGCGTGCCGTTAGAGGCGGAGTCGGAGCAGTCCGAGGATCGTCCCCTGGGCGGGACCTTCATTCCTTCGCGGTGGGAGACCGTGGACCCAGAACCAGCCACCTCGTCTGACACGTGGCCCATCCGGACCAGGGAAGAGGACGAGGACGACGCCAAGGCACCGCTCACCCCCGCCCATCATCAGGAGACGTGAGTGTGACATTCCTGTGCGCTTCACACAGAAACTTACTTAGCAGAGACCTGTTATGGGCAAAAATTATGTTGTTTTAATAATTAAGCGACGTTGGCTCATCACTATCACTATCACTACATAGTATAAAACAAAGTCGCCGTCGTCTGTCCGTCCCTATGTATGCTTAAATCTTTAAAACTACGCAGGGGATTTTGAAGCGGTTTATTTTAATAGATAGAGTGATTCAAGAGGAAGGTTTGTATGTATAATACATGCATAATTGCACCGTGCGAAGCCGGGGCGGGTCGCGAGTCACTAATAAATTAAAAAAACATGTGACCTTGTGCCAACCCGTCTGGCCAGTGTGGCACAGTAGGCTAATTTCCCTTCTGTAATTGGAGGAGAACCAACTCAGTAGTGGGTCATTTCTGGGCTGGATAGTAGTAGTAGACAAATACAAAAGAAAAATTCCGGGGTCGGGCAAGTGTCTTTGTCTAAACCAGAGGCACTGGCTCGGAGTCTGGGTGTCATTTCTATCTATAATATGTATGTATTTACAAAAAAAAAATGTATGTAAGTAGTTTATCATCCATCTCGTTACCATAACACAAGCATTAAGTTGCTTAGCTTGGGACGAGATGGCGTTGTGTGAAATGTCCAAGGATATTTATTATATTATTATTTATTACTACTCAGCTCATAAACGACCCACTGTTGAGTTGGGCCTTCTCCCATCACAGGGAGGATAATTAGCCTACTGTGCCACACTAGCTGGACGGGCTGGCGCAGTTTTGTTTCAAGATTTCCATCTCTTGTGGCTAGGTTTTCGGCCTTGTCATTTCCTTTTGTCGGTTCTTACGACACCCGCAGGATGAAATGGGGTGATGTCTCTTTGTATTCTAAATCCACCACCACACGGAATAATGTACAATAGGCAATAGACAATTTCATCCAGACAAATTATATGTATATTGGGCGTGGTCCAGCTATTTATGTCGTTCTACATTCGATGTGGTGTAGCGAGGAGCAGTCTCTGAAGAGAGAAACTCTCCGCGAGATTGAAGTCCGGGTACTGAAGTATGCAGACGAGCTGGAAGTAGGAAAGCGTGCCCGGCGGGCTGCTCTCTCGCCGCAGCAACAGATACAGCATTATAGGCGGAAGCTCATCAAGAAGGTATTATAAAACTATTATTTTAACTGCGTACTTACTTACGGTGAATCTCCTATAGTGGAATATGTCACGGTACACTTGTTTCTTGTATTTTGGTTCTTCATAAATAAAATATGCTGCTTTTTTGTATTACGCACTAATTTTAATTTAATGTAAATCAGACATGTGGAAAACAAAAAGTTATAATGTCTTCAGAAACAAAATACTCCATGGAGGCCATACCCACAGAAATGAATTATGTTTAAAGAGCAGGAACATGATCTTTTGTTGAAGTTAGTTTTTTAAGTTTCTGCATATTCTAAAGATTGCCAGCCACGATAACATTGAGAGCATATTAAGTATTAAAAAGTATGGTGATGTTAAGAGAGCGCCATATTGTACTGGTAATATAATAATTGAGATCAACACATTCTGCACAGTATTCGAAACAGCTTGTGCTTTCAAACGAATCCTTATTCCTAATGAAATAAGGTTGAAATGGCCACTATCTCTCTTACAGGCTATTCGTGAAGCCAAAGAGGCAGCCGTGGAAGACACCCACGAGTCCCCCGAGCCAACTCCGAAGCGGAGATCGCCTGCCGAGGAAGATAGTTACTCTATGTGCGTATACGGCTACAAACTACATTCGCAAAGCAAATCTTTTTTTTTTACGGAATTATAAGTGCAATATAGGAAATACCAATTTCATCATAATTTCAACCTATAAACGACTCCGTAGGCGACATATCATTCAGACTGTACAGCGCTCAGATGCCAAACGGCTATCATCGCTTCAATACCGTGTTTTTATTTGTTGCACATGCCTTACAATAGATTGTTGGTCCTTCGAGCCGGATCAACTACGAAGTCGGACCTACGCCAAATTCGTGGATGGAATTAGCCATCTATGTCACGCTGTCAAGACGGGTTGGTACAGGGATTGTATCAAGATTTCCTAGCCTCGCAGATAGCTGATGTGTCTCTTGCGTTCCTTTAGGCCCTTCGTACACAAGGATACGCAAATCTTCGATAATCAACTGCCGGACGAGATCGTCGCTACATATGTCGCGGCGATTTCCAAGATGGCGGTGGATTTGGATGGATTTCCAAGTGTGATTTGTTTAGCCGATAGCCTATAGTGACTGAATAGCCAATTAGCGTCTTGCGATTCAATGTCGTGGGTACGGACCGTACGCTACTCGATACTCGCGACTTGATACTAATGTAGTATACAACATTAGTATCGAAAATTTGCGTAGCCTTGTGTACGAAGGGTCTTAGAGTGAGTGAGCTACGTCCGTATTGGTCCACCGACGGCTACATTCAGAGCGGCCATATAGATTGGCGAGGACTGTAAATCCGTCACCACACCACAGTTATATCGCGTTAAATATTGAGCGCTTTATTGGCAAAAAATGAACTAACCCATATCAACGAAGACAAGGTTGCTAATTGTATACTAACTAAAGTAAGCATAAGCCGTAAATTGCGACTGCCTCGTTGGTCTAGATGTCTTAGATGTGCCGTCTTTGGATCACGGGGTCCCGGGTTCGATTCCGGGGTCGGGCAAGTGTCTTTGTCTAAACCAGAGGCACTTGCTCGGAGGGGGTGTAATTTGTGTTCGTGAATTACATGTTTCTAAACTGCCCCAGCAATACAGGCTACCTAGTGCAGAGGTTTCGGTTAAAAAAATGATAACTTTTAATGCGAATGCAATTTAAACATCAAGTTCCCACTAAATATTCCGTTACTACTGGATGTTAAAAGTGTTTTTCGTTGTTTTATTTCCACAGATCATCTAAAAAGTCGAAGAAGTCGCGTGATCCTTCGCTATCGCCTCCACCCTCGACAAAGCGATCACGGTACAGGTGAGTTGTACTATATTCAAAAGAAGAAGAAATTCTTTACAATGGATCATTATGTTATTAAATCTTACTAAAATGGCTGGATTCATTCAGTCTCATGCAGTAATTTATTAATGGATATATCTAATTAAATATTGAAACAGCGACACCTATTCGCAAAAAAGGAACTAAATCAATTTAAAGTCAACGCACATAGACAAGGAACGCAAGAGGTAGAAATGATACAAACCCTGTGCTAATCCCCTCTTGCCAGCAATGTAAAGTAGGCTAAATTCCCTCCAAGAATTTGGAGGAGGCCCGGCTCATTTATGGGTTAAAATGATTAATGATGATACGTCAATGAGTGACGGCCACTGCTAACCAAAGATCTCCTCCGTAGATCGCCACAAAGTACAGGGCCATTATCCAGACCTAGAAAATCAATTACGGGAATAAGGTTTGGAACAAAATACATTACTAAAAACATTCAATTGAAAATTAATTAAGTAATCCATGTTTTTAAAATGCAATTTGGTAATTAATCTACCGCTTTTTTCAGTGACCGAAAATCCAGATCAAGGTCACGATCCCGCGAAAGAGAGCAAGATAGGTCTCGCGAGAGGGAACGCGAACGTGACCGTGAGAGGGAGAGAGAACGAGAGCGCGAGCGAGACAGAGACCGCGAACGAGAGAGGCGGCGCCGATCGCCGGCCACTCCCCCTTCTTCACATCATCGCAAGCACGCGAAACACGCCAAATATAAGTATTGATGTCATATGATGTGATTTACTGAATAAATAAAATTGTGTACATATACTATCTTCATTATTATAAATTCTTCTTCCTCGACTGGTGCCAACATTCTGACTACCAGTCTAGTGAGACAGCCGCTAATTATTTGGTTTCAGTTGTCAGGGTACGTCCCGCTGATACCTGATTTTGTGTTGAGCCGGGACCGACGGTTTTACGTGGCCTCCGAAGCTGTTATAAATGGACTCCCATCCAAAATCTAGCAGAGCCAGACAATGGTTGACCTGCAGATCGATATCGTTCTGCTAGGCTGTTGCTTCATAACAAGTACCTATTTCTTTCGTGGCTGAGCTGTCGCATGCGCTGCACACAGGATCACCAAATCATTTCCAATAGATAATATAAAGTCCTTGCCAATCGTTATGGCGCCTCTGAACTGAATTTCACCCGCGTTTTTATGTGAGTGAGCTACGTCGTTCGTATTGGTTATGAAATGCACGATGCGCAAGTTCTTACCCACGGCTACATTCAGAGCGGCCATAAAGATTGGCGAGGACTGTACTAGTCTGGATAACGCTATTCAAGAGATTCCTTGAATGATCACTATCGTAGCCTATAAGCCTGGTGCCATGCTGATGGGTGTCGTATCAAATTTAACTTCTATTGCGGCTAGTTCAGGCTTGTCACTTCTTTTAGTCCACTCTTACGACCACTATAGTGTGGTCACACAATCTATTCTAAATCCGTCACCACACTTATTATTAGCCGTATTTTTTCCGCATTGTGGGATTGTAAAAATCTGATGAACTTGACATTTCAAGTTAGGTATCAAGTAAAAAGCGCATAGCGGTATATTTTTTTATTTAAACATTCAAATGAAGTAAGATCCTTGTAAAAATAACACTAGTTTATTATCTAAAAATTAAAAACCATCACTAAACTAATTGAGAACATAAATTCATTATTGTTTATAATCTAAGCCATCATTAAATTCGCATTAATAAAAAAGTAATGAAAGAAATTTATATAGGCCACGAGAATGTGTAAAGTATTAAATACTCATCGGCGAGTCCATTTAAAACTGGCTATTTCGTAAAACACTATTTGATTATGACTGATTTTTTCCCACGTGGCATAACAGATATACATAGTAACATCCGAGTTAAACATTTTAATACCAATTTAATTTTACTTGATACATCAGTCATGCATGTTGTGATTATCTGCTAGCAAATTTGTAGGTCAACATTTGATATGGTGTGTCTAAACGAGCCACATTTTGTGCAATGTATAATTATAATACAGTTGCCAATAATAACAGATACCTGGCCAACAACTTCAGCTAAAAAGTGGGGGATATACCGCCAGTAGGGTGGTATATATGGTGAGACATTTTCCCTAGGTACTGGGCGTTATATTAAACTACATACTACAATATTACAATGAGTCTTGGAAATTTTCTAGGACAATTTTATTGTAGGGAAATTTTATATTTATTTATTGAAATTATATATTTTCCTTGACATTCTATAATGATAATATAGTTATGTGTATATGTTTGTAATAGAAAATACATCGCTCCATTCACAACGACGAAAAACGTTATGATAAAATTTACTTCAACAAAAAGTGGAACTTATGCTTGGATTTCTTTGAGATCAATAAAGTTCTTTAGCCGTAATATTGTATCCGAAAACATTGCACTAATATTAATATTTATTTGCTTGGTGCTAATTGAATGCTTTTGAATTAAAATTCATGTAAATTATAGGTCTGAAGTAGTAGTAACATGGTTGATATTACTTATCGTTTCGAGATAGTTCTACTTTCCTCATACTTTGCGCTAGATACATGTATGGGGATTTATAATTATATTGAACTCAGGAACTTTCCGAACATAATATAAATCTGGGTAAAAAAATTAACAATCAATTCATTAGCTAGCATCATAATTGAAACATTACATCTTATTAAGGCATTACACAATATACTTTATGCTATTTATAACACAATATTATATCTTTGTATTGTTAATAAAGCAGCAATGCTTATAGCCTCCAAGCGTTCTTATACACTTATACAATTCATAATAATCATAAGATATATTATACTTAAAAAAAAATGAAATAAAAACAATTCTATAAATTCATTCATCGATTTGTGATTTCAGGTATTTAATAAAAACATGAGGATTAAAAATTACATTGTAAAACAAAATATAATACTGAAAAACGCAACACGATAATTGTAAATAATTGAATAATATATCATAGCCTTTACTGTTGTACTAAAACTAATCTAGTGATTATAATGGTCCTAAGAGTACAGTTCTAAATCGATATCTTAGTAATTTGACGATATCTATTTCACTACATGTGATTACATGATTACAACTCGTTGCTATGCTACCCGTAGCGCAGGAATGTACAAAAATATAATTCGATCAATCACAGATTCTCATAATATTTCACATTTGCCGCCTTTTTCATAATAACTTTTTTATTGTGACTTGGTTTTATTGTTGAAGAAAACGTGCAGCGTATACTGAGCCTTTTAGGCACACACTGTTAGTTAAGTTTATTGTTGTTATTGTTTAAGTGTGTCTAATGGTCACTTATCAGCCTAGGAAACTTCTACAGTTTGATAAAATCATTATGAATAAGGAGGAAGATTAATGTAAAATAGTGGTGCAAAATAATTCTAAATCTAATATTGTTTCATGTTATTACATCGCACACGTCCTGAAATTAAAGTGAATTAAACATTTAACATTGTTAGTATGTGGCAATTTGAAAATGGATTTCAGGAGAGGTAAGAAATTATAATTAAAAACTTATCGGGACTTATCGCGCACAGAATGAATAGTTTTTAATTATGTGTACAAATCGCGAAAGATTAAAAATAACAAGAGGTAAGAAATTGTTACAAACCTGGTTTGTTATAATAAACTCACCAATTAGGCCTAAGTTAAACAACATATAATGTTTTGTTGGCTTTTCTATAAACGTCAGTAAATTGCACAATTTGGCATTAAAGTGTTGGCTACAATGACACTGAGATCATTATCAAATTTTAGCTACCTAAACAATGTTGTACTGCTACTTTCCACAGGTTTTTGCTAAACTAACTTGGTTATAATTTAATTCTCTAAATTACGTTTGTTAATTTCATTATAAAATTTTGAAACCTTGAAACCTTAATTTGAATTGACTATTGGCCTTTCTAAATAAAAACAATAGTCACTTGGCCAATCATGGAGTTAGTAGAAACATAAAATCACGTGTCTCGAACAAGTTTAAAAACATGCCAACTTTAAAACCGTTAACTTAGTTACTACGATTGTGCATGGCCATCTTCTGTATCTACAGCACAATAACAACTATAACAATATATCATACGAAGGCCATGGTTGCTTGCTAGCGGTATACTGACAGTCCTACGTGCTCGTCTTTTATGCAGGGTGTAATAAAAACTCTATAGTCATAACGAAAGGATCGGTACTACTAATACATATACAGTAACTTCTTGTCAAATTGAATAGTGCAAAATTTCATCAGGAAGTTTTATAATTTTAGTCCCCAGCTGGCGACGAGTGTTTGTGGCTATAGGATTTTTGTTACACCCTGTGTATTGGTCTAAATTTGGCGCTAGTGTGTCTTTGTATCGTTAATTAGCAAGAAATACCCTTTTTTAATTAAAACAAAATATCAGATTTCAAACATTACTTCTTTACCCTGTTGCCTTAGGGTTCAATTTAGCATGTCTTATTATTTTATTACGAACTTTTCACCAACGCGTTCTGGCAATTTATGGCTCGAGATCATAAATTGATCTAAATAATTTTACTTTGTGAACTGTGTACGTAATTGTTCCACAAACCGTTAAGAGCTACAAAGGAAATAATAGTTATTTGTTATACAAGATTGCAAAGTTGCTTTTTAACCGCGTGTTCAATTTTGATGACCGAGCAAGCGAAGGATTCTAAAATTGAATCACGAGCGCAGCGAGTGATTCAAAATTAGAATCCTGAACGTTAGCGAGGGATTCAAAAGAGCACGAGGTGAAAAATCTTTGCACTCGAGTGCAACACGTAACTTTTCATTCCACCTCAGCGAGGAAATGACTAAATGCAAAAAAAAACGTTTACAATCACAAGATAGGTACACTTTTATTTCAGTTTAGGTATTAATTACTACATTATGACAGGTAAGTATTACAGAATAATCTTTACTTTATTCTCTAGCGAATAAAAACGGCTTTTGCACTCAGATATCGAAGAGCAAAAATACTTTATTCTCTAGTGAATAAAAACGGCTTTTGCACTCAGATATCGAAGAGCAAAAATACTTTATTCTCTAGTGAATAAAAACGGCTTTTGCACTCAGATATCGAAGAGCAAAAATACTCTTTCCGAGATGGGGGATGAAAAATATTTTTCCTGATTGTGCATTTCCCTTTTTTTAGTCAAATTGGATAGCAACGATAATTCTATCGCATTTTTCTACAACTTTCGCGAAAGGAATAAGCGAGTAACGATATAAAGTAACACTAGCACTGTCATAATAAGCTCTATTCTAAAACTACGTGAATCTAATTCGCGATAATGAGAGTATTATATATTTACACTTAATTAATGATTATAAGGTCATTTAATTGTTTTGTTAGTATATTAATCTTGTGACTAAGGAGATTAACAGATTATATTAATTTCAAATATTATTTACGTAAATAACGTTAACTGATGCATAATATGTTTATTACATACAACGTTTAACATGTAGTACTGAAATAATTTTGGTACTTCACACATTTTGAAATTGACTATACCTTGTATAATGCTTAATCTAGGTATTCACATGATTTGATCTGATTAACTTTGATGAGTTCATTTAATGATTTTGTCTACAAGACAAGACTACATTGAATTAAACTTTAGTAAGATGAACAACCAAACAATTTAACTCATCTTCGACCCAAGTGTATTCAAATTCATCTTGGTATGGATTAAATGACCTGTATTGAGAGTATTATTGGACGAAATTCTATTAAAATTTACAAATTATGATTAATTGGGATTAAGAATGGATTTAAGAGATTACATTGCGGATTTTCGCCTTTGAAGGGTACTACGATCAACCACTAGAAAAGGTACTTTACTTTTGGTCATTGTTTCTCTCTAGACTCTAAAATAATACTGCATACACATAAAAAGCCTCAAACATGAAATGAAACTGACAACGATCATTTACATAGACTTACACACATTAGGTTTGTAAAAGTAACAACCTTAGGTCTACTGTGGTCATGAACTGATCAAACAATTATGAAACTTCAAAATGTATTTTAAACACACTCTACCTTGTCATTGGCAGAATTATCGGTGAACGATGGACCTATTTTAAAAGACTTGAGGTAATTGCAGTTGTCTATGTCTATTACGTGGACAAGGTAAAAGTCACTAAATACTTCTGCCAAAGCCCGCTACGTGTTCCAGAAACATATTTCGATAACCATATAGAGGGTGTAACAAAAATTGTAAGTACATCGAAAGGATCAAATTAGCAAAAATAAGTAACTTCGTTTGTCATAAGTCATAACTAACGAAAAGTAACATAGGAAAAGAAGGAGAAAGAGTACAAGAAATATAGCAGATTGCACAATTTGTAGAAAACAATCGGATGCCTAGTTTAGAGTAATAAAATCAATAATCAACAAAACCGCGCACACCTTTGGCATATAACATGCTCTCTCTTCTGATGTATATACCATTTTTGTTACACCCTTCTCAGACCATCTCGCTAATAAACTCCACTGATGTGATCCTCGAAATGCGTGGCTCCTAATTAGTCCCGCGGCGTCTCCGCGACGTGGTCACCTCCAAGCACGACGCGTGCCCGGGCGCGCACGTGGCGTGCTCGAGCACGCGCCTGACTGTCACCTCGCCCTGCGGACTCGCCAACACCTGATGCGACCATCGCTACAAACAACAAGTTCTCATGAGTCAATTATTAACATTAGCGTTGCAGTATCGATTCTAACACCCACTTTATAGAGTGATATTTTAAAGAGTCAAAACAAGAGACATGGGTGCATTAGTAGGGAAAGGGCAAACAACATACCGCATAGAATGATAATTACAGGAGCTGAAATCTACCTAATGACTTTGTGCAAAAGCCATATTAGTATGTTATGAAATTAATTTCATAAATTCATTAATAATCATCATCGTTTCAGACAAAAGACGTCCACTGCTGGACATAAGCCTAATCATGGAATAATCTAATATTTTACTAATGTAATATTTTAAATATTAAACCAGGCATACAGGATGAGTAAGTTTCCATTAAAAACATCAAGTGTAAAGCTAAAAAAATGAATTACTGGTTCCGAGTGTCTGAAAAATGAATTACATACTAGAATTATAAGAACACTGCTAAATAGGCGCTATAACTACATTCAATGAAAATATCTTTTCAAACACTCGAAATTCTATTAGTTACATGAGAAGTTATTGAACAGGAAGCTATAATGACATTAGTTAAGAAAAAACAAATTGATTAATATTTTAACAACAGACTTACTTTACAAATAAGGGAGAAAAGAGAAAATATGATGGATAAAACACGTTGTAACACAGTACTAAAGGTATGGAAATTTCAATTAAACTATTTAAAAAAATTAAGATTATTCGACAGTGAATTGCGTCTAATTAAGAAGAGAAGAAGAAGAAATGTTATCTCTTTTTAAATAGCAAAGCGCACCAACGTCCTATGCTGCGGCAGTAGTATACAATGATAGGTCAATGCAAAAGCATATATAATTAAAAAGGTTACAACGTGTTTAATTCGATGACACATAAAGGGTAAGCAGAATAGCCTACACACGTGAAGTGATGCAGCGGCGGCTCGTGTCAGCAAGCTAGGATACTCTGTGCGATACAAGAAAACCAAATACACCGACACACGTGCATTTTGTATATGTATATTAGTTTATCGTATTTCTTGAGGTCTGAATATAAGTGGAAGTTTCTAGCTACGGTTCGCTAATATTTTATTATCCTGGCTAATCCTAGGGTTTTTTAATTGTAGGGTAATGTAGATGACATTGGAACAGTCTCAACATAAGCCTGCAGGGCAAGAAAATTTGAGTTTTATTAACGTATTCTATGAAGCATACTTCATAGCATACGTTAATCATATACAATAATTTGTAAAAACCAGCAAAATCAATTTTTAAAAAAGAGACTAAGAGCGGCTCGGCGGCTCTTCTCTGTAGAGCAACATTCCGAGCCAGTGGTAGTTTCAGTATGAATATTAACGGACGCAACGGTTGTGATGAATTCTGTGACCGAGGAAATGTGTATGACGATCGATAAAAATGTATGGAGCCTACCATCTAGCGTAAAACAAGATTAAGATGATAATGGTAGTTCTAAATATGACGACTTAGAAGAGTTTTGTGATAAAACCTATGTAAAC
Organism: Clostera curtula; assembly: GCA_905475355.2. Lineage (NCBI taxonomy): Eukaryota > Metazoa > Arthropoda > Insecta > Lepidoptera > Notodontidae > Clostera > Clostera curtula. Next base: position 3,369,464 of record FR997795.1, read on the forward strand.
AAAGTAATTTTTGAGTTTGACTTGATTTATAGTGAACACTGACAAATTCTTGAGGAACACTATTAATACATGAAGTACATCTATATCGCATAACTCTTGAATAACGATATTAAGGAAAATGTTAATCACAGGAGCAACATCTAAAGCTCTTAATTAGCTAAAGATTAAAAGCAGCCAATATCTATTAGTCTTAGGGTCGTATTACAGAACGCTACCTAGCGACTTAAGTCGTACTTAAGACTAGGTTTAGTCCAAGTGTTAATTTTAAAACGATACTTGAGTAAACATATGTCAAACTAGAATCACCTGTGTCTTGTCACTGCGTAATGTCATTTGTCACTTGTTTTAGAACGGTCTTTTAGTGTTGAATTACCTCATCTTTGTTCTAAAAACGTCGGTGTGGTGACGGATTTAAAATCACAGTGTCACCACACAATTCCATCCTGAGGGTGTCGTAAGACCGACAGAAGGAAATATCAACCCAGCCGCAAGTGAAGGAAAATTGATACGAAACCCTGTGCCAACTTGTCTGGAGAGCGTAGCACAGTAGGCTATTTAGCCTCCACGTAACGGGAGGAGGCCCGACTCACCAGTGGGTCATCTATCGTAGTAGTAGTAGCACGGTTGGCGCAATGTTTGAGCGATCGACTGCTGCGCAGCATGTCGCGGGTTATATTCCCGCACGGAAGAAATATTTGTACGATCTACAAGTATTTGTTCCGGGTCTGGGTGTTTTCTATCTATAATATGTATGTATTTACAAAATGTTTATAAGTAGTTTATCATCCATCTCGTTACCATAACACAAGCATTAAGTTCCTTAGCTTGGGACGAGATGGCGTTGTGTGAAATGTCCAAGGATATTTTTATTCTAAAATGGTACTCGGCTCAAAGCCAATGCCTCTTTATAAGCAAATGTCGTCAGGAGCACGCTTGAGTATAGATTGGGTGCTTGGGTGGTTTCAGTGCTTTATGTACCTAGTCGTGATTGGCGATCAAAATCTCAACTCAAGCGTAGTTTAGCTGGTTTGGAAATTTATGAATGATTTGTAATGCGCTTGATGCTCAAGTCGAAATTTAGCTGTCAAGCAGGAATCAACTAGTCAAGCAAAAATCTGTTCTGTAATACGACCCCTAATGATTTTTAGCAACGGCTACGACAACGTTTATAAAAGTAAGTTGCCGTACTTTTCTAAGGCGGCAATATTTCGATATGTATACTCGGTATTTTGTTTAGTATGAGAAAGACCAATGAAATATTGGTTACTATGGATGGTTAGTTTAGGCAAACATACTAGTAGTATTTTACGCGTCTGAGCTTGTAACATTTGGCAATGTATCGTGTAGTTGAGTATATAATATACAGGGTGTAACAAAATACAATACAGTGACTACATATGCCCAGGAATGTGTAGAATTAACCTCAAAAGGTTTTATTATAGATGCTGAAAAATCACAAGTTATAATAAAATTTTAAGAAAAACTGAGAAGTGACAACCCTATCGTCATATGTGCTAAATGAACATAGACAAGAGCATTGCGGCGGATGACTCAGGTGGAGAGCGAGTAAGATTGCGGATTCGGGGGAGAACGTGCGCGGGCGCTACTCGCAGGGTTGCCACAAAAATGACAAGAATCAAATTACCCACACAATTTTTGTATGGAATAAAATAAGTTGTTTTCAATACATATTAGTAAAAGGGAAAAGTTATATCCTGTATATGTTTTGTCACTTGTCTTTTTATGCAAGATATTAGATAAAGCATCACAAGTCTGCGAATATTATTCGGTCAGTCACGTCTTGGAGCCGAGTTTCGTCAATTCCGTGTCAGTGTTAATCAGTGTGACATTCATGTCTGTGTTATGTACAAGTATTTGGTTATTTTGATCATATGTAGTTGTGGTGTAAATGTGTAACCGATTTGTTAATAGTCATTGCTACATGTAGGTGTGTGCGTCTGTGTATGCACCTTTGCGTCGCTCACTGCTCGACGGTGACCCGCCACGCGCGCACTTCGCCGCCGCTGCAACACACTCACATTGTACACACCATACACAAATATTCCACATTATTGAACATAAACTAATCAAATTTCATCATTCCGTGTGGTCACGGTTTTAGAATACATATTGTCGCCACCCCATTTCATCCTGAGAGCCAAGAAAAGGAAATGATTGGGCCGAAAACTTGGCCACAAGAGAAGGAAACCTTGATATGACACCACCTATGCCAACCCACCTGACCTGCGTGGCACAGTAGGTGAAGTGTACCGACTCAGTAGTGAGCCCGACTGAGAAGTAAGTGAAATATTTTAAAGAGACCGTAAGGCCCAAATAAAAATCTTTTGATCACTTATTTGAAGATTTCTGACAAACATATGAACCGATTTCGAGAAAATTTATATGGTCATATATGGGATCACCATAGTTCTATCGAAATCGGTTCAATTTAGAACCAATACCAACCGAATAAAAAAAATCGAGACGGTTTACAAATGACGGAGTGACGGAAATGACGGAGATAACCAAATTGAGAACTTCTTCCTTATCAAAATCTTTGGAAAGGATAAAAATATCATCACAAAACCACTGCTGCACACATACCTCCCCTAAAGAGCGCCATAACGCCATATTCATCCTGATGCATCCAGTTGCTGCGCACAATCTTTCCAAGATCGTCGGTGTATCTAGTAGAGGTGCCCTACACTTTACATGCCGATTCCCAGTCTCCTTATAAGAACTCGCCTAACCCAGCGATTGTCTGTTCTTCTAAAGATATGACCAGCCCATTTCCACTTCAGTCTGCTAATTATACACTGACCTGCAATACTAAGTACTACACTTTTAATATTTCATTTTTTTCTAAACTATAGAAGTTTGAGATTTTAAATAAAAATCATTTTATAGCAAATGTTATCAGCGACTATGAAGTTTTTATATACGACATTAAACTTTTTTTCGAGTCCTTTTTATTTCGAAAGTATATCTCGTGTACTTAAAAAGTTATTGCAATTTTAAAAGTGTGATACTTAGTTTTGCAGCCAAGTGTATATTAAAAAAACAAAAGATACTGACTTTCCAGCAGTGTAGAGGGCCCGTAACTGGTGTACGGGATGAGGTCGCAGTGCGTGTGGTAGGTCGGGAAGCGAAGCGGCCGGCGCCGCGGGCCGAAGCGAGGAAGACCACACGCGAAGAGCGGCGTCCCTTCCGCAGCTCGCCACCAATGCTTCGCTGTCTTCGCCCAGCACGCACACTCCTGTCACCCATCCTTTGTGCGCGTTCATTACACCCTGCGAGTATGTCGCGAATGGTTAAGGTTCGTCATGACCTTTTTTGTTTTTTTTCTTACCCCCATGGGTCAAACTCAAAAGGAACTTTATTTACGTAGATTGTATCACTAAACTCTTATAAATCGTCATATTTGTAATTACTATTATCATCTTACGGCCCCTGTCCCACGCTAGGTGGTATGCTAAACACACACCTATCAGTCGTCATACCTACATTCACACCTTTCATACAGAATTCCTCCTACAATCCATCCATCTCCATTGATAGTGTCTCATTGATAGTGTCTTGGTCGGGTCGGCAGTTATGTGGGGTTCCGGAACTAACTCGCCTACTCACTAAAACCCTTGCAGTATACTCTCAAACGACACGCTTGGTGAAAGTTTTGCCGTGACCTGCCAGTTAGCATGGCGTTGTTGTAACGGCGGAGTCTGTTGTCTAAGTACATTTTCAAACGACTTCGAAAAAGAGTAGATTCTGAAATGGGTTGTATAATAACTGTCAAAACACTTGAACAATGACCCTGACTGCGCATTAGTCGATTTTTACACAGCATTGGCGGAGAACGAAGAAGGATAATCCCACAAGATTGGTTACGTAAAAGCGCGAATTTTCCCCCACTGTGGCACTTTTTTCTCAAGAAGTTTGCGGGCTACTTTGAGGAATTAATATTTTTAATTTATTCAGAAAAGCAATTCCCCACACTTAAAATAAACATAAAATGTATCAATAACATATTTCTCTCTGTCTGTCTTACATGTGTAAGTGTATGGTCAGTGAGGCTCCAACGCTTGATACTGGTATCCCGTGAGGCGCTGTAGAGGGCGCTATCATCGTCACACATTGCAAGTGCCTGTACTCCATCGTAATGCGGTGGCTCCAGTAGCCAACGGTTGCTGGCTTCCCATCCACCTCCACCACCTAAAGGTGCGACACAAACGAATTATATACCTATACACACTGAATATGGGAACAAAACCCCTATCCATAACGAAAGAATCGATAGGACTACTGATACAGATAATGTTTTAAACAAAAGAAATACCAACGCACTTTTTTCTTAGAAAAATTGTCACCAGTTAGTGGTGACGTAAGTGTCTTAACTCTAGAAATAAACACATATAACCCAAGAAACTTTATGGAATGCGGATTAGTAAATTTGTAGTACCCGTATATTAATTTATTTACACCATGGTTTGTGAAAAAGATCAGATTCAATAAAACGTCGTCATCTCACTCATACTTGAAGATATTAGAACATTTTAAACATAGAACTGTTTCTCTTCTGTTTCACGTCGGCTGTGTTATGGTCTAGCTCTGATCTTTCAGCCATTTTATTAGTGAAGTTTGTAAACAGTATGTGAGTGCAGTTTCAGCACGCACCATGTAATTTGTGTGTAATTTCACTGTTATTTATTTTAAAAAAATTATTTTAAATTTTTAATAGGCTACATGATTATGCGTGTTATTGCTTTCACAAATCTGTAAGACTTGTTTGTACCACCATCATTGTAACCCTTTTATTTAAAAGAGCAACCACAGAGTTTCTTGCCGGCTCTTCTCTGTGGAACGGCGTTCCGAACCGGTGGTAAAAACTAGATGATTAGTTATTTTTATATTTCTCTTAAATTTAATACTTTTTTTTTTGACTATTTGAAAGCATTCGCAAGAATTTATTCGAATAAAAAACATTTTGATTTTGATTTTCTTATTTAGCTCTTAGGGTTCTTTCTCTTAGGATTCAGACTTCTATTCCATACTATACTAGTCGATTTAGATATTTACTCTATTTTTACTGTCATCGAGTTCTTAAATCCTGAAAAAACACATATAGTTTGCCTTTTCTTTTGGCTAGTTTGGCAAAGTTGATAAGAAACGCTGTGCCAGCACATCTGGCCATTGTGGTAAAAGGCTTATTTTCCCCCATTTAGCTGTAGGCTTTTTAAGATACAAATTGGCGCGTGTCTCGTCTATTGTTACGTGTCGGATACAGTACCTGTGTCCTGCGGTTGCATGTCCAAGGTCCTAACGTAGTGGTCCTTCGAGCCAGTGGCCACCAGGTCTCCTGAAGGCGCCCGACCCAGGGCGAGGCACATCACGGCTGCCGCGTGACCCGTCCACAACTTGCTAACACACTCCATCCTACGAAGTCCAAGGCATATTATCAAGTCCGACTTAATTACACAGGACAACTGGCCAGACCAGTTGGCACCTGTTTTACATCAGCGTGGCACAATAATTTCTTCCATAAAATTGAAGAAAGAAACGTTAGATTCGGTATGACTCTATTTAAGAGACTTATAACTACGTACAATTGTTTCAAAGACATTTATTTTTCTGATGATTGGCCATCATCTCAACTATCCATTTACCTATACCCATTTTGCATTCAATAAAGAATATAATGTATCCAGTACTCACATCCGTAGATCCCACAATCGCAGCTTGTCTCCAGCCGCGGTGTAAAGCCGATGTGCTTGAGACAGCGCTAACGCAGTGACGGCGACCTCCCCTCCCGTCCCTCGGTTGGTTGGGCAAGGACCCGTCGCACCTGATGACCTGTGGATTTTTATATACTTCAACTCGTTCTGGAATGTTCGCTAAGTCACATTTACACCGAGGCCTCTCTTTGCGACTCGGTTACCGAAATAGCATCTTTAAAGCTATGCAGTTGACAGCCTATTTTCGCGCGTTTCTGTTGACTGTTAGCGTTTTTAGTGCCAATCTTACACGTACACTGTTTTCATTGGATTTTCGGTAATTGTGTAGTGAAGAGAGAGGGATTATTAGGTATAGTTACCATAGTGTAGTGACGGGTGTTCGGGAACGTGTGTCGAACATTCTGACAGCCGCTCCCGCAGCAGCTAGCAGCAGCCGCCCATCCCCTCGCGGGCCTGTGTCTGCCGCTGCCAAAGCGGACACTCCACCGCCACACCACCCTCGCCAAGCCTCCGTACCCGCAGTAAAGTCCCACCCGCGTACTGTTCGATCTGCCGTCACAAAAATATAAAAACATATCATCTGAAATAAGGCCCTTCTCTGAAGTTATCAGTGTCTATAACTTGTTTGCTATAATCGGTATCGTTAAAAAGCCCTCGTTAAAACAAATACGAGATATTTGTTTCTAAGTTTTTATATACCAGTACATTGGCACGATAAATTAAGTGCAGCTCTTTCTCTAACCTAAGCGGACGTCACCGCGTGTATTTTACTACTATGCTCCGTTCGTGTTAAGAATGCAGTGAATCATAATTGTCTGCCAGTCTGTCCCTCCAACCAATCAAATCGTTTCTAATTACAAAGAACACAGTGACCAGTTGCAGGCACACAACTGGGGTATACTGTCTTTTGTGACCTTATCGCGAACGAACTATAATAGCTTGTATGTATGTTATTGGCAATGGAGCAATGGAGAGGGCTATGCTCGGAGTTTCCCTGCGAAATCGAATCAGAAATGAGGAGATACGCAGGAAAACCAGGGTCACCGACATAGCCCACCGGATTGTCAAACTTAAGTGGCAGTGGGCAGGGCACATAGCTCGCAGGACCGACGTCCGATGGGGCAGAAAAGTCCTCGAGTGGCGACCGCGTTCCGGAAGGCGCAGTGCTGGTAGGCCTCCCACACGGTGGACCGACGACCTGGTTAAGATCGCCGGAAAGCAGTGGATGCGGGCGGCCCAGGACCGGCCTTTGTGGAAATCCTTGGGGGAGGCCTATGTCCAGCAGTGGACGTCTTTTGGCTGAAATGATGATGTTATTAAGTTGACTCACCGACCCCGCCGCTGTAGAGCATATGACTGGTGGCAGCAAGCGCGAGAGCCGCACCTGCGTGACCCTCAGCGACGTGGGTACATTGCAGCCATGCGCTCGTCGCGTTACCACCGCTTCCACTGGCCCGCTATGGCATGCATAAATAAATACAGATATACAAATTATGTTGCTGAAGTCACACTCAAAGCCACGGGCGTTAACGGTCAGAGCACACAGTCATCAGTGCAGAGGCGTTTTTAGAATTGTGTAAACGACTACAAACACAATTTAGAGTGTATTTCATACTAATTACAACAAAAACCCTGTCACTTTCGCCAGAACTCCTCCGCTCTCCCTCCGGTGTCACTCATGCATTTCACACTCATGCATCACGGCATTCACTTTTATTCTATACTAGCGACCCACCTCGGCTTTGCACGGGTGCAAAAATGAACATCTAAATTTATCAGTGTTTCTCTACAATATTATGCCTTTATACAACCTTGCTCTTGAACCACTCTATCTATTAAAAAAAAACCGTTTCAAACGACGGACCGACGACAGCAACTTTGTTTTATAATATGTAGTGATAGTGCATAAATAAATACAGATATACAAATTATGTTGCTGAAGTCACACTAGTAGTGATAGTGATATGTAACGGCAGTTTTAGACTCCCGGGTGTTGGATGTTGGATTTGACGTCCTGCATATTTCGGAGGACATATAAAAATGATTGGTACTAGGGTCAATAAAATTAGGAAACGGCCAGTACATCCTTACTTACAATTACTCAAACTGAAAAGGAACTGTACTTAAGTAAGTTTTCTCACAAAATTCTTATAAATCATCATATTTAAAATTACCATCATCATCTGACGTCCCACGCTAGGTGATAGTCACCTACCAGTATCCATACATTCCTCATTCTTACAATCCATCCGTCACTTAATCACTCACAACCCTTGCGCCCATCCGCACTCATTCTTACTCGCACTCAATCACGACAATGTAATACAAGATTTATAAAACTGACGATTCTTTGCCGCGATCGCGTAAGTGCCTCTATACAACTTCCTAGAGTTTTACTTATCAGCCTACCTTCAAAGCAAGCTCCTTGACGAATCCTTGCGGCGTGTTATTGTCACCGGCACCCGCAAGCCGAAGGAACACGTCGTCATCTCTAGCTCGCCTCGTTGCTCCAGGGGACGCGGGCGGAGTCGCATTACCAGCCGATGTCTCTCTGTTAGTACAAGCGTTAGGATGGCCAATGAGTTGCTGTTAAATGGATGGGGCAGCCAAACGACAGGGGCCATCAAGACAGGCATGGAAATGTTATGACACTTTATGAATATGTTTTGATAAACAATCTTCAAAAGACCTTTGTCAAATCCACAAGAAATATGCACAATAATGTCACCTAAATACTTTGTACATTTTAACCTTTTTATTGTTTGACAGGTAATTAGTGATTATGAATCTCATTTATAGGATAATATATTAGTGGGTGACATTTAAAAGAAACCACCATGACTGAAAATGTATATGAATGAATACAAACAAAAATGGACACATACTTACAATCAGCCTATTTAAAATAACCATTATATGCATTAATAATGAAAATAAAATAGCTAAAGCCCGATTGCTCTGTGGCATATAAATGAGCCGAATCTTATGGAATTTTATACAGATATAAGTTTAAACGAAGTTTAAGTAAACTCAGAAAGAAAGAAAAACTACCTTAGAATTTTCATTTTATTACTGTACTCTTTACATAATTGTTCCTTAGATATGACGTAAATAGTTATATCACGTTAAAAATCGAAGCAGCGATATGTATTTGCTAAAAGGTACTCCTAACCTAACTGTGTGTAACAGCTTAAGTAAAATAAACCATGCATAACCATAGTCTAGACGCGCCTGCAACATGTTTATCTTTAAAGATTGCACTGTCTATTACTAATATACCAAAAAATATTGCCCAACAAAAATCGAACCTTATTTTTGTAAAAACACTGAATGTGCAACCAATTTATACCCGTTTTATATCGAGCGGTATTGCAGGCTATTTGACACAAATAACGTGATGAATTGCGATGCAATATTCATGCAATATACATTGGTACTAGCGTGGGTGCGACATGCAAACAAACACAAGCTATGTTTGAACAATTTATTTCTCCATTCTCCTCTAAAGATTATTCATATACATTAGCAGTTGAAGCTTAGCTTACACTACACTTGTGACATTCATTGTTCGCTTAAAACAATAATTTAATAATACACTAAAACGCAATATAAAAGCTGTACAAATCACCTTTGGATTAGTATAAGATATTATAACATTTGTACTTTGTATAAATGAATTGTTAAATAAATTAACTTTACCTAATCTAGATTTGTCTCAACTGTAGGTAAAAACCTACAGTTGAGTTGATACAAGTTTTGAAGACGGTCATCTCTCTATTTTTATATAATATATAAAGTATAAAACTGTGATCTGAAATGGAATAAAACAAACATGCCTTTGGAAAATTTTGGTTGAATACCCGTAAAAAGTAAAACTACTTATGTGAGACTATATTATTGCTTTTATTTGCTAGAAGCAGTTCATTGCACTTTGGGTTTAAAACTTTGGTTAAAACATGTAGATAAACAAAATATTAAGGCACATTAGTGCTTAAAATAAAGAAGCAGCAAACATGATTAAATTGCGAATAAAATTAATTCATACGTATGGCATTTTATATTTGGATTAATATTTGGTTAACATAATTAGTCTTTGTATTGTATAAGGTCATATATTATCACTAACACATTATTTGGTAGCAATTTGTATCTGATTACTACAGAAAGACGTGGACAAAAGACGTTACAAATCCTGTTCTTATCGTCTTGCTACAGTTATATACAGGTTCAAAGAATAATTAGACTGTCTTTAAAAATGTCTTTATTTTATCTATGATGAAATTGACATTTCAATAATTTTATACACGTTTGTGGTGACGGATTTAGAATACATGGTGTCACTACCTCATTCCATCCCGCGGGTGACAAAGAAAATGACAAGGCCGATAACCTAGCCGTAAGAGAAGGAAAACTTGATACGGAACCCTGTGCCAACCTGTCTGGCCAGTGTGGCAAAGTAGGCTCATTACCCTCCATGTAACTGAGGGAGGCCCAACTCAACAGTGGGTCAGCTATGGGCTAAGTAGCAGTATTATGAAGCGCACAGACTCCCACAAATTATGACGATTCCTAAAGAGAGGTCTACTCCCTTTCAATGGAGGATAAAGTAAATTAGTGCCAGAGGGGTTGGAACAGATTTTCATATGCATTTGCTTGATTTTCTGCCTATACAGTTATTTTAGTTTCCTTAAATGACAACCACAGGACAGAATGCGTTAGTAAGTATTCCTAAACCAAGGTTAAATTTCAAGGTCTATTTCTAAGGTCAATATTGACTACCATCGAACTTCCACTTAATTACATGTTTGTGGTCTATCCTAATTATACAGGTATAATAAATATTTAGCTGCCTTTTGAGCTTGTCTCCAAATACCATTGCACGGTGCTCTAAATATATTTACAAACGACTGTTAAGGTTTAACAAAATCTGTCTAAAATATGAGTCTTAACATTGTAAGCCAAAGAAGGCTGCATAGTTCAAATTTCTTGTGCTGGTTCAAACTTGTATATATTTCTATCTAAGATGTCAATATTCAAAAGGCGTAGAAAATGGTTTTATTCTGTAACATCGCGTACATTACGAAATATAAAAACTTGAGCAATCAGTATATTTTGTCAAACCTTAGGGGCCTTACAATTAACCCCGTTTTAAAAACATGTTGTATGAGTACACGTTTTCAAACTCATTCGCCTAACAGAAACACTGGGAAAACAGTAAAATTACAAACTATCGAATTAAGACATTAAAAAGCGAAGTGGCTACTTCGAGAAATACTCCGACACGCCTTTGGCATGTCTTATAATGTTCTACATCATTCATAGCGGCTTGTAAAACTGCATAAAAACGTGCTTAATAGCAAGACCCAAAATATAATACGCGGTTAAGACGTACAGCAAGCAACATAATATAACTATGCATGCGGCAACGTGTGTTCTGTTAGACACGGTACGTGCATTCGGGATTGGCTTCCACCGCACACTTGAATCCCACGGCTTAAAAGGCCCAATCCACCCAATCGTCTCAATCAGCCCAAAAGGCTCACCCGGCCGCCCTCAGTCCTCGACTATGTTCAGCTCGGTGAGAAGGCTGCAAGCAACCACTATGTGAGCCCACCCGCTAACCTACGCCCGTACATTGCCCTCTCCCACACAGTACACGCACACAAACAAGTCTGTTGTGACTCTAAATGGCTATGGTGTTATAGTGACGACCAAACTTTTTTGCAATGTGATTTTGCGATGGTTATGCGTCAAAGTCCATAGAGAAAAAGTTTAACTACTATATTGACATTTCATATGGGACTATAGAAAACTATAGAGATAAAACTTGTTTGCACACATAAATACATCTCGCAACATTTTTTTTCAACAAATATCTTAACACAGAAATGGTGATACATTTCTACGATATGTTAAAAATTATGTAGGGATTAAATTAAAACACACAATTTTAACATTATTCAACTACTGAACAGCACATATACCCAAGCAGAGTGTACCATGCAGAGAGGGATTGCTATATTGCTAGGGCACAAGAGTGAGAGAGAGATAAACAATAACTACTAAAGCATTTTGAGCAGCTAACTACATGATATATTTGTAAAAACTAAAACAAATTACATTTGAGGCCCATTCCACCATCTCTGAGTTAAATGATGCACTTAAGGGGAATGTTCCAGGGTAGCCCGCGAAATTCAAATTTTCTTACGTTTTTTGCAATTTACAGGTCAGTGCTAGGTTGTATGTTGATTAAAATGTTATCCGCGGCTGTAAGACGTATGTAGTTATAGAATTATAATCATCAAAATCATCAATACAACCCACCAAGCTCATAAAGATGCAAGAAAACTTTTTCAAGCTCAAAGTCATTCTTGCACCTTTATGAGCTTGGAGGGTTGTATTGATGATTTTGATGATTATAATTCTATAACTATATACGTCTTACAGCAGGAACATTCCCCTTAACAGATTAAATTATAACATAAAATCAAATATTTTATTATTGGACATTAAGAGATAGTTAAATAGGCGCTAATAATAGATTTGTTAGAGATATTGAAAAAGAAAAAAAAATGGTAGATTATAATGCAACATTGAATTCAACAGGTAGTTTCCTGTATAATAAAATAGCAGTTGAAAATATACCCGCGATGCAGGGGTTTCGTTATATGCTAAAAAGTAGCATAGCGTAGGTAGGCGTAATCTCAATAGATTTGTTGCGTAGACGGTTAGAGAGCCATAAAGAGAGAGCCAAATACACTTGAAGAAGGGTAAATAAACATGTTGTTGTAAATTTACTCTAAAGTTATACATTTTTAATATGGACCTTAATAAGTAGCGTGAAATAGAAAGAGCTATGGTCGGGATTTACTCTGTGTGATGGAACCAAGAATAAGGAAATCCGCAGAAGAAACGGACCGACCGACATAGCTCGAAGATTTGCACAGATAACGGGAAACTTCCAGGCAAGCCACGTAGTCCGAAAAACAGATGGGAGAAAAAGTCCTAGGGTGGCGAGCACGTTTGGGAAAATAAAGTGTAGAACAACCCCTGACAAGGTGAAAGGACGTACTTATAAAGGTCACTGGATGTCGGTGGATGCGGTCTGCACAGAATATTAGTTTATGGCGATCTATGGGCGAGGACTCTGTTCAGCACTGGACCTTATGGGATGTGTATATTTCTGTCGCAAAATTCAGTGACAATGTTCCAAAGATAAAGTTTAAAGATAAAGTCGGGGTCACCACTTTAGGCGCAAAGGGATGTTCATCCAGCCAGACGAGGTTGTCTGGCTAGGGGTCGCAGCGCTCATCCCCCGATAGTTGTAGTCGGGGAAATCTTAACTGTGCGAATTTCGCAATCGTGGTGTAGGACTTTTTGATTAGTCTCGCATTTGTAAGCGATATTTCTTGATGTAGTTAGTTCAGATTTTTCGGGTAAATTGTGTAAAGTATGTAGCATGTTGGACTCTGCAATCTATTTGGCTTTGAGTATTTTTCAATATTGCCTTGAGGTAAACATAAAGTGACAGTATACGTACAAGGAGGCTGGCTTGGAGAGTACGACGTGACGTCGCGGGGGACGCGGGCTCTCGGGGGGCGGGGGGCGTCGTGACGTCACTGGGGATGCCCCTGCAGGGCTCACCGGCTGTAGGCCTCTGAGTAACCACGATCGTAAGATTAGTAACCATTTACCAGACCAGGTCCATTCTATTCAAAATTGCAGTTCCAAACGCTATAGTGTAAAATTTGAGTGAGAAATTGTATGGTTTCCCAAAAGATTTTTTAAATGTCCTCTGAATGGGTATAACATTTATTTAGGACTAGTGGCCCGCCCCGGCTTCGCCCGTGCAAAGCAGGGGTGGGTTATACATATAAACCTTCCCCTTGAATCACTCTATCTATTAAAAAAACCGCTTCAAAATCCGTTTTGAAGATATGCCTAGTTTTAAAGATTTATGCATACATAGGGACGGACAGAAGAATGCGACTTTGTTTTATACTATGTAGTGATAGTGATAATTAAAATGTTCTAGTTGTTCGTACAGTTATATTGCGCACACGCAGAATGACGGTTACAGCAGGAACATTCATATTCGCTTTTTAAACCTCTGTGTAATATTAGCGTTACATTACAATAGATTTATTTATACGTGTATCTTACATATATTCTAGAACACTGAATCGCCAAACCAAGTTAAGAAAAAGGTTAAAAGGTCAATAAATTAACAATAAAAATATTTCACATTTCCGAACTCTTGAAGAGTCTGTAAGTGATAGATGAATTGTACTAGAGTTTATCTCGATTTTACCTCAAACTCCCAGGTGCACTAGGTACGCGACTTAGAGGTATGGGCCTGGGGGATATTGGCTCCACCATTGATTGTGTCATGATATCACCCCCACCCCCTCCCCCTCCGCTGACACTGCCATTGCCCTCTTCCCTGCCATAAACGCCAAGGTCTCGCAACCGCACCGACCCACGTCGGGGACTGGATAACAAACATGTAAAATGCATATATAATCTACCTACTACTACTCAGCCCATAAATGACCCACTGCTGGGTCGGGCCTCCTCCCATACAGGGAGGGAAATTAGCCTACTGTGCCACGCTGCCCAGACGGGTTGGCACAGGGTTTTGTTTCAAGCTTTCCTTCTCTTACGGCTAGCTTATCGGCCTAGGAAATTTCCTTTTTTCGGTTCTTAGGATGGAATTGGGTAGTGACACTATGTATTCTAAATTCGTCACTACACATACCTACCTAGTCGTGTCCCAATTTCATTGATAATACTGGCAAAATACTGCTGGTGTTTGACTATTTGTGACCATTGTGCGGGCTTGGTCTTACAAAACTGTCTTATCAGTCTTGGTATACCTGTTTGTGACTCTGTACCTGTTCCGTGTGAAAGGCGACGGGGCGTTGTCATCAGGCGGAGAAGCGGGCGCAGTGTTGGTCTCCCTGATGCCGTTGGGAGGTCGCGGCGCTGACTGCTCTAGGAGTGCACTGCACAAACATGCTCATTGAACAGGGAGTACTTAATTTTTTTTCTATGTACAGGGGAGGAAACGATTTATTTAAAATGTGTGGTTTGAAAACAAAAAGTATGTGTCGAGAATGAATACCTATCGGTTATTATTCTACTTGACCTTCTTGAATTCTGTTTACCAAAAAATATTGGTAACCACAGTACGATTATCATCAAAATATTTAATAATCAATTAATTAACGTTTTTAAAAAGAAAAACACTATATGTGTCATCTATATATATTTTTGTTATCCACGCTGACTGGCAAAAGACTGTTTACACTGTCAGTACCTTATTCTTCTACCGAAAATGTAAAAAATAGATATTTCATATTTTACGTAATTGCGATCGCCCGCCATCGTAACCATTAGTAACCAACGTTTAAGTAGTTAATCAATATTCTCTTTTTATCGTTTACATATGACTATTAACTATCGTCGTATTACAAGTCCCCCTTCGTTCGTTCGTGACGTCCTATAGCCGTACTGACCTGTCCACGGGGGAGACGGAGCGCGTGGAGGTGCCGGACGACACGTGCGCCAGCAACGCGGCCAGGGCCGGCGGCGGAACCCCCCACGGGTTCAGGTTCTGGTCTCCTGCTGCTCGCAGGGCGCTCACTGTCCGTTCTGTGCTCTCCTCCATCTAAGGACATTATTCATCTAAGTTAAACTAAACTGTACGTAGCAAGGAGTGGTCTTTTGCTCCAAATTTGCTATGTCCACTTAGATAGTGGTATCTAATATACTATATCTAAGCAAATATTTTGAGAAAAAAATATAGTCTTTCGTGGAAAGAAAACAGTATTTGCGTTCAATTTCTTTGGTGCTGAACACTAAGATGTTCTAAATTCAAAAAGTGCGCGGCAATGATGATTGTGGCGCAGTTATAAAGAGGATTATAGACTCAATACTGCCCGCTAAAAGTTGCATTAAGAAAACACCATATTTGGGTGCACTTATAGGTGAACCAAGTCGTCTTTTTCGAATAGATGGAATGAAAACAAACAAAAGGTACATTCTACATTCAAACTAGAGCGAAAATGCAAAAGTACCTCTTTTAACTGCGCTCGAGTGTCTTGTAACATTTTGAGATTCCGTGCCGCCTCTTGAGCGTGTTGTAGTGTGACTGTCGCAAGCCTCTCCAGAGCATAGCGACCGGCCTCTGCCGTCTCTATGTACTCTAATAGTCTGGGCAATTCGTTCTCGTCATTTTCTTCCTGTTGATAATACAAGTCACTTCAATAAATATACTAGCTTAATAATGTATTTCATTCTACACGACGATCGAATGCTGCTAATGAAATATAATATCACTTGCTAAAGACTAAATTACATGACAATATGAGATGTGGCGAGCATATTATTCTCGATTTTTTTGCAATCTTCCTACATACACGGATAGAGAATACTTTATTGATAAAAATAAACAATATGGATATCATACAATTTAAAAATATATCTTAAACTGACCTTAGACTTAAAACTATGTGTTGCTGTACACAGATCCAACAATGGAAAGAAACAATAAGGTCAAGAAAACTAACAAAACTGAAAGTATTATATCGAGGCGCATACCTCAATCTGCATGATCTGAGCTTGAGTATCAGCGATGGCATTTCTCAGGTAGTCGAGCAGATGTCTGGAGTCCGGTTCGGCCTCAGGCTGAGTTCGGGCCTTGTCTCTCTGCCGTAGAAGCCTCTCCAATCCTGCTTCCAGGTCACCCAGAGTACACCTGGCAGCGCAAGCTCGGGAAACCCAGCACTCGAGGCGGGACCACGATTCTCGATATGATGCACTTTTGCGGGACCGGGTACGATCTGTGCCAAAATAATGTTTATGTGTCTCTACCCATTACATTGTTTGATCAGTGATGTAATAGGCTTACTTTGTAGCGTTGATGAAACCGTGGCACAAAGTAGATAAACGACCAGAGACAAAGATTCACACAACTGCGCCACGGTACCACCACTACAAGTATAATGCGCGTGTGTGCGGGAGCACTGGCGGCTCGTCACGTACGGAACGAAACCGGTTTGTACTGATTCGGCCAGAGCTTTAACAAACGGCTACCGCTCGCTGTGCGTCGCGTCGTGCGTGTTTGTATAAATTTGAAATTTGAATAAATTAGAAAGAGTGTAAATGTGGTTAACTGTATTGTGTGCATGGACAGCAATCGAAAAAATAAAAACATGTATTTTTTTAATTATCCCAAAGATAAGTTTATTATTATTATTGAATGATAAATAGATGTAAACAAACTTTTGTGTATTTATTTTAATCCTCCTGTGCCAATCCTATAAGAATAGGTAACAAACAAATTTTATTGACTCTTTAGAAGCTTTGTCTCTGGTCTTTAACTACTCCTGAGACTGTGGTATTAATAGGGTCACATTATCCTTGGATGCCTATAATTTATTACCATAACTTTTTACCATTAATTTTTAAGTGGCCCTGCGTGGCCAAATCTAATCAGGATATCGAAAGTGTAACAGATTTAAAACGATCCTTAATTGATACAAAAATAAGAATAGTGCATTGTATTGATAAAAATTCTTTTTTAATAACAAATAGGCTTACATTTGATCTCAATCTCACTTGCTGGAAGGCGAAGATGAGGCCTAAGATGGTACACGAGTGCCTAGAAGATGTCTGTTCACTTTAGCTTTGTTTAATTACATTCGTATTAAAGTATTTTAAACAGTGGCAGAATTCGAAGGTATAGTTTGATATTTGACAAATAGTTGTATTTGAAGTTTTATTTTTAAGTGCTAATAAGTTATAAGAAAACTACGAATATAATTTTTATATGGAAACACTAAGAGTGAATATTTTGGCTTAATTAGTGAATATTTTGATAGAGGTCTGGTTACCGTGTAATCTGCCAGCTGCTCGACTGCTCAGCTTGTCCCGATGGCCTCTTCTTAACAACGACACTTCCTCTTGCTTTCGCCTCAGTACCTGTTAAAACAATATTTTTGCATCAGTACTTCTTCTGTAACTTTTTAAGTCAAGTGAATGGACTAGGCAGACCCCAGTTCCCAGTTAGGACCCATGCGGGATGGCACACCAGGGGGTTTAGTGGGTAAGAGGAATCCCTTGCTGATCCTGAGTCCCACACCAGCGCTCAATATAGTCCATCAAGGATATTAACCCCGCAAAATAAGCAGCAGTCCCAATTCACCCAGATAGCTCAGAGAATGCCGACTATCTTATTGGACTATGGGGTTGGAAATTTCGCCTTTTGATCAAGATGCCCCGGTTAGATTCCAGGGCCAGGCATGTGGCACTTGTTCCGAGTCTGGGTGTAGTTTGTATTCGTGAATTACATGTCTGTAAAAATACAGGGAGGTGAAGTAGCACTGTGGTAGTCATATCTTTTATTATACCGCAGGAACACAACGCCACCCAAAGGCAGATTAACGTAAAGGTTAATACATTTATTTACTTACTGCTTCTTTCATTTTAGTTTCAGCTTCCAACGACCTAATGAGATTGGCGTTTTTACGAGATTCCTTACGCAGTTGCGCTACCTGAAAATTAGACAATTGAATGAGACATTCGTACATCACCAATGTATAAAAACAAAAATAAACAGAAAGAAAAAATATTCAATAAACCGCAGATGATTTTTAACAAAAAACTGTTTTATTTAAGACTAGCTTTTGGGCGCGGCTTCGCCCGCGTGGGCTTCGAACCCGTGCATATTTTTTATGAACATAAAATCGGTTATTGTGACTAAACTATGATAGTTAGATATGTGCTCTCGCGGACTTTTTTGTAGATCTTTATAAGACCTACAAACCCGTATTACATCATTTTGTTCTATTGTCAATAGTTTTTGCAGCGCACGTATAAATAGATTTTCGATTTTACACCTTGGTTTACAAAATCGCAATTTTCATACGGATCCCTAATTCTTTTGAAAATAAAATATAGCCTATAACCTTCCTCGATAAATGGACTATCTAACACTGAAAGATTTTTTGAAATCGGTCCAGTAGTTCCTGAGATTAGCGCGTTCAAACAAACAAACAAACAAACAAACATACAAACAAACAAACTCTGCAGCTTTATATATTAGTATAGATGAATGTTCCAGTGTAGCCCGCGAAATTCGCATTTTCTTACGTTTTTTGCAATTTGCAGGTCAGTGCTAGGTTGTATGTTGATTAAAATGTTATTCGCGGCTGTAAGACGTATGTAGTTATAAAATTATAATCATCAGAATCATTAATACAACCCTCCAAGCTCATAAAGGTGCAAGAATGACTTTGAGCTTGAAAAAGTTTTTTCAAAAAACATTCACCTTAATTGAATACACCGCTTTTCAAGATCCCAATTTAAAAATTAGTATTAGAAATAGATAAGATTATTGAGTCGAAATGATTCGTTACAATACGTGCCCTATAAATACGTAACGTATACATGAAACATAGCCAGCCAGTAACAGGTATATCCTACTTACCACAGGCATCAATGATTGATAACCGATATAACGAACAAGATCTAATTTTAAATATTGGTGATAATTTTAAGATAATTACATATTAAACTATTATTACTATATGGTTGTATGTAGTAAAACGTGGGTGGTAGATTTTAAAACTTTGATTTCAAGTTTCAGATTAGGCAAAAATATCAAAAATACATAACATAGATAAAATACACCTGGTCTACTCCTGATTAAGGGCATTAATTTTGTTGTAACTAGTTATTCTACTAACCTCTTTGGCTCTCTGTGCTTCTGTTTTGGCATGCCTTTTGGCTTCTTCACGCATTTTTTGTACAAGTTTCACCTGAAATAAGAAAATAGAGAATCCATTCTATACTGATATATTGAATAGACCAGAATAATATACATAGATCGATTATACTTCGATAATCCAATAGTGACAACATATAAATTTGACACACAAAATTAGGTATGGTATCATTGGTGGCCTACTAACAGCAATTTCATCCAGGCAACCATTTACCCTCAAAAATAGATGTTGTCCGATTCGCAGAACTAACCGATATGCACACAAAATTCCGCAATAACAAACACCGTGACACGAGAATTTTATATATGAGACTAGCTGATCCCGCAAACGTTGTTTTGCCAAATAATTACCCCCCCCCCGCTCGCAATCTGCTACCAAATTTCAAGTCTCTAGGTCTTATGGTTCCAGAGATATCGTGATGACTCAATCTATCTATACAACAGCTCCTATCGCAAACGTTGTTTTGCCATGTAATTAAATAGGGGTTGATCGTAGAGGGGTGAAATTTTAGGGTTGTTTGTATTTTTGTATGCTGCATCTTAAAAAATAAAAGTAAAAATAATTGTCTAAAAAATAAACAATTAATTTTTGGTGTGGAAATTTAGGGGGATTAAAAATAGATAGTAGCCGATTCTCAGACCTACCCAATATGCTCACAAACTTCATGAGAATCGGTCAAGCCGTTTCAGAGGAGTATGGGAACGAACATTGTGACACGAGAATTTTATATATGAGACTAGCTGACCCGACAGACGTTGTCCTGTCTGAACTATGAATATTGAATTCGAATTGGAATAATTAATAATAAATTAATATACCGCCTTTTCTTATCGATTCCAATCCCTTATTTAATGTAATTAAAAAAGAAAAAAAGTAATTATGCCAAAAATAGCGAACCGTCGGGACGAACGTCAAATGTTTGACAGGTAACAGTTTGTGTGGGAAAATAAAATTGTTGTTTTTATTATTTTACTTACAATATCAATGTTTTCTCTAGACTCTTAAACCTTCCCTGGACTCACACGAATATTTCAAGACCAAAATTAGCCAAATCGCTCCAGCCGTTTTCGAGTTTTAGCGAGACTAACGAACAGCTATTCATTTTTATATATAGAGATTAGTATGGGCGTACCTTGTCCCGCTTCATGTTGTGCAGCTCTGTGCGCAGCGCGGCGATCTGCTGCGCGGTGTGTTGCTGCGACCTCTGCAGGCGCGTGTGCTCCCTCTGCGCCGCCTGCAGCCGCCGCAGCTCGCGCGACATGCCGCCCACCCGCCGCTCGTACTCCTCCTTCACGCGCTTCAGCTTCTCGCTCGGCGGGGACGCTTGCGCCGCTGCCGACAACGGACACTCTATACTAATATATAAAGCTGCAGAGTTTCTTTGTTTGTTTGTTTGAACGCGCTAATCTCAGGAACTACTGGTCCGATTTAAAAAATTCTTTCAGTGTTAGATGTTCTTCTTTCAGTGTTATAGGCTATATTTTATTTTCAAAAGAATTAGGGATCCGTATGAAAATTGCGATTTTGTAACCCAAGGTGTAAAATCGAAAACCTATTTATGCGTGCGCTGCAAAAACGGTTGACAATAGAACAAAATGAAGTACTACGAGTTTGTAGGTCTTATTAAAATCTACAAAAAAGTCCGCGACAGCACATTTCTAACTATCATAGTTTAGTCACAATAACCACTTTTATATTCATAAAAAAAAATGCATAGATATAAGCACGGGTTCCAAGTCCACGCGAACGAAGCCGCGCCCAAAAGCTAGTTTCATATATACTGCGAGTATTTAGATTTTGATGTTATTACGCAACCCCTCTTCGCAGTTATTCTACTCAACAGGCTTCCCTTTAATAATCTCCCCCGAAAAGACTGCTTAAATTTCGTTTACCGGCTCTTCAATGTTAACGACAATTTGCCTTGTGACAGACGTGACTGATTAGTGATTATGTTACAAAAAAAAAAGATCTCTGCAAATCGATGGCACCTCGGTACCGAACAAAGCCGCGGGAGGAATTTAGTCGTACCTTCACCCTTATTATCAGCCCATAAATGAGCCAACATTGATATGATGAAATTTTACTATACCACGACACAGTAAATCTCACTCATCCTAACTGGTTCCATAATGTTCCCCACATATCTCTACAACGTACGATTTTGTGCAGACTGCATCCACCGAAACACCAGCGTGGCATGTGTTTTCGTGAGCAAACCCTCCACGAAAACACACACGCACGCAGACACACACATACGCACATCAGTAAACACTCCAATATCCCCAGTAGCTCCAACATCCCTGAGTTGCCTCTTATGAAAAAATATTTTTTTCCATCACACTAAATCATCTATATATGCTGATATTATATAATATATAATATAAATATCCTTGGACATTTCACACAACGCCATTTCGTCCCAAGGTAAGCAACTTAATGCTTGTGTTATGGTAACGAGATGGATGATAAACTACTTATATACATTTTTTTTTGTAAATACATACATATTATAGATAGAAAACACCCAGACCCGGAACAAATACTTGTAGGTCTTACAAATATTTCTTCCGTGCGGGGATCAAACCCGCGACATGCTGCGCAGCATCGATCGTTCAACCACTGCGCCAACCGTGTCGTCGTGTGAATAATTAAATAAATATTACCCAAAGACGCCAAGACTTTGTCCTTCTCGTCGTTAGTAGCCTTGATCTGGTGATGTAGAGTGTCGAGGCGTGTTTCGTAATGTTGCCTCAATGCTGCCAGCCGCCGCTGCGACAGTTCCAACTGCTCGATGAGGCGCGCTTTGGTGTCAATGTCATCACTGAGGGCTGCCAACTGAGCGGAGAGGACGCGTTGGCCTGGAGAGACAATGTGAAAATTGCTAATATATATTTTTTTCGTCACATCTCTCTTTCGGTGGTTGCTATGTTCTTATACATCTTCATTCATTCATCCCTTGCATTCTTACTATTTCAAAGCCTTTTTCTTTGCCGGGCGTGGAGTCGGTGGATATATGGTTCGCATAGACGCAGTCTCGGGTTGCCCACTAAGCAACTAGGACATCCTCAGGTAATGACTTTGGTTGGCAGCTGATCTCTTGAACTCCCCCTCGACTGTGCTACCTTGCCGTGGTGAGAGGGCTTACGTGTCTTCATGCAATAAAATTTGCAATATATTTGCTAATACTACTATTACTGAGTGGCTCATATACGACCCAGAGTCGAGCTTCCTCCAGTTATATGGAGGGTAATTAACCTGCTGGGCCACACGGGCCAGACGGCACTGGGTTTCGTATCAAGTTTTCTTTCTGTAGGTTATCGGCCTTATCATTTCCTTTTGTCGGCTCTTAAGTCGACACCCGGACGATGAAATGGGGCGGTGAAACTATGTATTACACATCCGTAATATATTTGAATGGCAAGAGGGCAATGGAGAGGGCTATGCTCGGAGTTTCCCTGCGAGATCGAATCAGAAATGAGAAGATACGCAGGAAAACCAGGGTCACAGATATAGCCCACCGGATTGCCAAACTTAAGTGGCGGTGGGCAGGGCACACAGCTCGCTGGACCGACGCCCGATGGGGCAGAAAAGTCCTCGAGTGGCGACCGCGTTCCGGAAGGCGCAGTGCTGGTAGGCCTCCCACACGGTGGACCGACGACCTGGTTAAGATCGCCGGAAAGCAGTGGATGCGGGCGGCCCAGGACCGGCCTTTGTGGAGATCCTTGGGGGAGGCCTATGTCCAGCAGTGGACGTCTTTTGGCTGAAATGATGATGATGAATATATTTGATGCACACGACTTCAATTACGAATTACTGTAGCTGCTAATATATTTGAAGGGATAATACTTTCCAGGTCACATATCAAGGTCACATACCTTTAGCTTCAGAATTCTCGTCTTCGGAATCGCTAGCTTCGCCATCACCGTCTGACGGTTCAGAATCCTCCGCACTCTCTCCTTCGGCCCTCTCCCTCTCTCCGATCAGCCTCTCTATTTCCCCTGTCGCGCTCGTAATGCTTTCGCTCATGTTCAGTTTGCGCTGGAACTCTGCCTCACCCATACTTCGTGCTAGAATCTCTTTCTCCTAGGAAAATAGAAGATATATTTGATGATGATATTCAGTATAAACAAACGTTTTGGTTTGACTATAAATGGTTTTTATGTTATTTTATGTAACTGCCGTATTTTACCTTGCCCGGGTTCGATGCCGGGGACGGGCAAGTGTCTTTGTGTAGACCAGAGGCACTTGCTCTAGTCTGGGTGTCATGACTGCCTCGTTGGTCTAGTGGTTAGATGTGCCGCCTTTGGATCAACGGGTCCCGGGTTCGATTCCGGGGTCGGGCAAGTGTCTTTGTCTAAACCAGAGGCACTGGCTCGGAGTCTGGGTGTCATTTCTATCTATAATAAGTATGTATTTACAAAAAAAAAATGTATTTAAGTAGTTTATCATCCATCTCGTTACCATAACACAAGCATTTAGTTGCTTAGCTTGGGACGAGATGGCGTTGTGTGAAATGTCCAAGGATATTTATTATTATATTATTATTTGTGTTCGTGAATTTCATGTTTGCAAACTGCCCCTGCGGTACAGGTTATAAAAAGTGCCGGAGTTATATTAAAAAAAATTACCGTACTAAAGCTAGCAACGTTTATTCTAACCTTGTAAAGTTCGCGCTTGGCGTCATCGATGATGCTGGACGGATCGTGGACGGATTCATGCCTGGTCCGTGCCTCTCGCCGCCTGCTCGCTTCGTACAGGCCGTTCGCCTCCATCAATTGCGCTCTCAGATCTTCTATCTCACTCACGTAGCCCTTAATGGAACCAGTTACACTTTCACTCACATTATGGGGCATAGTTTGGGAAAAAATTACAGTGTTCAAAGATGTTCAATCTGCACAACATTAACTAGAAAATAATGCTGTTAAGAGTTTCGGCTCACGAATATAGTAACTATACATAGACACGAACGACCTGTATTTTTTTTTAATGGGGATTTCAATATGTCTTGTCTGTCAGCAATGGTCAGATGTAGAAATTTGCCTAAACAAAAGGTGTGTACTCTAGACTTGAATTTCATCTATTAATTTATGAATTGGGTACCAATAGAGTTCTACAGTGTAGCACCGCCATAACAAACCAACCCAATAAACACAATGTTCTTACTTAAATAAAAAAAAGTAGTTGTAGTACATCTACTAGTAGTTGGTTATAAAGAAGAAAGAAGTATAAGAACCTGTACAAGTGACGTCAGCGAACAATCGTTCGTATCAGGACTACCATCTTTGGGCGCCCAAGTACCCAAAGCCTTTTGGGCCACCAGTTCGCTGTTCCTGGCCGACAGCTGGTCTATAGTCCCCTGCATGGCCTTCACTCGCCGCCGCAGCGACTCCACCTCGCCGGTGAGGATGGCGTTTTCTTGGACCACGTCACTCCAGCCTTCTTCGCCGTTCTCCGAGATCACGCGTTTGCCCTGACGGTAGATGGCGTTAGTATTACAAGATATTTATTTTATTTAAAAATGAATACTTTATTCAAGTCCAAAAAAAATTGTTGAGGCATATGTGCAGGGGTCTATTTTACAGTAGGATAATTTTTTTTCATGGAGAGACGATTCCTCAATACTTATTAATAGTACTTGGTATTAATGAAATCTATGTAACGATAATCATCATTTCAGTCGAAGATGTCCATTGCTGGACATAGGCCTCGCTCAAAGTTTTCCGCAAAGGTAGGTCCTGGGCCACCCGCATCCATCGTTTTCCGGCAACCTAACCAGGTCGTCGGTCCACCGTGTGGGAGACCAGCATCAGGCATCGGTCGGTAACGACAATACGATATAGAAAAGTAATTGGGAGTCAAGCACACCCCCCACGTATTAAACACGTTTTTAAAACTAACATATTGCTTCCATACACCTCTAGATTCAATTCTAGTTAGTTAATGATGGCCGGGGACAGACAGGTTCTGATAACGCACTTTATAAAGTGAACCCCTACCTGTTTGTACTCCGCCAACTCCAGTTGCAGCCGCGCCACCTCTTGCCTTAGTTGGTTGATAGTGCGTGATGTGAGATCCTGGTTGACGATGCATCTGTTCTTGATATTGCGCGCTCGGTTCGCGTATTTCAGCGTGTTGAGAGTC
Source organism: Clostera curtula (assembly GCA_905475355.2). Taxonomy (NCBI): domain Eukaryota; kingdom Metazoa; phylum Arthropoda; class Insecta; order Lepidoptera; family Notodontidae; genus Clostera; species Clostera curtula. Next base: position 3,395,124 of record FR997795.1, read on the forward strand.
TCCATAAAATCTCTGTCACTGGGCGACACGCACGCTATCATTACTGTGTTGCTGTTACCTGTAATTCAGAACACAGTGGAGAAATCTGTAGCCACGATGAAGACCATTTCACTTTTGAGCGCGAACTTCCTCATACGAATCTGCCTGACTTATTTGTAGAACTTTCTTTTCTAGTATCATTCTTTAAAGGATCAAGAACACTCGGATCGGCTAAGATCTTTTAATCCTAATTACAAAAATGAGAATGCGATATAGTGAATAAGTCCTTAGTACTGTAGCAGCCGTAATAATTTAATGTACTCACCTCCAAGCGAATCCTGCAGCAACCTGGTGAGTTTGGAGTCCCGATATGGGACGTGCAGCACCTTCCTGGACCTGTCTCCGAGGGCAGATATCACATTCCCAAGGGCGAGCAGACCGCAGTTTATTGATATACCTTCGCGTGCGCGCTCGCCTGTCGCACCTGTTGACAATTTTAGAACATTGCAACACTAACTTATTCTGGTAAAAACAAACAAATGTTGGCTATGATATTGCTACGGCTGTCATGACCATGAGTCTTGGTTTTGATTCCGGGATCGGGAAAGTGTCTTCATGCAAAACTATCTAGCAACATTATTTATAATTAAATTTCCTTCTTATTCACAATACTTTTAACAACCTTCTAGTTTCTATCGTGTGAATATTGAACAGATCAGAATGTCATTTCAAAAATGGATTTTTTGTTGCGGTATTTGGCTGAGCCTCCATTATTCTACCTGAATTCACGAAATACACAAGCTACAATAGATGTTAAATCGAACCTGTCCGTTTTAACCTTTCCGATCCAGCCAAATCGACGAAATGGAACTTTGCAGTGAGCGTCTCATATTGCTCTGGTGTTTCTGCATCTGCTGCTTCCTTATCCGTATTATCCTGATCGGAAGCTAGCCGCCTCTGTCTCAATAGTAACGTGAACACTGCATGTGATCTTGACGAGGAGGAGTTCATATTGGTGGCTGCAGTGGTACGGGCCAACGCTCCCGCTCTTAGAGCTCCGAGTGCTTCCCTGACTCCTCTAACTGCTCTCATTGATGCACCAACGACTCGTACGCCGCCACAGCCATCTTCTGTTATCCTTAGTGCACCCTATAGAGATTTATGAATGAGAAACTGCTAAAGAATACAAACTTATAACAAAATTGAATAAATAAACCATACGTTGATTAACCCGACTGTCACTACCAACTGGACAAAGAGGATGGCTTGTTGTTTCGCAGGTGATGTGAAAAGATACAACGCCAGACTTTCAATTAGAGATTTAATTTAGTTTTCAAAAGTAAAGTACTTTTTTACTTTTCGGATATCTCAAAAGGAACAAATTTTATAATAACATTATTTTATATGTATCTGTAATTGACTTTGCGCAAATGCTATATAAATAAATTATATAAATAAATATCCTTGGACATTTCACACAACGCCATCTCGTCCCAAGCTAAGCAACTTAATGCTTGTGTTATGGTAACGAGATGGATGATAAACTACTTATATACATTTTTTTTGTAAATACATACATATTATATATAGAAAGACACCCAGACTCCGAGCCAGTGCCTCTGGTTTACACAAAGACACTTGCCCGACCCCGGAATCGAACCCGGGACCCGTTGATCCAAAGGCGGCACATCTAACCACTAGACCAACGAGGCAGTCATTAATGCTGAGCAAAACGTTTCGTTTTTGCTGTGTGTATGGAAAGGAGTGTAATAATTCATAGTGATATTACTGGTAGCTGGTATTTCAATATTTTAAATGTATTCGATTATCATCTTCTACTTTATTTATATTTCGAATTACAAACTCATAAAAATTAGACGATTATCTACATATCATTATAATTTAAACATAATACCTGTTTGTCAGGTCACGATGGTTTAACGGCTTAAACATTTATTCAAAAACGTACCGGTTCATTGCGAGTATTATAAGTAATCAATCATAGAAATTAGACGTAGTAGGCAAAACGAACTGACATACGAGTATTTTAAGGTTTCTACGTTACCCATGCGGCTACGCAAGAGAAGGAAAACTTGATACAAACCCTGTGCCAACCCGTCTTGCCAGCATGGCACAGTAGGCTAATTTCCCTCCATGAATTTGGAGTAGGCCCGACTCAGTAGTGGGTCATTCATGGGCTGAAACGAACGAACGAATTAACGTTAACCATTCTTCACGATAAATACAAAATTCGTTTTATTCAAAAAGGTTTCTTCGCTAACTCTATTGAATTGACAATACAATACAGAAGTATCTGAGGTACAAGTTACATCAATATAAATTTATTACACTCCTTTCCATACACATAGCAGAAACTTAAAATTCTAATTAGGTTCTTCTAATAGATAATAGAAATTAATCAGATTTTGCTCAGCATTATTTCCTAATTTAACATTTGCGCAAAGTGGACTCAAGATACAAATAAAAAAAAAGGTCACCATAAAACATGTTTATTAATTTATCGTACTCCTTTGTTTGCGCAAGAAATGCAAACATTTGGACAGCTCATTGCTGCAGCGTGAACACACAAAGAGACAATGTTTGCGCTTTTTGCCAATCACCAAACAACTTCCGTGACCGAAATGACGCGACATCTTTGGCGGGTTTGAAGTGTAGACACTGACTCGTGAGTTTTGTAACTAATTCGCAATTCACACCACAGTGACAAGTGGTTAGCTTCGCAACGTTGCCGTAACACAAGTAAAGTTTATGTGGATTTCATGAGCTATTATGTTCGGGTTTTGCTAGGTAGGCTAGTGCTATAGTATGACCGTTACCGCTGTACCGCACCCTAGGTATGTGCGGGGAGGCGGGGGACGGGTAAGAAGAGCACCGCCGCGTCGTAAGCGTTGGCGGCCGACTGACACATCGGCGCGGCCGGTATCCTCTCCCGCCTCGCCGCGCACATACCTAGGGCGCGGTACAGCGGTAACGGTCATACTTTACCGCTGTACCGCGCTGTAATCTAAGTTTATTTGCGAAACTGTCCAAATAAATGTCATGACCTACTATTGCTACTCTGTCCGTTTATGACCCACTGCGGAGTGAGGCCTACACCAGTTACATGGAGGCTAAATAGCCTACTGTGCCACGCAGGCCAGACAGCTTGGCACAGGGTTTCGTATCAAGTTTTCCTTCTCTTGCGGTTGGTTATCGGCCTTGTCATTTCCTTTTGTCGGCTCTTACGACACCCTCAGGATAGAATGGGGTGGTGAAACTATGTATTCTGAATCTGTCGCCACACGGAAATTCCGTTGTACGCTCATAAAACCACCATTATACTATCTGCCTAGGGGTTGTATGCACGCCCTTGGATCACGGGGTCCCGGGTTCGATTCCAGGGCCGGTCCTTTGTGTTTTGTCTTTGAGTCTGGGTGTCATTTCTATCCTAGAATTTCATGTTTGTAAACTGCTTCTGTGATACAGGTATGTATGTGCAGAGATTACGTTTTCTAAAGATGAAAAAGCCAGTGGCAGTAGTTACGCGTACCCAGAAGTGTGAAAACTGACAGCCGGTCTATCCAAATGATTACAGATTGTCCCAATCACTTTAGGCAGGTGCCGAGTGCCGACCCAAAGTAACAAGGAAGAAATATACAGCTATATCTCACTAGCTACATCGCGATGAAAGTTGCGGAAGCGAAATCTACTAACCTTAGCAAACGGATCTTTCGCTGGATCGAGTAGGTCCACAATATCTTCATTGTAGAGCTCAATGAATTGTGCTTGCACAGAGAACTCTGGTGGTAACTGTCCCTGTGCCCTGGCTTCTTCTGCCCGGGTTTCAGCTCCGGCGAAGAGGTCGCGGATGGCTCGAGGTATGATGCCTTTCCTGTCTTCATCGCCATCACCTTCGCCCTCCCAGCCACTGCCCATTGTATAAGTCTTGCCGGATCCAGTCTGTGTAATGGATTAAACATTTATTTTCAAACTAGTCTCGTCAGTGTGGTGACGGATTAAGAATACAAAGTGTCACCACCCCATTCCAGCCTAAGGGTGTCGTAAGTGCCGACAGTGTGACAAGGCCGAAAACCTAGCCGCAAGATAAGGCAAACTTGAAACGAAACCCTATGCGAACCTGTCTGGCCAGCGTGGCACAGTAGGCTAACTGCCCTCCATGTAGTCGGAGGAGGCCCGACTCAGCAGAGGGTCATTTATCGACTGAGAAGAAGAAGAAGATATTCAAAATACAGTTATAAGATAGAGTAATAGAGACACTGTGGGACTCAAGGTTCGCCCTAAACATCCTCTGGTGAACCATCCCGCGGCTACTGCCCCGTAGGTCTCGACCTTAGCTAAGACTAATAGAAATGTTTATTTCATAAACTGTGCCCACTAATTAAGGCAAGAATTACAATTAGTTTACAGTTTAAAAGAGAGATTGGTAGACACATTTCGGACACTGGCCAACGTTCCGTAAGAATCTTTCACAGCCATAAAACTTTATTACTGCAATCATATAACTTAGCGTTGCACACTTTCCAGTTTGTGTTTGACGAACATTTAACGGTTTTGATTGATTGATCTATTACAGTTTGTCGTCACTCAGCCATTTGTACCGGTAACACCACATTATCGCTTGTCATTTGTAATGGAAATGCCAAACAGGTAATAAGAGGTTTTGTATAACTTAATAACAGATTTCCTAGTAGAGATTTACATAAAAACTGTACAAGATGTGTCCGTTGAAGCTAATATCTATTAATTAAATGCGTATACGGGGTGTAACAAAAGCCCAATAGCCATATCGAAAGGATCCATAGTACTAGCCGTATATATACTTTTAAAGATTTCAGAAAAAATAAGCATATGTTTTGTCGCAAATGGTAACTAAGACCGACTAAGACAGCTTGTAGTATAATAATAACGATAGCAAGTTGGTTAGATTTCAATGGTACCCATGTTTCGTGATAAAACTCGGGTTCCGAACAGACATCGGTATCTCAGTCATACTTCAAGATACAGAAATTTTAACCACCGAACTGCTTCTATTGATTAGCTCTATCGAATTTTGATAGATATCTACTACTCAGTTTTACCCCTGAGGTTTGCTCTTTAAACAAGAGTGTGACGATAATACCTACATTACCGTTATAGGTTAAGTAATTTATTGACATCAGAGGGCACGAGGGCTGGGGTAATGTTTGTTTCCAGTTTGAAAGTAAGCCATATACAAGATTCTTTGTTCTACTAATAGACAGCCATTGAAAAAGAATTCATAATTTTATTTTCCTAACTTGTCTCGCAAATTCACAATATTGCTGTCAGGCGAGATTATGAAACTTTCAACACTTAGCTTAGCTAGTTTCAAATCGTCTAACAATGAACGTTTTTTTTTTTCATAATTTCACCTAGCAATGTTTGCTGCTGTGAGAGGAATGAAACAGTCAACGCACCGCATAATTAAACTGTTAGAGAAATGCAGTAAGTAAAAATTGAGCGGAACAGTGCTGTTGTCACGGAAATGTGATTACTTTAATTACTTCATAAATCTACGGATAGGCGTGATGATGTTAGGTTCCCACGGTCACGATGGCTAGCCACGGAGTCATACGAAATTCACTTTCTAAACTTACATCTGAAGCACCTTAGGAGCAAATAAAGTGAAGCACCAATAGCGTATACCTCATTAGCTATTCACTTCGTTTTGCAAAGCAGAAATTGAAAGTGAGATGTTTTACTTCAGTCATTGTTCATGCACTAAACATAAACATGGCCATCCGTGTTAGCTAATTGTATGCCATATTTCTGTTTGCCAGAATTTTATGACTATTTGACGAATGTTCCAAATTTCGTTTTGAAACATTATGGGCGATGGCCCATAATGTCAAATGTGACAGATACGTGCATACGAGTAGCGAAGTAAAGTGGCACCATTATGTAAAGGTATTTGATGATATTGATAATGTAGTAACAATTACATTACACATCACAAAAGTTGCAGAGTAACAATAAAATAAATTTAACATAAAATATAGCGACATTATTAAAAAAATATTTTGCTGTTAAGTCCAAGATTTAAGCTATATCACATTTGGTGGCAAGAGACTACGGGGTCGATAGACTTAACATTCTGAGTGCAAAGGAAGTAAAACAGGAGAAGAAAACATATATTACGCATTGGCATATTTTATAATATGTCAATTACGGCGCAGTCACATAACATTATGCATATCTTAGGAGGATATAATAAACGTTTAATCCGACATAATTCTGTTACCTACATGTAATGAGTGTAATGTTAGCCAATGTGCAGACGGCAGCAAGTAATGTACGATACACTCGTATAAATAGCCATTGTATTTTAACACGCTCTTTCGCTTATATCGGGCGTCACTCTGTCTGGTATGGAGGAGAGCGCGCGTGACTGCAATACAGACTTGAAAACCTGTCGGTGTGTCGAGTTATTGGCTAATTTAACGTTCAAAGATAAAATACGGAATTGTTAATGTAGTTTTAAATAAAAAACCTAACTATTATAGATAGATACAACTTCGAAAAGGACGCTGATACGAGGATTCAGTTAGGCTGGGCAGCATTTAGGAAGTTTAACCAGTTGAGCATTAGAGCCCAGACGTGGGCATTGACTGTGCAGCTAATTCATAAGCTTAAAGTAGCTTAACGTGCTATGGCAAGAGCTCGGAGTCAATCTGAAAGATAAACTTGGAAACGAAGTGATCCGTCAGAGAAGCAAGGTGACCGACATAGCCATGATGTTTAGTAGGTGTACGAGGCAATGGCCACATGTGGCGCAGAGCCGATAACCGCTGGAGTAAGCGTGTTCTGGAGTCGAGACCGCCGCTTGGCAAACGTAACGTGGGGCGCCCGATAGGCAAATGGCGAGGCGATTTGCAAAAAGAGGCAGCCTATGAACTTATGCTAGAAGAATATTAATAGTCTCGTTTTATGTTAAACGATCATCATCGTCATCATCGCCCATAAAATGAAGACTACCAACTATACCCAGATTACTCTTTGAAAGGCCGATATTTTCTCCGTACACTAATGCTTTAGTTGACAAATGAACCTCTATGAAAATCATTAGTCCATGTAAATAAGGTGTTCAGATACTTAATTTACATGGGCAGGCTAAATAAGGCATATTGGTTATGATCTACTAGTTCATAGTACTACGAGATATATAATAGTATAATTACCATAAAAATCAAAGTACGCGACGGACAATGGCGAATTCAATCAAGATAAGTGCGTTAACGTAACAACAAAGGGAGAAAGTGTGCGCGGTGATACATAAGTAATCATATAAGTACTTAATTTTTGTCAGATCATATAAGAGACGGGTTTTTAGGCCTCGAGCAGCCAATAGTTCAAATGCGAAAGAAGAAAGCGAACAAAAATAGTTGGATAGTATCTGATGCGAAAGCAAATCGGTATGTTATTAGGGCTATAGGCATACTCGGCCATTCCGTCATTGGCAAAACTACGTGTTTGCAAAGCCAAATGCCGTAAGAATCTGAAAAAAATAACAACAGAATTTAAACAATTCTATCTAGATCTATTGTTATCTTAGATGCCCTTTTATCCCACTAGATGGCTCAGGCTGGAGGTCAGACGACATTCACTCTGAGTAAATACGCAATTAGGCAAATCCACCGTTTGCCGACCATATTGAAATTAGGAAATAGGAAAGGTTTAGGGATATAGCCTAAAATGTCCGTCTCCGCTATTAATTTACCAACATTAATTGATACCTCATGTAAACACTGCTGCTGTTGCTCGAAACGAGATAAGCCCGCTAAAGGCGAATAATTTCAGATTATAATAATCGCGAGAAGCCAAGTCAATATTACAGAATTTCTTTCGTGATAACAGGCCGAATAACTTGATCCGATATTGATGATAGCATTGTGCTATTGTTTGGATTGTTCTCCGCTGAAAATGGGTCTTAAGTTATCTGCGTCATACTACCAGGTTAGGACCGAGCATTGTTTGTGTCCGAAGTAACGAGTTATACGCTAGGAGCCATTATAGATATACTGAAATGCAATGCTATTAATAGATGTTCTGAGCTGTGTTGAAGCGTAATAGTAATCTAAATCTAAAACATTATGATAGCTGTCTGAAAGCTTCATACAGGGTTATTTTAGTCTACAAACTACGCTCAAAGTATTGTCAAAACAAAACAATAGTGACAGATACTCGCGGGCGAAACCTCGGACGCCAACCAATATTAAAAGATTATAGAAAGCGATGAACGATACAAGTATCTTGACAAGCTAGGTACAACTAAATTCACCGTTTCTTGCGGTGCCGTGAGCAACTGTCCACAATAACATGTTACACGGCATTAAGTAATCACGAAGTCTGTTGCCGGTAACTATAATGACTTGGGCAAACAGATGTTGTGTGCAGGTTTGCACGACAATTAACGGCCAACAGCGAATACACGCTGGGCAAACACAGTCAAGGACGCTGATGAAACTAAGACTTTGTAATCGTAGGTATCTAGGCTCCGTACTATAAACCTACTAATACTAATAGTATGAATTATCCGTGTAATGGTTCAGGATAAATAATGTCTGTCTTTATTATTATTATTATTAACAACTGTCCGGCGGTTGACCTCTATCTCACCTGATGGTAAGTGACGATGAGGCCGACGGTGTAACCCGCTGGGACAGTAAAAGCCTATTCACTCCAGACTTGAAGGCATCCAAGTCATATTTACTTGGAAATACAGACGTAGGAAGCGAGTTCCACTCCTTAGCGGTCCGCATCAAGAAAGAGGAAGCGAAACGCTTAGTGCGAATATGTGGAATTTCAACCACATAAGGATGAAGTCGCTCCCCACGCCTGGATGTCCGATGATGGAAAGGGGATGGTGGAATTAATTCGTGCAATTCCTGCGCACACTCACCGAAATGTATCCTATAAAACACGCAGAGGCAAGCAACTCGTCGTCGGTGCTCGAGGCTCTGCAATTTTGCCTGCACCAACCGCGTATCACCAATGAGCTTGTAGGCCCGGCGCTCCACAGAATCCAAGGCGGCTAACTGATACTTGGCTGAGCCATCCCAAAGGTGGGAACAGTACTCCATACCTGAGCGGACCTGAGCTTGGTAAAGAGTGAGAAGCTGTCCAGGTGTGAAGTACCGATGCACCTTAAATAGGATACCAAGTTTCTTTGCTGCAGTTTTCGCTTTGGACTCTATGGAACTCCCGAAGTTAAGGTCTGAACATAACCTCATGCCCAAAAGCTCGAGTCGACCCGCAATTGGCACGGACACATTTCGGAAAGTGGGAGTCAAGAGGCTTGCTTGCCCTACGAGGCTCAAGTTACTTCTTGAGCCTCGTAGGGCACGAATAAAGTAACAAGCGGATAGCATAGCCGCAAGAGAATTTTGATATGAAACCATGTACCAGACCTAGTGTGGCACAGTAACCTTGTCTGGAAAAAATCTCCGGTTAACATGGTACCTAACAAATACAACAATAGATAAATGTACAGACAACGGCATAATTCATATAAATTATGAACATAGATCGTTTTACATGGTCAAATGAAGAGAAAAAGTAGGAACCTCAAAAATATTTAAAAATAAATGATTGCACTCTACTTCTAATAAGCTGAATGCTGAATTAACTAACCGGAATTTAAAAAATATCTAGAATCATCGTGATCAGATCACCGATCAACAAAGCAAAATATGAAGCAACATTATTTATTTACATAGTAGATAATAAGGATAATATACTAAGTCTTCTACATTTACCGTGAACAATAATGATTTTAGAAACATCCCACGTAGGTAGATAACTGTTACAATCGTAACATTTCCATACATGAAATCGGTTACTGGTATTTTGCAAGTGTTAATGGACGAATTTGTTACTAAAATGCAAAAGAGTCACGCGTAGGCAGTTACATTCATACATATTTAGAATCCTCAAGGTGTTAAACCACATTTTTACGAAGGCGGTTCTTGAAATCGATTTCTTGAATCGTATTTACATAATATTTATTACTTAATAGCCAAATGATATACAGCTAGCAATTAAATATATTTAATAGTTGTCGCAATTTAGTGATTAAAAACGAAATTAATGTTAACAATAATGATAATAAAACTGTTGCGAGACTATAGTATTTGAACGTTTGAATAAATATATTCTTCTTCTCTTGTCTTGGTCTTGTAGTTACGTATAATTTCTGTAGTAACCGCAAGATTAAGTGGAAAATGGTACGTTTGGTTTATGGCTCAACCATTGCAATAATAATGCAAACTAATACATCACTACTACTACTCAGCACATAAACGACCCACTGCTGGGTTGGGAAATTTGCCTACAGTCCCACGCTGGCCAGACGGTTTGGCACAGGGTTTCGTTTCAAGTTTTCCTTCTCTCGCAGCTAGCTGCCGTATCATTTCCTTTATTCGACTATTAGGACACCATAAGGATGAAATGGAGTGCCGACACTGTATTCGAAATCCTTCACCCTACGGACCAAAACTATTTAAACCCGTTCACAGTTACTCCAAGAGAGCGAAGAACCAAAATCGCTTTTTATCCAATTGTGATCAGTCTTCATCTAAAAGTATAATATCTTTGATAAATATCTTGCAGTAGGTATCTATAAGTGACGATAAACTACAACATTCAGATTCTACTACAGAACTATTAACCTCCTCTTGGCACTGACATAACATTTGAATAAACATCAACGCTCTCAACTAACTAGATGCCAAGTAATGATTGTGATCCGAGCATTTGCATTAAGGTAAGTCTGATGTCACCCTAGCGAAACGAGACACCATCAACCAGAATCGTACTTGAGGAGTGTCCTTACATGTAATTATTCAATACGTCACGTTGGTTATACTTCTATACTGAACTGATTATATTTGCGGCGTATAGTATGCGGAAATATTAAAGTCTATGTAAATGAACTCGTTTAAGACTGCCATTAGTTCATTAACCATACCAGCTGTCATTTAGTGTCGTATCGAAGTTGCTAGACAGGTGGTATCTGATACAAGATAACCAGATTTAGGTATCTGGGTAGTCCAAGTTTACCAGAGCAGAATTAAATTGTAGTCGAACGTTATCAAGATAATATAGATAGTTTTCAAATAAGGACGGCAATTACACTAATTGTTTGTGACGAAGAATTATTAGTAGTAAACACGATTGTTATGTCAACAATTATAATTGTGCCTTTTTTTGTAGATTAACTTGAACATATGAAGACCGTACACATTGTCGATAAAGATATTACAAAACCAGACCATAGTATAAAGAAGAGGGAGTAGGCTATCTCCGGCCCAATTCGCGATATAATTACCTACTGTCTTAGGGTTGTCACTTTTAGCTAAATATTAGGCGCGGCTGTTCGCGCTTCGCAGCAACCGCATGAACAGCGGCAACGTCAAGTCGCGGTACCGACTCGCCATGTCGCCGCTAGATGGTACACGCGGCAACATAGCTTGTGTTTAATTTATTTGCTAAAAAATCAAAAAGCTGACTTGTATAAAGCACTAAGCTTTATACAAGTGATGATGATGATGATGATGATGCATAATGTAGTATACACTATTTACACATAAAGGACCACATTTATTTTTAATTAATACAAACATATCTATTGAATCACACATTTATTACAAAATTACAAATTAGCTACAGAAAAATACTTTCTTCGGTTTCGACTATTACGAAACGCCTTGTTATTAAACTTTAATGTGTAATATATCCGCATCCTTATAAATAACTTTTGCAAATATAATTTCGGAAAAATGTAAATCTTTTATTTGTTCATAATTAGACATGCCAATTTTGCAGTTTATGTGATCATTTTTAAATGCTTTTTGGAATATCTGCTCCAACCTCTTAATATTTTCAACAAAGTCGTCGGGTGGAATCACTAACAAAATTTGGTCTCTAGAATAATTTTTGTAGTGAAGGTACCTAGTTTCTGCACTTAAATTGCAAACTTGCTGATTCGCGTTTAAATACGATTTAAGTTGTTCGCAATCCTCGTGACGTTCAATCCACTTTTTCAACAAGGCTCCGCAATACGTAAAAAAAAGCATTTTTTTTCGAGGATATCAAAATTCTATATAGTCTGAACAACTAATATCACGCAATACACTATTTGACTGCAATATTGCAATTACACCCAAACATACAGCAATACGTTCTTCTGCGATTATCAGACATTTTGATGATGATATTGATGTATAAATCATTTAGCGGTGCCGAAAAGCCGTGACGCGCGCGCGAACCTTGTGCAGTGTTAGTTAGCCCCGACTGGCGCACTGAGAAACGGGTCGAGATTTTGTTAAAGTGTGCGTGCGTCGACACATAGATACAATAGCGCACACATACAAGCCGCGCGCGGTGCGTTTGTATGAAGATAACATACTTCCCCTCTCTTTATACTATGACCAGACGTTATCTAGCTTTCTAAAGATAACATAGATATGCGATAAACTGATGTTAATGGATACGCCATTGAAACGCCCAAAGCTACAAGGACTCGACAAAATTTACATAACAATATCTCTAACCTGAACAAGAAACATTCGGACAAATCATATAATGCTAATCATAAATACCAGGAAACTACGTTTTAATTTTAAAATGCCGATTACCTAAAGTATACCAAGAGACACCTTTAGCGTCAAATACTTTTTGTGTTTGACATAGCTCAAATCTGTCTGAGAACATTTTAACTACAGCCAGCGGACAGAGCAACTAATTAATACCGTTCGTATGTATACATTTGAAGCAACCCACCCTTAGATTAAGGTGTGTAGATTAGAATAAACTTAAACGGCCAAACTGTACAACACATTTGTCATGTTTTTTGATCGTAAGATAAACTTCTTGGTGGAAGTGGACACTGGGCCATACATCATTGTGTTTGCATTACTTAATTCAAAGTTAATGGCTGTTACATCATGCCTCATGGCCTCCATAAAGATAAACACATTACAGATATTTAGTCAGGTGGACTCTGCCTTCGTGGGTTTCCCGTTAACATGCTATTGATGGCCGTGAAAATTGCGAATATGCTTTGCAAATATGTACTTTAACGTGTAGGACATACGAATGGCATCAACGCAAGGTGTCTTAGCAGGCTGATTATCTGAGGGGATTACAAAGTTGACGATTTTGGTTTATCTGGTCGGCGCCTAGCTCATGACTCAACGACGGGTTTGACTGGTGAATTAGGTGACTCTGACTTAGAATATGATGAATAGAATATAGATGCGATTTAAAAGCGTCTACTCTAGGAACTTACAAGAATGACGAATACAGGCCAAATAAAAACACTATCAATGCAAAAGCATAGGAATTTATTTGTGGAAAAGTGTTCCTAAATATTTAACTAGTCAGAACGATCGTATTTTTTCTTCCTTATTACGAATAACCAACACGACAAAGCGTCGCTTTAAATGGTACGAAATAGGACCACCGTCATTTACATGTTAAGAGAATGAATCAACGTAAATAGTACGGCTGTTAACACGTTTGATGTAATTGCCTTACATGTACCTATACCAGAAGAATGACTTGACCTTGTTAGAAAATGAGCGTTTAGTGGTATCACAAATATAAATGAAAATTTACTAAGGCATGAAAAATATGTGATTTACCAGCTTAAATATTAATAAAGCTAATTCCACTTTAAATCTAACAATACCTAACCTAACGTTAAAAAAAAGGATTCATATCAAGTTTTCCTTCTCTTGTAGCTAGCTTGTCGGCCTTGTTCTTTCCTATTGTCGACTCTTATGATGCCATTAGGATGGAATGAATGTATTCTGAATCCATCACCACACGGAGAATTACTACGTAATTAGGATATAATATAAATATACTTTTTTTTTTAAACAATCATTGCAGTCGAGGCATATGCCGCCGGTAAATATTTAGACTTGCCATACTCGAACAACCTAATTATTTTGCAGATCCTTTTATTTTAAATTAAAATTACGACACTTTTGTATTGTAATCGATTCCTTACAACGTATCCTAATGTACATGTACAACACTAAAGAGCATTGTATAATCTAAGAATCTTCGTAGGTAGGCATAGTAAATAGGAAATGGTCGGCATGCGCGGACGCCGGCCGCAGATATAGATCAGAGGCGCGCGCCGCCCGCCCATTTACGGCGGCGGGCGCTAATGCCGTCACCTGATGCCCTTACACAGCCGCTGTGCTGTCTTTGACGGCCTTACATGCATTTATAAGTGTAAAACAAAGGCAAGGCGTTTGGGTCCAATTATTTGGACTGGTTTTAGTGCACTATCGCGATTAGGACCATTACGTTTATATGGAGATTGTTTAGTGTTGAGTTAATGCGTGTTTAGACGATTTTGGTTATCTTTATCACGAAATAGTATTTGAAATCTAAGCTTTGGTAATTTGTGATAATGGTTGCCGTGTGGTGACGGATTTAGTATACATAGTGCCACCACCCCCATCCATCCTGAGGGTGTGGTAAGAGCCGACAAAATGATAAGTCATGATGACCGATAACCTAGCCGCAAGAGAAGGAAATCTTGACATGAAACCCTGTGCCAACCCATCTGGCCAACGTGGAACTGTAGCCTAATTACTCTCCATGTAAGGGGAGGAGGCCCGACTCAGCCGTGGGTCATTTATGGTCTGAGTAGTAGTAATAGATAATGGATACTATTTGTAGAGTTTATCAATTAATCATAACATTTCTTGAGCCAAGTAAGTGCACTTTGCTCGTGAAAATTTCAACAAAATATTTGATTTTATTTTTCAACCCGTTTGCCCAGCAAGCAAATTTTCTTCATCAGTTTGGATGACCCCATGCTAGATCAACTGTGTGCTGAGATGATGAAGCTTTGATTTGTTCGCGGGAAATCAAGCTCGAGAAATCATGTAAGTACGTTTGTAGAAATTAAACTTGCCGAGTTTTAATTTGTTTATATTCTAATTACCATGCCATAAATGGATGATTGTAATGTAATTATAATTTACATTTACTTTCTACCTGAGTTTAAGATATTAAAGTTTTCTTTTGTGTTTTATAGAAGCTATTTTGTTTACAAGATTTAAGTTGAATTTTTTCCAAATAACCAGCCCAAAATCGTGCTGTGATTCTAATTTTATTGTAAGTTAAGATAATAACGTTTTCTTTCGTGTTGATTTGTTAGATTGTGGATTGTTTAGTTTAGTATCAGCTACTTTTGGCTTATAAGTTCTATATAAATGGCCAAAAATGGTGCTGTCATTATGCTTATGAGTTTGAATAATATTTTTTTCTGTATTTAAAAAACATAATATTCGTATGATTAATGTTTTTGAATAAAATCGATGAGTTTTATAATGAACTAGCGACCCGACCTGGCTTCGCACGGGTGCAATAATGATATAGATAAAAACCTTCCTCTTGAAGCACTCTATCTATTAAAGAAAACCGCATCCAAATCCGTTGCGTAGTTTTAAAGATTTAAGCATACATAGGGACGACAGGCGATAGCGACTTTGTTTTATACTATGTAGTGATTTGACACTTTTATTTGAGAGGAAAACCTCTGAATTTTTGACGTAATTGGAACCAAATAATATGAGAAAACATACGTAAATTTCTCGACAACCCGAGAAGTCCCGAGAAATTATCCTGGAGAATTCTTGAGACCCGAGAAATTGAAATATTCCATAAACCCTATTTCACACCAATACAATAATATCGCCACATCCCTACCACACCCAGTATCAAGATATTTTAATTACCATTTAGCCTTCAACTGTAAGTGCTATAAAATACTTATCGAAATTCGTCAAAAATGGTACAGTCATTGAATTCGCATGTCCGTGCGTAGCACATAGCCACCCGCTATAGCATATTTGATCTGCTGTGTCACTTTAACATCCGGCATTCCACGGAAACTGTCCTAAAAAGTGCAGCCATATGCCTATCTTACTCCAGCAGTAGACTCAGTCTCTCACTCTCATTCCTCCAATAAGGAGTGTAATTAGCCTGCTCTGCCACGCTGCGCCGACCAGAAGTTGATACAGGGTTTCGTATCAAGTTTTCCTACTCTTGTGGTTAGGTTTTCAGCCTCGTCATTTTATTCGGTTGTCCCTCGGGCTGGAATGAGGTGGTGACACCATGTATTCTTAATACGTCAGCATACGGGCTAGAATTGTCTAGGACATAGCTTAAATGACAGCTTTAAAATCATAAGTGAAGATTTTATCAGAGTTAATCCTCTGATTAGATAATAGCCGTGTGAACTGGTTTCTAGCTGATGGTCGGCCTTGAAGCGTTTCAACTTAGGGGTCAAAGTCACTGTTAATTTTATGGATATCACACAAAAAATGTATTGTGATCGACAGCTTGCTTGAAGTTTTTTCTCACCAAGCTCAAAATAGCTACATGACGCGTTTTAACGTGTATTGAGAAAGATTACTTAACATCTATAAGATCTTCTCTTGACGCCTCCAATTTAATGGGGGAACAACGTGTAAAGAAATACAGCGTTACCTTAACTTGTTATTTCAAAATTTACCAGCGCCGTTCTTTGTTCCTATTTAAGCCCGATAGTTGAGTCCATAAAAAATAAAGATTGGTGAGACTATAAGCACTATAGACGCCTTGTGGTACCTTGGCCTATAATCGCTGCCTTTAGATCTCGTATTTGAATCCGGGATCGAGCAAGTGTCTTTGTGTCAGCCAGGTTACGTGGAACTCCGGGGTGCGGAAAGGACCTACTAAAAGCATTGGTACAATAAATAAACAAACAACAAATAATACAGCAAATAAAAAATATTCGGTTTCTATAACAAAGTTGTCATTGAAATTCAACACTTTTTAATGGATTTATCGCGATTGTAATACATTATTTAACTGCCGCAATCGAATGATTTGCAGCAGTCGTGGTCACGAGAGACTAGATGACAGTTGTCTTCAAAAGTTGTAAGCACCATAAAAATATCAATATAGACTGCCTCGTTGGTCTAGGGGTTGGATGTGCCGCCTTTGGATCAACGGGTCCCGGGATCGATTCCAGGGTCGGGCAAGTGTCTTTTCTAAACCAGAGGCACTTGCTCTGAATTTGGGTGTCATCGAGCAGGGGTTCCGTCTTTAGAAGTAAAAATTAATGTAAAAGTCGAGAAAACCTAACACATGATTATATAATTTAAATTAAAAAAGAGAAATAAATAATAAAAAAGAATTTCAAAGAAAATATTGCCATACCGTTTATCAAGTCTTCAAATTGGAATATGACTCAATGTACGAATTTAATCTTGCGAGAACAGTATAATTAAACTACCGTTCTGCTTCTATTCAATTAGTTTTCGCCAACTCGTGCTGGTTTCATTTTTTCCGCTATAACGGTGACTAAACGAACTGGTACAGGAAGTTAACATTAGGATGGAAATAAATTATCGTGCCAATGTAATAAAATAGCAACCCAAACGATTTGTACGTGGGAGCCAATTAATAACCACTTAGGAGGGTCTTTATTAATATTACTAGCGACCTGCCCCAGCTTCGCATGGATACAATTGCATGTAACATATAAACCTTCCTCTTGAATCACTCTATGTATTAACCGAAAAAACCGCTTCAAAATCCGTTGCGTAGTTATAAAGATTGAAGCATACATAGGGACGGACAGAGGACAGCGACTTTGTTTTATACTATGTAGTGATAGTGATAGGTGCCTTTTTAATGGCCATAGGTGAGGACGGAGGTGGATGGTTGATAAACAGGAGGTTCATTCATTAAAAAAAAGCAACAACACAGATTTTTTGTCGGTTCTTCTCTGTAGAGCAGCATTCCTAACCGGTGGTAGTTTCAGCATGAATGTGGGTGTGGGAGATGGATGGATTGTAAGAATGAGGAATTGTGTATGACAGGTGTGAATGTAGATATGACGACTGATTTGTGTCCATACACCACCTAGAGTGGGACAAGGGCTATAAGATGATCTTGGTATAGTTAGTAGTTTGGGGATAAAACCTACGTACAACCTTTTGCTTTTGTAGTTTACAGTTAATATAGTTTGTAATTAATAAGAAACAATATTATACAATATAATTACGACGCGAAAAGTTGAGTGATTAAATTTAAAGATTGTGACTGAAGTGATCGAATGATTGAATTTCATTGTTTAATGCTTTCCGGTTCATCTATTCAACTGTTGCGTGAAGATGTTTTCCGTATAACACGCAAAAAGCTACTTAGTGAAACGCAATACGATCTTAAAGA
The DNA here is from genome assembly GCA_905475355.2 of Clostera curtula. Taxonomy (NCBI): domain Eukaryota; kingdom Metazoa; phylum Arthropoda; class Insecta; order Lepidoptera; family Notodontidae; genus Clostera; species Clostera curtula. Next base: position 3,413,388 of record FR997795.1, read on the forward strand.
CTCCAATAAGGTTTTGTTAACTGCTGTTTGGGTTGGCGCAGTGGTTGAGCGACTGCTGCGCAGCATGTCACGGGTTCGATCCCCGCACGGAAGAAATATTTGTACGACCTACAAGTATTTGTTCCGGGTCTGGGTGTTTTCTATGTATAATATGTATGTATTTAGAAAATGTTTATAAGTAGTTTATCATCCATCTCGTTACCATAACACAAGCATTAAGTTGCTTAGCTTGGGACGAGATGGCGTTGTGTGAAATGTCCAAGGATATTTATATTTATGTTTGACATTCGAATCACATCTGGCATAAGTGGGTATTTCACAAATTTACCTACGTGTCCTCCAAAGCCTGGAGGACGTCAGTTGTTAATAATGACGGACAGTCTTCAAACAGCCAGCAAATCCTGCAATACTTAGCCTGCAGGTCAATTGTATTCCGCACCACTCGCTAGGCTATGTTCATTTATTTATCCGGGCCTCACGTTTGTTATTTTCTATTGAAGTGGCATCAGACAGGGTGCAATTGCTACTTCTACTACTTAGCACACAAATTACCCACTGCTGAATCCCCCCCCCCTGTACTTGGACGGTAATTAGTCTACTGTGCCACGCTGGCCAGTGGCCAGGCACAGGTTTTCGTTTTTTGTTTTCCGTCTCTTGCGTCCTTGTTATTTCCTTTTGTCTGCTCTTACAACATCCTCAGGATGGATTAGGGTAAATTCGTAATCTGCTATAATCAAATTTTGTCGCCAAGTATTGCGTCAAATGCGTGTGGCATATGTTCCGAACTCACACGATCGTATTGGCATACGTATTTGTATGTATGCAAGATTATCAAAATATCCAAAATGAGGCATAGCTGTGTGTTCGGTCGTATATTTCAAGTATATTAACATGGGCCCCATGATATTACCTTAAAGGATTTTGGATTAATCTAGGCTCTGACCGGTAGTATCATGAAATATACTATATATTATGATAGATTGAGTCCAAAAGCAACTGAATTAAAGAGATTCGTAGTTTGGATATCATAACACAGTCGCGGGCAAAAACTAGTTTCATTATACCGCAACTAGTCTAGCGGTATGATAAGATAACCGAGTTTACGTATGTAGAGGTCACGTGCAAGGTCGACGAACTTTTCAGTTCCCGTGTCATCCAGACTAATCCTATAATTGAGTTTCGCTCTGCCAATGGCCAGGTTGACTCAAAACTGTGTAGGATGATTTTGTCATGAGTATTTTTGTACCAAATTTTCTTTACCGTGCACTTCAAAGAGATTTGAGAGCGAATTTAAAAAGTAGACGTGTTTATAATATTCTCTTTTTTTGAACGACCAAATATAGTTTTCATATGAGTGACTTATTATTTTGAAGAAGAGAAGATCCGATTTTGATTCGATTCATGGATTGATGATTGATACGTGTTTGTTATATTTTTGTATAGCGCCGAATGTAATCGATTCGATTAAAAATGTCTGGCTCTCCAGGGTATTGTTCTTTTTTTCGTTTGAAAGGTGTGGTAATCGAGACTTTTACTTACTATGATTTGAAGAAAACCAGCTGAGAAAATTTACGATTACGAGTACATACAGGATGTAACAAAATCCCTATTGCCATCGGATGTGGGTACACAGAGCCTACAAAAAGAATATGAATAAATTATTTATCTAAGAAATATAAGGGAGAAATATGAATAAGACTCCAATTTTTAATCACAAAACGCCTCTTCTACTGGAGTTGAGCCGTTTTGATAATATAGTTAATTCTACAAGCTCTGTAGTTAGTGACACTCAATACTTCTTGCCATAATGCTTAAAATAACTCTAGTTATGGTACATTAGAAACAAGTTGGAGACATTTTGAGAAAAAAAATGTGCTTATTTCTGTCTGAAAATGTACACAGTGTATATATCAGTAGTATTATCGATTTTCGGGCTATAGCTATAGGGTTTCTGTTAGTATGAGACAGCTAACATGTGACTCTACGTTTATTGTACTAACTCATTGGTGTTTGGTATGTCCATCAGATTACCAAAACTAGAGTGATCTATAGAAGTACGTAACACAAATAAACGTTTTTACCTAAACAAATGGTAAGCTATCGGTAATATTACGTTTGATCAAAGGTGATTCTCAGTGTTTATGCTTACGTAAATGAGCCAAACATTATGGGCAAGTCTTAAAACGCGGATATCAACAATTCTCACTTGTTTGCATAGATAATTTCCGTTTCATCGTAGTTACGAGCCATATTTAAAAAACCACCGGAGTCCAGAGAATTGAAGATAGAGCATTTTTACCGACTTGTTTGTTGCAGGATACCCAAATGTGTTAAACTCTTTTAGTTAAACTCCAATGTAATTTTACGCCCAAAAGACAGAAAAAATCTGATTTAGGATAATTTGATTCCCGTATATGTTTTAGCACCCTATAGACGCACAGACTTCTTCAGATGGCTACAGGAAGCGTAGAGCTGATCAACAGAACGTTCTGTGTTTCAAATGTTTATTTTTATTTTGAAATATGAGTGAAATATCTACGTTTCCTTATACGCGGTTTTCTCTATAACAAATGGGTTTTACTCACCCCAACCAACTAACTATCGGGGTTATTATCCTACAAGCAGTAGGCGCATTTTTCTTTTATTTACGAAAAATTGTTTTGATGTTTCTGAATCAATTTTTTCGTTATGGCTATAGAGCTTTTGTTCCACCCTGAGGCTCAACAACATCGACCAGAGAATAAAGAAGCTAACAGGTGAGCAACGATATGGACATCGTCATTAAACAAGATAAAAATATCCAAAGACAATGCGTTTCCAGCAATTATAATACCGTAATGAGCGTGGCCAGCGGAACGCTACAAGCCTCCTTTTAAAGCAAGCCGTAACCAATTATGTGAAACGATCCTGTCATGAGCGAATTAAGTACTTAATACATACAATCGCGTTTTTACTGGGCTGCATAATTACCCGCAAGGAGGTCGCCACGTGGGCGGGCGGCAAGGACCGACGCCTGCGCATATCAAACGATTGGCGCGGTGTTGCCAGGAGAATCATCATCAGCGTAGTGCACTTGACTCACATGGCTACATGTGTTGGATATGCCAACCCGTCTGTCCAGCGTGTCACAGTAAGACAATTCCTCTACATAAAGTTGGTGGATGCCCAACTCAACAGTGGGTAATTTATGGGTTGAGATGAGGATTGTTTTATTTGTGTTTGCTATCTGTGCATGCCTTGTTTCACAAATATTCTATCCACACTCGAGTTTTATAATTGAATAGAATAATGCTATTGTACAAGGGTGAATCAAAAAGTTCTTAGAAGTGCATATATATGAAACCTTTTTGGATCAAGTTCGATATTCAAATTAAAGAGTGTCTATCACACTATATTTATGCAGACTGTCACTTGTTTTTGTCAGTTCGTTCGCATGTAATAAATTTTTTTGTGCAACGAGTTGCTAAAAAGTCAAAATTATGGATAAAAGTGAGTTACGTGCGGTGATAAAATATCTCAGTTTGAAAAAAATGTCTACGAAGGAAATTTTTTTGGACATTCAGCAGACATTAGGGGGTGATGCTGTACCCTATTCTACGGTTGCGTACTGGGTGGCTGAATTTAAAAGAGGTAGATCAAGCTGTAAAGATGACCCGCGTTCTGGGCGGCCTTCAACCTCCGTTACAGAAGAAAATGTCAAAAAGGTTGAGAATCTGGTTTTGGAAGACAGAAGAATGACTATAAAACTTAAAGCTGAGATCCTAAAGATATCTTTTGGTAGCGTTCAATCCATTTTAATTGATTCACTGGGGTTCAAAAAAGTGTCTGCAAGATGGGTGCCACGAATGTTAACCGACGAAAACAAAAAGCGACGTTTGGAAATTTCCAAGCGTAATCTCGAAATGTTCCAGCGTGATTCGGATAATTTTTGCCGTCGTCTTGTCACCATGGATGAAACGTGGGTCCACCATTTTGATCCTGAAACTAAAAGACAAAGCATGTCTTGGAAACGACCATCCTCTCCATCCATTAAGAAATTTCGAGTTGCTCCTTCCGCTGGCAAAGTTATGGCCTCTGTGTTCTGGGATAGTGAAGGAATCCTTTTTATTGATTACATGCCAAAAGGCCAGACGATAACTGGACCCTATTATGCAAATTTAATCCCGAAAGTGCGTGAAGCGATTAAAGAAAAACGTCGTGGAAAACTGTCGTTGGGCGTGTTGTTCCTTCAAGATAACGCTCCTGCCCATCGATCGGAAGTTGTGCTCAACGCAATCCGCTGTGCTGGCTTCAATCTCCTTGACCACCCACCATATTCTCCGGACTTAGCCCCAAGTGATTTTCACTTATTTCCAAAATTAAAAGAGGAAATTCGTGGAACAAAATTTCACGATAATGACGCGGTTATAGCTGCCGTAGAGGACTTTTTCGAGAGTCAAGAAAATAATTTTTTTTCACAAGGAATAAGGAAGTTAGAAACGCGTTATTCTAAATGCATTGCATTGGAGGGAGATTATGTAGAAAAATAAAATATTATTATTTAAATCTTTGCATTTTTTAATATTGATTCCAAGAATTTTTTGATTCACCCTCGTATAAATCAAATATGGCGTTCACAATCGTCAACGGATACATCATTTTTATATCAATACACCAACCGAGAAGACCTGGTCGAAGAAACTCAGTAGGCTTGTCGTTTTTTAAACGCCATATTACACTGACCGTCTACATAAAACTAACTAGTTTCCTTTGGTTCGGTTTATTGACAAATATGGCGTATAAGAATAGCGAAGTGAAGAACCACTATGAAAGCCCATTGAACATATGTAGGCCTCTCCCAAGATTGACTGTCAGTGTGTAGCATCATAGCTCCTGCGAGCTATTACCATGATTGGTAATATTTGCCAACCCCGAGGCAATTAAACAAGGGGTCATAATCATCAAACAACTGAGTAGATTTTGTTCCAACAGTTGAGAACACTCATCTAACGCACCTCCGAAAAAACTAAACCACAAACGGCTCATCCTTTCAAGGTCCTAAATCTGCTAATTTCTATTGAAGTACACCATCCAATACAATACAATTGCTAGTGTTAATATGTCCCGCAACATAACTATCAAACTCGAAAATCAATGGCAGGATGATTGTCGATTTAGACTATTACATTAGCAAGCCACAAACAGACAGTCCGACTAGTGAAACTTTAAAAATCATGTCTGTATCCGTACTTTTAAGGCAAATGTTTAAAACGTTGATAGGCAAAGTCGGGGTCAGAAGTTAGACATGTAATCTTACGACATTGCCCAGTGTAATCCTATTGTCACGGCACCATATGCAAATCATAATCGGTTTTGTCATTGAGTTTTTGTAACGTAACGTAATTAGTGATACCGTGTAGGATGTCGGGCATTCCATTTATTAGTTCGATATGGTGCTACTACTTCTTGACAAGGCAAAAATGAAACTGCATTAATATCTGCCTCGTTGGTCTAGTGGCTAGATGTGCCGCCTTTGGATCAACGGGTCCCGGGTTCGATTACGGGGTCGGGCAAGTGTCTTTGTCTAAACCAGAGGCACTGGCTCGGAGTCTGGGTGTCATTTATATCTATAATATGTATGTATTTACAAAAAAAAATATGTATATAAGTAGTTTATCATCCATCTCGTTACCATAACACAAGCATTAAGTTGCTTAGCTTGGGACGAGATGGCGTTGTGTGAAATGTCCAAGGTATTTATTTATTATTATTTATCTTTGTAGTTTTTCAACATTACGTCAGCACCGCGCCTGCTCTATTTAGGATACATTTGCAATTAAGATTACAAAATCTCAGTGTATTATTTCTTACATGCGGAATAAGAATACACAATGTCACCAACCAATTTCATCCTGAGGGTGTCGTAAGAGGTAGACAACCTAGCCTCGAGAGAATGAAACCTTGATACAAACCCTGTTCCAACCCAGCATGGTACAAAATGCTAATTTGACTCCCTTAACTTGGAGGACACAGTTGTAAGTCATTTATAGACGGAGATGGGAGCGATTTGAACTGGTTAAGACAGTTTTAAAATAAACATGCATACAGGTTATAAAACGGTGTCATAAAAATTATCAACATCCTAACGGGTAATTAGACCATGGTTGAGTAAGGCCTCCTCCAATCTAATGGAGAGAAATAAGCTAACTGTGCCACGCTAGTTATGACGGCTGATCTTTCTATGCCCAACTAGCTTTTTAGTCAACCGTTAGACCATCCACGTGGTGCACTGGTCGGTGACACTACGGTAAATTTACGAAAAACGATACGAAATCTTACTAATATTATAAACGTGAAAGTTTGTAAGTATGGATGGATGGATGGATGGATGTTTGTTACTCTTTCACGTAAAAACTACTGAATGGATTTTAATGAAACTTTACAATAATATAGCTTATACATCAGAATAACACATAGGCTACAAGTTATAAAGATATTATGTGAATTACAACAATATAAACAAGTCGAATTCAAAATTTCTAATTGTCAAATTTTCGACCATATTAAACTATAGACAACATAACGTTTCGCTGTCAGTTGCGTTTTGTTAAAGTAGGTTTTATACGGACGGGATATAAATCTCAGGTATCCTATGTCCAACTTTCTTTTTGTTTTAAATATATATGTCGTGGATAACGATATCGTTTTATTAAGTTTCTCAATTGATTGTTGACACAGTAGTGCGGCAAACGCGGTGACGTCAGTTGTTTTGCAATGGCGGCACGTGGACAGAGTCGTAATGGAAAGTGAGGTTGGCTCGATCAGTCAGTCGACGTTGGGACACGGACCGAGACACTTCTCCGTTGCGAACCTGTCGGTTTGTCTATTTAAGTGTGTTAACTGAACATTGTTATTGATACTGTGGTTAATATTGTGAATTATAAAGTTACAAGTAATAAACCTCGTACCAAGTCAAGATGATGACGACTCTATCGCTCAGACCGTCGCTATCTCCGACATCAGAAGTGGGATGTAACTCATTCAGCCCACGTGGAGAAAACAGTGTAGTGATAATGTGTGTACGCGATGGAAATAACCGATAATGGCGATTCATTGTCACTATAAAGGAGACATTAAGCTACATGAAGATTGTTCTAAACTGAAGATCACAGGCTGCAGTCATAGTGCGGCGATGAACGAAGTGGGGATCACTTGCTTTCATTGTGATGGACAAGGACACTATGCGTCTAACTGCCCTGAGCGGAGCAGCAGGAAGGCGAGCAACAGTACTGCGGTCAGCCAGGTCAAAGAATAGTGAGTGGATCTGTAGTAAGCGCACCAGCTGCAATTTTACGTCACTCCGGTGAGCAGTTTCCATTTTATTACTCGGGTATATTGTATGGTATACGACTTTACGATAGTGCGGCTTTGACCGGTGTAAGAAAATATTATTTGAAATTCTTTTACATGTTTACCTGTTAATTACTTGCGATACGAAGTTTAGATTGCTGTGCTTGTTTAGCTTGACGGTTCATCGGTCTGGCGTCGTATTTTCGCCAGTTTATAGCAAAGTTTTCCAAGATTATGGAGCCATTGTATGCCTTGATTTGCATCGGTAAGGTAGCCTAAACGTGAGGCGATAGGACAGCAGATCCAGATTTCAAGCGATCGGGTTTTCGGTCGGCAACTGTGGAATGTCACAGCTGCGGTGGAATGGGTCACCGAGCATCAAATTGGCGGTGAAAGGCAAGGCAGCTAGTGCTGCCACTGCACACTTCAGCGTCAGGCTCTGCGGGGCCGCGGCCGCGGTCGGACTTAATCTGTTTCAGGTGCGGCACCGCCGGACATTTGGCAACGAAGTGTCCACGTGGCAACAGCGGAGGAGCTGGCGCGGCAGTAGGCGCAAGCAGTTCGGAGCAGCGCCTGCAGCAGCGGCGAGTAACGAGAGGCATGTGGAAGTTTGCTATGTTAGCAATCCCAGCAGTACGCTGATGAACACTTGTGAGTCGTATCCATTTTATTCTGATTCTGGTGCCGAATGCTCTCTCATCAAACATTGTGTTGCGTCAAAGCTTAGTGGAAAGGGTTGTGAGTGCCCTCAAAAATGTGTTGACTGTTGTAGAAGTTGGTCATGGCAGGGCGCGTTGGATGATGTCCAACTTGCTATAAATGGCACGATTCATAGGGTAACTAAGGCAAGTCCATTAGAATTGCTAATAGGTAGAGTAGCTAGGCCACTAAATTTATTAACTATTGACGATCATGAGGTTGAGATAAATTTAAGAGATTAGGGAACAAGCTGACAAATTAATGAAAAATAATGCACAGCTTGATAAAGTAAGATTCGATAAAAATAAGGCAAATGTGACTAGATTTTCGGTGGGAGATTATGTTTTAGTCGAAAATCATGAACGGAATCAAACCAAATTGGATCCTAAATATAAAGGACCTTATGAAGTCATTGAGGTACTTGACGGTGACAGATATCATCTTAAGAGTTTGAACGCTAATCGCACTTACAAATACTCGAGAGAACGCCTACGTCCACTCCCCCAATCATATGTCCCTATTGAGCTGGATCCATGCTTATCAGATAATAATGACGGTATGATCTTTGGAATAGTTTCTTTAATTAAAACATCATATGGCTATGTGCTTATGTAACTTCACGCCTTTAATACCTGAGGGTGTGGTCAGCGGCAATAATGCCTCGACACGCTGGATTAATTTTCCAGTCCCAAATGTAATAGGTGGCAAAACCTTTTGCCATACATGGGGTACAACTTTGTTAGTCATCGATGCTCATCACACATAACTTCCTGGAAACTTCACAACTTTTCTATCGGCATTTTGTACACTGGAAGCCTCGCGCTTCGTGTATCACCGTTGCAATGCATTGGAAGCCCCGCGCTTCGTGTAACGCTGTTATAGTGCATTGGAAGCTCCGCGCTTCGTGTAACACTGTTATAATGCATTGGAAGCTCCGCGCTTCGTGTAACGCTGTTATAGTGCATTGGAAGCTCCGCGCTTCGTGTAACGCTGTTATAATGCATTGGAAGCTCCGCGCTTCGTGTAACGCTGTTATAGTGCATTGGAAGCTCCGCGCTTCGTGTAACGCTGTTATAATGCATTGGAAGCTCCGCGCTTCGTGTAACGCTGTTATAGTGCATTGGAAGCTCCGCGCTTCGTGTAACGCTGTTATAATGCATTGGAAGCTCCGCGCTTCGTGTAACGCTGTTATAGTGCATTGGAAGCTCCGCGCTTCGTGTAACGCTGTTATAGTGCATTGGAAGCTCCGCGCTTCGTGTAACGCTGTTATAGTGCATTGGAAGCTCCGCGCTTCGTGTAACACTGCTATAGTGTATTGGAAGCTCCGCGCTTCACGTAGCTCCGTTGCTGTACGTCGGAACTCCGTGTTTTGTGTAGCCCGTACTGTTACGTCGGGAGCTACGCGCTTCGCGTACAGTTGACCATTGAAAGCTTGGCGCTTTGTGACTCGGGGCACCCCGATAACCGTACGAGTTTTTCCTTTTATTACGTTTCACACGCAACGACAATGAAAGACGCGCGAGAACGCGCTGACTGTCAGGATGGTCGTGTGGCGTATTGAGTTAACGTTTTAGTACTACTAGCGCCATCTATGCCGCCTCCGTGGCATTACTCGCGGATGGCGCTGCGCATAGATTCTGAAGAGCTGTGACATATCGAACGAAGGAACGAGTAAATGGATGGTTTCGCTCGCGAATGAAGTGAGTCAGTGGTTCGGTCATCGCAGGAGTGGATGAATGTTCTATTCATTCTGCCCTGGAACACCGACAGCACCGCACGTGTGCATCTTAGGTGGGCCTTGGTGCAGGCCTTTGATTTTCAAATCAGTTATCGTGAGGGACGTCGTATGGCTCGAGCTCGTAAGATCATCTGTTACCACTCGACATTTCCAACATGCGCTCAGGTGTCCTACATCGCAAGGTACAGAGAAATAATCGGACCCGGTGTCTTCCAATTGTTCCCCGGGCCTTCCGCTGGTCAGTAATTAACCACGTGCACGAATCACGTATGCACCTTGAATTTAAGAAGACTCTTGAAAGGGTTGATCACTATTGGTTCGAGCACATGGCTAAGTGCGTTCGGGACTTCATCCAATTCCTAACATAAGTATCCCGTGGCATACTGTGCACGTTGACCTACCTGGCAAACTAAGTGGAAAAAGCGATTGCAAGGAGTACGTCATAGTTTTAATTGATGCGGTCACAAAATTTGTTCCCTTATATCATACCCTGAGAATAGATTGGGCTAGAACAATTAAATCCCTTAAATCAAGCGTCTTTAGTTGGAGCTCCAGTTAGTTATTGCAGATCTGGGCCATGTGTTGTGTACTTATTGTCTTAAACTTACTGTTTTAAAGTATCAGTATTGAGATTTAAAGATTATGGGCTTAGAGGAACCTTTCGTGTTAAAGTTGTTGAAATTATTTGTATGCTAACGTGATCTCTGTTAACTTTATTCGTAAGATACGATTACGGACCATTACCATCAGGTTGGCCGAGCGTGAAAATGTGCCTCAGTTGGTTATTTTGTTACAAGTACACACGAGGACGTGTGCTTCGTCAGAATGGCCGTGTCGTGGATAACGATATCGTTTTATTAAGTTTCTCAATTGATTGTTGACACAGTAGTGCGGCAAACGCGGTGACGTCAGTTGTTTTGCAATGGCGGCACGTGGACAGAGTCGTAATGGAAAGTGAGGTTGGCTCGATCAGTCAGTCGACGTTGGGACACGGACCGAGACACTTCTCCGTTGCGAACCTGTCGGTTTGTCTATTTAAGTGTGTTAACTGAACATTGTTATTGATACTGTGGTTAATATTGTGAATTATAAAGTTACAAGTAATAAACCTCGTACCAAGTCAAGATGATGACGACTCTATCGCTCAGACCGTCGCTATCTCCGACATATATAATGCGGAACAAAGTTCGCCGGGTCAGCTAATACGTAAATAAAGCTAAAGTTGATTCCTACATTTTGACTCTTACAAACTTACAAATGTGCTTCATATACATATTTTTAACATACCTATCCTTTGGACGCCGTGATGAATTCATTCGTTTTAAAAACCACTACTACTCAGCCCATAAATGACCCACTGCTGAGTCGGGCCTTCTCCCATCACAGGGAGGGCGATTAGCCCACTGTGCAACGCTGGCCAGACGGGTTGGCACAGGGTTTCGTATCAAGTTTTCCTTCTCTTGCGGCTAGGTTTTCGGCGCTATCATTTCCTTTTGTCGGCTCTTACGACACTCTCAGGATAGGATGGGGTGGTGACACTATGTATTCTGAATCCGTCACCAAGCGGATAATTTAGTTTTAGCAACACATCAACCTTATTATAACTGTTAAGTTATACAGTTGGCGGCCAACTTTATTAAACACAAGAAGAAACATCCAAATTCCTGACCCAAACAAACACACCATAAATACGACGTGGGCGCCATATGACACGAACATGCAATAACACATTAGCATTTGGTTCAATTCAACCTCGTCTCTATCCTCGCAGATTGGCTCGCAAGAACACCAATTGCCCGTGTTGCAGTCACATTGAGCTATAATTTCGCAGCCAATTGAGATTTGTACGAGCATGATATGGTACTGTACAAGGCAAAATTATATTTACGCTACAAATTGGACCAGAAGTAAATTTACCCAAATCGCAATATTTGTCCGTGTAGTGACTAATTTAGAATACACAACATCACCGGGGTGGTGTTGTGTATTCTAAATTGGTCACAACATTACATTCCCTCCTAAGGGTGTGGTAAGGGCCGATTAATGGGTTTGGCTTGGCACAAAACGTAGCCCCGCAAAAGAATGAATATTTGAAACAAACCCCTGTGCCAATCCGTCTGGCCAGTGTGGCACAGTAGGCTAATTTCCCAACTGTAATAGGAGGAAGGTAGCGTCATTAGTGTGTAGAAGAAGTTATAATATTGCCTTTTTAATTAATTGTATTGCTCGGATATACGGATGCGGTAATGCTCGGAGATTCCCTGCGAGATCGAATCAGAAATGAGTTGATACGCAGGAAAACCAGGGTCACTGACATAGCCCACCGGATTGCTAAACTTAAGTGACAGTGGGCAGGGCACATAGCTCGCAGGACCGACGCCCGATGGGGCAGAAAAGTCATCGAGTGGCGACCGCGTTTCGGAAGGCGCAGTGCTGGTAGGCCTCCCACACGGTGGACCGACGACCTGGTTAAGGTCGCCGGAAAGCAGTGGATGCGGGTGGCCCAGGTCCGGCCTTTGTGGAGATCCTTGGGGGAGGCCTATGTCCAGCAGTGGACGTCTTTTGGCTGAAATGATGAAAAATTATGATGATGAATTAATTGTAAAATAAACACAGATATGAATACAAGTCTAATTGGACCTGGCCACAGCCAAGGCAGTCTACACACGAAGTTACTCCAAACATAGATATCTCTATAGCACCTTGGATATATATCTAGATGAAACATATACCAAACAGTATATACATTGCATTTTTAGGTTTCGGTCACCATAGAAACTGCTAGCGACATCAGTTTAAAGTTTTGAGTGTGCAATTAGCCGATAGCGACGCGCAGAACTGCGCTTACACACGCGATCAGCACATTCGCGCTGGGAATTGACTTGATTGCAGTTCAAGGGATCACTGTTCTACTTGAACAGCAGTAGTAGTTTTTTTAAGTGCTAACGTTACGGATTTGTTACGTAACGCGTAATGGCGCCTGTCTGTCTGGATTCCCTTTCTCTCACGCATACGGCAGCAGGAGGCAGGCCCCTCCTCTCTACAGCGCTAGTATTTCGGATAGACGCTTCCCTTTCTCTCTCTCTGCTCAGTGTTTAGTTTAGTGTGCGATAGACTTATACTGTTGACAGTGAGTATATAACCTAAAACTACCGTCGTCACCGTTTGTGAAAATTTTTCTACCTTTCCTACCTCTATCGTGAGCAGAGCTACTATTCCAAGTCTCTCTACAATTTCTCGTTTGCATGTCCCTCGTACTTTTATCCTTCATACTGTGTCTTTCTTGCATTCATTTACATTCATTCCTGGATTTTTGTTCCTTACTGCTATCTTAAACTATCAAAATCAAAACTCATTTAATTAAGATGGCTCATTAGAGGTTTTTTGACAAGTCAAACAATAAAATAAAATTTAAAATTTACCATTTTCCACCGGGTTCGGAATGCCGCTGTACAGAGAAGAGCCGGCAAGAAAATCTGTAGTTGCTTGTTTTACATCGTCATTTTAGGTACAAGGCCGGAATAAGACACATTTCCCCTCCATGAATTTAGAGGAGGCCTTACTCAGTAGTTGGTACTTTACTGGCTGGAATGTTGATAGTGTTACGGATAATGAAGCAGCATTTGTATGCGGGCGCAGAAATGTCATGTCAAAATACCGCGACAGAAAATTTAATTACAAATGAAGGCCATTTAGATCGCACCTACACATCATATCTCCATGCACAATCAGTTTGAACGCAAAATCAAACAGACAAAATTTGTCGTACGCTGACATTCTCCACACTCATCTTAATTTGCTAGCACAAAAATAGCTAATCGCACATTATTTTATTGTCTGTGGTTGAGTATATGGAGGCAATTTAGTTGTCATAACTGTTATCAACAACCAAGTTAAGTCTCCATTTTTAACACAACAGTGGAAGCAATGATATCGATTACAAGTATACATACTTGCATGTGCGTAGCAGTGGCGTACGCTTGACCCTATTAATTAGCGTTATTGATTGCTTACAGTTATTGAACAAATGGTTATATAATTTAGCAAAATTGCCCTCCGAAGAAACGTCTCACGGAAAACATGAATTGTGTTAAACTTCCTAGGTGTTTCCAACCGACTGAGTCATTTAATGAAATGTTTGCACAAAGTAAGACATTATCTCTCTTTCTCATTAAAGTTAAAGAGATTTTAGACTTATTACAAACAATAATTAATATATTCATATCAAAAACAGATAATTCTTCTTAGCACTGATAACTCAAACATTTCCGAATGCAATATGACTCATATTTGAATAACGATATTGTTTTTAAATAAGATGCACATGTTGACCTGAAGATCATAGAATTCATAGAAGCAATTCTATTTATCTATAATATGTTGACATTATCGTATGATAGAATAAAAGTAATGTTTATGCTCAATACCAGTTGTATTATATGGCAATGGCGTTCACAACATATACCTTAACGTATAGTGAGTACAATTACGTTGCAAGTAATGAATACTGTGGCGACCTCAAAGGTGTTTTAATTGAAATGTTCATTCATTTGTACTTCTACTACATATGTTATTTCAATGGCTACTAGGTTTCTGTTATTTCAATGGCTAAACAACGGCAAAGGAATAATATACCTAAAGCTGATCAGAGTTTCACTTACGATTGTTTGAAAATGTCATCAAAAACGTTAGAACCGTTTTGAACTATATTTAAGGCAGATACACAAATTGTAAGAGAGTCAGTTACATTACAGTGTAACTATATAAAAAAAATTAAAGATCAAAGTACAGTTTCCTTAAATTTTAAAATAGTTAATCTTTTTAGTTATATTAATCATCCCTAGACTAGACAGTTCTTAAATATTTAAATTGTCTTATGGAACTGGTACCATAACCACATTTCCCGTTCGTAACTGTGAATTATTTTCGATCTGACAATAACTGCATGCACTTGTGTTCCTATACACGTGCCACATAAAACAAAAGGTTGTTTGCGTGCATTGTTAGGGCTTGTACATATGACTCACAGGATAACCCCACAGGGGAGGAAGGAAAAAAGGTAATCAGCCGCCATAATTTCACATTCATAATTAATAGTTATATGGAAATACGATTTTTCCAGTCTGCACATAGACTGGTGGAGTAACGGCCTTATCCCAAATCTTGTTGTTACTATAATACATCCAGATGTAATATTAAGCTAAGATTAGCAGATTAGCGGAACATGTATTTTTGTACTGTAACAGTTGTAAAAGTTTCGCTTGAAAAAATTGGTAGCTGCAGATAATTACTGCACAAAGGATGCAGCAACCGTCTGATGGTTTCCACTAGGCCCAAGGTTTGAACGAAATTGAGAATAATAACAGTTTGAATTACCTCTTAATTCAAACTTTTATTAGTCTGCATATGGATGTAATAAAGACATTTGTTTCTAAAGGACTATTTTCATCGTACCAGAGGCTATTGACATTGATATTTTAAGGGCGACGTGACAATGGCCATGCCTTGTTTGAGATTTGCAGTAGGTAGCATGTTTCGAGGTAGTATTTTTAGCTCATCTAGGTCAGTTTTCTCCGGAAGAATAGACGAATGCCTGGAGCCTTTACTCTAGATTCTGGCGCGGGTGGAGGTTTCGTGTGACAAGTTAGCATTCACAACAAAAAATCTGTTAGTGGATGTATTCCTAAACTTATATGGAGTCAAAAACATTCCGATAATTCTGTTGACAAGGGTGTCGCCGACGGGAGAAAAGGAGCTAGATATGTAACTTTATGAGAGGAAGAATGAGAGCTCGCAGGACCGACGCCCGATGGGGCAGAAAAGTCCTCGAGTGGCGACCGCGTTCCGGAAGGCGCAGTGCTGGTAGGCCTCCCACACGGTGGACCGACGACTTGGTTAAGGTCGCCGGAAAGCAGTGGATGCGGGTGGCCCAGGACCGGCCTTTGTGGAGATCCTTGGGGGAGGCCTATGTCCAGCAGTGGACGTCTTTTGGCTGAAATGATGATGATGATGAGAGGAAGAAACCCTGTGCCAAACCACTGGGCTAGGGACTTGCAATATGATATTTTTTCTCTAAAACATTGGACTGACTAGAATCTGTAATTTATGGGCTGCCATTACAGTGATAAAGATATCCCAGCACCGATTGCTCTACCAAAGCCACGATATTCGCGCTGTTCCAATTGCCTCTATTTGGCTGCAACTAATGTTAAATATATCACTGCAGGATGTACAAGCACACCACTCAGCTACACCTACTACAAGTATGGTCACGCCTGAAAACAGTTCTAACAAAAACTCTTCCTTTGTTGACTGACCTGTCCGTACGCCAGCACGGTGGCATTGTACCCATCCAGCGCAGCTTCCACCAGCTTGCGAACGCATGTCTGGTAGACGTCCTGCTGCATCGTGGTCGGCTCGAAGGCGTAGTCGAAGGTGAACGCGCGCTCGGAGCCAAGCGCCACGCCTCCCTCGCCCGCCGGGCCACCCGCACGTGCGCATATGCCGCATCCTTCCAGGACCTCCGACGGTGTTTGCGGTCGGATCCTAGAACAAGCATCATCATCAGCATTTCATCGCCTTTAAATTGATCTTAATCCAATTGCATGGAGGGATATTAGCCTCCAGTTCAACCTCGCTGCACGGTCGGTATATATTTCGTTGTTTACTGTGTCTATTAGCAATATTTCTCTTCACACATAAAAAAAGGCGCTGTCGTCTGTCTGTCCCTATGTATCTCTAAAACTCTAACTCTCTAAAACTACGCAACGGATTTTGAAACGGTTTTTTTAATAGATAACACTGATAAATTAAGAGGTTCATCATTGCACCCGTGCGAAGCCGGGGCGGGTCGGTAGTTGACTATGAGTAGTATATAAGACAGGCTTTTGTCGCTTTCCGGGACATCCACGAGATGGAATGCATTGGTGACACAACGTAATCTAACACCACGGTCAAATGATTTGAATTTGAATAAGAAACAAAGGTTTAAGAATAGTTGCTATGGAGCTTCAAAAGGAACTTAAAAAGTGGTAAGTCAAAGAATTTTGTCAAGCTTCATTCAGACGAGGCATTAAATATCGAATCTTCTCCTTCCACACCCTTTTCGTTGGGTTCGACATCAGTGTAACCTGACTTGGTTAACTATCTACAAGTATTGCCGTTTGGTTAGAACAGCACTTGTAGGTCAACATACAATAATAAAACACCAGAGATTCTTATCCGTACAACCTTCTAAATGGAGCTGTTTAAGAATGATAACCAGAATGGGATGTCGGATAATAAATTGAGTTAATAATATTGTGAAACAACATTTTGAATGTCTAAGCAACCAAAGATTACTCCCACTTAACGTCTTGTAAGGAAGTAAAGTGTATTGAGGACGAAATAAATCATTGCGAAATGCCAACATAAGGTTTGGCGATTCAATATGCTAAATAGGTTTCAAGTAAAGTATCATCATCATTTCAGCGGGTGTGTGCAGTTTTGTAGCGATTGATTCACCACAAATTGCTATACATAAACTAGAGCCAACTGTGCGAAGAACATGTTCCCTGTTGAATATAGAACAGAAGGTAGTGAAAATGATAGTATAATAATCTCTTTACAAATATTATAAATCTCAGATATTTGTCGCATATTATCTCAAAAATGTAGTATAATAATCGCAGCAATAAATAAGCAGCATTAATAAATCATAATTACCAAGACACAAGTCTAAGAGAGTTGAGTAGTTCACCGATAAGCGTAACTAAATAAACGTACGCTACCTAATGATAATATGAGCAAATTTATTAATGTGATTAATCACTTTCACATTAGGGTTGGTCAAGACGATTATGTGAATAAATTGTCAGACGAGGACGAATAAAGTATTAGTTACTCCAAAATACTAGGAAATATGAGCAGCAATTAGTGGTTGACAACGAACGTTATAGTCATGCAAAAACCATTGAACCGGATTCATTGATACTATGGTCCTGCCAATATTATTTAAACGTCTAACTATAAATGAGAACTGAAGAAATATGCGTCAATGAAGTAATCCACGACTACAAGTCTTTATAATTCATCATAATGTAAAATGAGAGAATAATTCATTTAAAATATTTCTGGTAGGTACCATTTAGCAATGACGAAAACACTTCAAAAACAATATATCCACAATGAAATCATATTTTGACTAGGAAACACAATGCAACATAGAAAAGATTATTTGCCTTCAAACAATGCATAATACGCATGGTAAATTATTTAACTTCACATAAACTGTGTACAGGTGGCGAAACGACACCATACATGTTACCATTACACCGCATGCATAGATCTCCACAATTCAATGAAGGCAGGAAATAACAATCACCAGTAAAGGGGAACATAGAGACCGACGACCGATGTACGCGTAAGCAATAGTATCAACGGATATTCTGAAAAGCGATAAATTTATCTAAAGTAGAGTTGGGAACGGTTGATGACAAATTTCCAATTTTAAGGCATATTGCCAAAATAAATTATGACGGTGAGTACTTCTTCTCTAAAAGTATTCCCCTCCAAGTCATATGAAAATTATTTTTCGTTATTATAGCTGAAGCATGTCGGAGGAATTTCTGTTAAAATTTATATCGGTTAGCACAACGCTGATTTTAATACTGATAGCAGAGTGAGTATCTTAAAGTATTTCCATTGACGATCACGTTATATCTAGGTTAAGTCACTATTATTGACTGGTTCCATGACGATTCTTAAAATGTAGATGACGTCTACGTTCTCTTTTAAAACATTATTCAGGAAACGAATGTTTCGAAGGAAACACTCTTCTATGCATGTTTGAGTACTGATATAAATGCACAACTCCACATTTAGCGCTGTTGTTCGCGTGTAGTGCAGGGCTATTGTAAGGCAGGCCAAGTTACACAATACTGGAACACGAGCGTCCGTGTGGAAACATCAGCCACTTGCCACGGCCCGTGCACATCGCGAAATACTTCACAATTCTTTAGAATGCGACATTTTTATGTGTTTTATAGTTTTTTAAAACCTTCTCTTGTTACTGGGCTCGACACAACGCACTGAAACATTTTGTTTGCATGTATTAATTAGACGGTTTGCGTTCTTCAAATCTAATTTTAGTTTACACACGGTATAAATGTTTAATATTATAATTTATCGATATTAAATTGGTATTGCGAAAGATGCCAAGCCGATTATTTGCGCCAATTTCTTCGTGAGTAACTTGCGTGTTCATGACGATACAATCCGTCGGTCTACAGTTTCTAATGTATACAAGATTGCTACTGCAAAAGTAACAACAATATTCTTAAATTACGTTTCACAGAATGCAAAAACTGGGAAGCACTATATTTTATATTGGTGTACCAGTAAATCCATCTGGGCATTCGGTAATATTATAAGAAAAATATGATGAGCTATTTTTCATACTTAAATATTGCTCAGTTTAACTAATGGCAGTGATGGCGTCGTGTGGCGGGACGTTCACTTTCCTACACTATGGTTGAGGAGGTCGATTGTTACCACAAGCGCCATGCTTCTGGATAGTTGGCCGGGGGTCAATCATTAAAAGGTTACTATTATTGACTAAATTGTTGGCCCTTTGCGACTTTCCTCTCACAAAAAGGACTAATGGCGATCTCTAAAAGCAACTAGAGTTTTTTTCGGGCTCAGTCTGTCTGATTTGATAGATTAGGTACATCAAATCACAAAATGAAAACAGGACTGATCACTTAAAAGGACAAAAGAACCACCTTTCCTACATAGTCATAAGACTGGGTCTTCGGTGCTGTGACTATTGTCTATGTGTTTACTTTGTGTTTACAATAGAGCAAGGATGTCACGCCAAGGAACATCACTACTCGTACTCACTCACTGTTATTAGAAATACAAGCCTATTCAACGTCCATAATATGTCGGATATTAGCGCTGTGTAACAATCTTTTCGAGCTTTTTTGTGTTACCACTTTAATACATTAGTCAGGCTGTTTTTGTTGAGTACAAAGGCGAATTCAACGGCTGGGGAAAGAAACGGGAAATGAACTAAATTGGTTATTTGTTTCCCACAAGTACACTCAAAGTCGGATTTTCAATTGAAACGAAAATATGTTAGACTGTCAGGTGAATGACTGTCGCTCGTCAGGCTTAAAGATGTTTTAATACCAGACAAAATACACATTTGAGTTTGCATTAGTAGATTATTCATATTAGGTTCATAGCTCAATATTAAAAGTGTGTTAAATGACTAACAAAATTGTTAGAACTCTTGATTGCATTCTGAACTAATCTTTGAAGCATTGGGCAGGATTTTAAAACAAATGTAGCGAATTAGCAAAGAAGCCCGTAGTCTTTTTATATTCTTGGGTTAGATAAACATGTTTTAAGCTATGGAAATTAAGATTTATAATAATAATTATTTATTATTTAATTTAAACAAAATCTAACGACCACGTAGCTTCCGGTAGACTTTTTAGACTAATGATAAAGTATATATTAATATTATCTCAGCATATTTGCTAAGTACGCGAGGCAATGTAGAACAACCGTGGGTAGATAAGAACCCAAATATTTTGCTTGTTCGCCCACCATTCATCGACGCCGTAGAGTTGTGGGCAGATAGAAAACTATAACCTTTGAATATACCTACATTAGTTATTGGTAGTGCTGTTTGAATTCTTATTGTGAAGGTGAATGTTTTATAACTAGCTAACAAAAACGTCTTCGATAAATTACCCCTTGATCAATCAGGCCTATTTGAAGTTCATGGATGGAAAGTCATCTACAACGCCACGCTGGCGAGGTTTGGCAAAGAGTGTGTATGAAGGTTTCCTTGTCTTGAGGCTTTGTTAACCGTCTCTTTTGTTGCTTTAGTCACTTCTTTCAATACCTTAAGGACGGTAATACCTTTTTTTTTACGTCGGAGATCCTCATGGATTCCCTGCCGTTGGGACTAGCCGGGATATGTGGGACTCCGGGGCGCGTAGTAGAGATGGTGAATTGCGCCCCGACCTACCCACTAAAACCGAAGGCGATCCTCGAATGTCCGAACCAGAGCCACGGGATACACTCCCCGGTAGGAGAGCATGCTCCGGGACCCTGGGGACCTCGGCCCGCCTCGTTTAAAGGACGGTAATACCTGGGAAAGCGCCCACAACTCCGCTTACGACTAGAACTTATGACAATTTATGACATTCATAAATAAATAAATCCAACCGTTCCTTTAATTGCCGTTATTGATTTCGGTGCTCTACTTGCCGTCGCCTAAAACAGCGTTTATGCCATGCATAATTTATACTTAGAACAGTAACTAAAATTCAAGGAAAAAGGCAAGTTGTATAGAAAGTTTGAAGCACTACTGAAAAGAGCGATAGCTTTACGATATAAGATGTTTTAATAGATAGTTTACAGTGATATATATTAGAAACATTATTTCTCATAAAGATTAGTCAAATCCCCGCCCTAAAATTTCACAAATATGTATATGATTTCACATCTATCACTTGGCTTGCGCAAAGTCTGAAACCGAAAACGAGATTTGAAAAAAAAAAAAGATATAAGTACAGTATAGTAAAGCATAAATATTGATTGGAGTGAGATTCACACTCTATTACAATTTAAACGCTGTTTATAGTAAGATATAAAGGAGGCTACGCAAAACCCTGAGAGTCAACTTTTCTTCGCTTTGCGTATCTATCTTTAAGTCCAAAAAGTATGAGTTACAAAACGTCATAACATAAACTAAACGTGCGCATACAAATCATAATTACTATGTGTGCATTCATTATAGGTCGCGATGCCACATGGATATAAATAATGGCCAATAAAACTGTTTCCCAAACCTCGACACGCGTCAATTTGAATGCACTCGGAATAAACACATATTATTATACCGTTGTTCAAATGAATTTCTTCGATTTTAGTTCGTGGATCCAGTAGATATTTTAAATCACTAGCCGCAAGTTTAAAGTTGTCAGGATGCAGGCGGGAAACCAATAAACATGTCAGATTTATTGTTTTGACAACACGCGATCTGTTTAACAATGGTAGTGGACGGATATAACGTCCGAATATTTACGCGTTGTACAAGCAAATGGTCAAATTATCGCAGATCTTCACACCAAATAGTTAAAGAAGGTAGCTTAATCGTAAAGGCTGTTGTGTAATGCTAAATATATTGAAGTTGGCCCGCATATGTAAATAGCGTTACGGTAGACTGGTTAGTAGACTATCAAACATAGATTTTGTAACAAGGCTGAGTGGCTGAAACTAGAGCGTTTTATCAAGTCATGTTATTTTAAATATGAATTGTTTTTTGGTATGAAATAAGGAAAGAAATATATTCGATATAAAACATGAAAGTAGTCTCCTAGAATTCGATTTTAATCATATAATACCGAGAGGGATCCAAATTCTATGAAGATGTTCTTGCAATCAAATAAAAGGTTTCAAGCAAATGAAATAAACGAAGGTCTATTCATGATTAGAAGACAAAACGAACAAAGGCGAGGAGGACGGTCAGAATTGTATATAGAACCGCAAAGCCTTTGTGCCTTTTTATTCAATGGTCACCTAATGGATACAGATCAGATTTCCATGTTGGGCGAACTAAAACATTTATCAATGACTATTTTATGTCGAAAGTTTCAATTAGGGTTCATTCCCGGGAATTCTCGAGCCGAGAATTCCCGGGAAATCGTTGGGCTTTGTTCCCGGGAAATCTAGCTCGAGAAAAGTCGAGAATTCGAGAAATCATGTACGTTTGTAGAAAATAAACTTGCAGAGTTTTAATTTGTTTATATTCTACTAGTGGCCCGCCCCGGCTTCGCCCGTGCAAAGCGGGCGTGGGTTATACATATAAACCTTCCTCTTGAATCACTCTATCTATTAAAAAAAACCGTATCAAAATCCGTTGCGTAGTTTTAAAGATTTAAGCATACATAGGGACGGACAGAAACAGCGACTTTGTTTTATACTATGTAAAGATTAACATGCCATAAATGGTGCTATGATTGTAATGTAATTATAATTTACATTTACTTTCTACCTGAGTTAAAGATATTAAAGATTTCTTTCGTGTTATATAGAAGCTATTTTGTTTACAAGATTTAAGTTGTTTTTTTTTCTAAATAACCAGCCCAAAATTGTGCCGTGATCCTAATGTAATGTAAGTTAATATAATAGGTTGGGGAAAAAGTTTCGTCGCATTTTTTAAGAAATCGTTTATTTACATTTAACTAAAGTATGTAGCTACCATTTTGTTCGATAACTTTTTGCCATCTTGTAGGTAGGGACATGATCCCATTGCTATAGAAATTTTGGGACTACTGATCAAAATACCGCGACAAGTGGTTTTGGCAGTAATCTCGCGATGTTAACCTGACACTGCCTAAAGATTTCTGAAGAGACCAGGGGCGTAGCGTGCCTTGGTGGGGCCCCGTATAAAAATTTAATTGCCCATGAATCATATGTTTCATTTGTTTATGTTATATGTTTCACTTCGTTGTTTTTTTTTACCCTTCATGGGCCCCATGAAGGGTAAAAAAAACCAACGAAGTGAAACATTTCTCACAAAAGAAAATAAATTCCTTTTTTTCGGCAAACTGATTTATTAAATGATTTTTAGCTGATGATGACTTTAGACTTTATGAATTATATGATGACCGGGGGCCCCGTATAATTGATACGGCTGATACGGTTCTAAATAACCAACTAAAAATGGTGCTGTCATTATGATTATGAGCCGGAATAATATTTTTTCTCAAATATTTTAAAAATCAATATTTATAAGATTAATGTTTTTGAATAACATCGATGAAAGTTTTATAATTAATTTGATACTTTTATTTGAGAGGAAAACCACTGATTTTTAGACGCAATTGGAACCAAATAATATGAGAAAACGTACGTAAATGTAAATTTCTCGACAACCCGAGAGTCCCGAGAAATGAGCCTCGAGAATTCTCGAGACCCGAGAAATTGAAAAGCTCGAGAAATCATGAACCCTAGTTTCAATGCTTAGTTAGATTTTGAATCAAAAAGAAAACGCAAACACTCAGATCAAATTTACTTTATTGTCATTGTTAATAGAATTGCAGAAGATCGAAAAAGCAGGGCAAAATTGCTTGATTTAAAAGCTAGACTTGTTTGACTAGTCTATAACAATCAACAGGGCACATGCTCCAGTTGACATTGGCAGCCCACGCGTCAGCAACGCAATAAAATATTTAAATGAACAAATGTAGCTTCGACTATTGATTTTATTAATGAAAGACAATCACAACTATCTGTTTGAAGTGTCGCATGGGACGGGACTATGGAGCGTCGATTTTGGTAAAAATTAGACTTAGAAAATAGATTGGATTCTCGAAATGAGACAGGATATGGATAATAAGAACAAAAACGTCCTTCATTGAGGACTTTGGATCTTTACATACGTACTATGTAGGATGACACCAAATAGGACCACTGTGCACAGTCTACGCAAGTTTCGCCTTTGTTGCATATGGACGATACCTATGTTCAGAAACACTTCTAATAGCCATTGCACTGCTTGCTAACAGGTATATTAAAATCCTTAAGTCCTTAAGTCAATGTTGATTTTAAAACACCCAAGCGTGCTTAACGTTCTACCAAAAATAGGCCTTTACTTACTGTAATTTTCGGGCTTACTCATGTCATTGCATAATCAGAGCTTTATTGAATTCAATTTAACGATATGCGGAAATTGGTTAATACTGTGTACTCACGTGTAATTTCCACGAAGCACTATTCAAGGTATTTTAATATCGATATGCTACAAACCATGACATTTGGGAGAAGAGATTCCGCAACCTGTTATTAATGTTAAGGAGAAGTATTTTAATATTGTGATAGCTCGAGTTTATAAATACATACTATACAGTGAACATCACTTGATCCGCTTTCCATAATCTCCTGCGTTCAATGTACATCGCAATACTTTGCCTTAATCGATGGTCATGCGATAAGATTAACAACTCATTGATAAGCTTTGTTATTACAACGCAAAGGCCACGTGCTAATTTGAATATTTTAACACTTCCATGAAATATATTTTCATAAATGTTAGGTTTACTTGAACTTAACTTCGGTAAACAACTTGTTTAAAATGATATTGTAATTATAAGTTAGACGACTACTGTTGTAAAAAATAACGTTTCATAATGTTGATTTTCCATAACTGAGCTTGTGAGAGTAACATCGGATAGTAACTGCAGACGAAAACCATAATTTTACAACAGATTGCTCCTAAATGGAGGAAAAGACTTAATTTTGTACATTTTTGTTAGAATTTTAATCGAGTGTTGAAAATATGCGACAAAATACTTTAAATTGTTCTTATTATGTTAAATTTGTTTTCGTTGAAGTTTGAAAAGTATACTTGAAAAGATATGTCAGGAGAAATCCCGCCTGTACTATCATAACAATAGATTTTAATATACAATCTGATTCTAGCCTATATGAACCTGTTGGATTATAAATAGAAGGGTCAGTGCAGCGTATGTTCGGAATCGGAAGTGGCCAACTGCATCGGCGGCGGCGCGACCCCCGGGAAACAAATCCGTCACGCGACCAACTCGTAGCAATGCCCTCAGCGATACCAAGTGCATAGTATAACATCACGAATGCACACAAGGATGGCGAAACCAGAATTGTATAGATATTCAAGAGCAGCGGGCCCTAAATTTCCTAATCGTAAAGTAAATAAAATCGACGCCTTTGATTTCCTATTTTTACAGTTCTGGTAACCTACGTACTATAGTATCAGTTCAAGGCTTATGGTTTTAATGCTTAATAAGAACTTTTGAACATGAGCTCTAATAAAAGCCACTCAAGTAATGTCTGGATAAAACGATTGGAGGCTATTGTAATGTTATAAACATGGAACAAACCGCGCCAGGCGTTTTACAGTCTCGTGTAAGATCATTAATCACCCTAATTTCAGTTCAGGGGGTTAAGCGAACACGCTGTCGGTGTCAGTAAAACGGAGGGCTTATCGCCAAAAAAGAAAGAGATTTAGTAATGTAAGCAACTTGTATGATAACCTGGTTCCGTGAGTGAGTCACGAAGGCGATTGAACAACGCCGTGTAATTAATATTTGCTCAGTGCCCGCTCAGCGGACCGAAACATCTTTTATCTCGTTGCTTATTGCGGTCACCGACATTGTGTTTAATTAACTATTACATGTGATATCTGTTACTTGTTAAATGGTTCAGTTAGATTAAATGGCCGAGATTGTGTGAATGGTAAAAACGCTAGAAAGGATTATATCATATTTGGACGTATTCATGATAATCTTGTTCAAAAAACAGGAGAGGAACTATCGGAGAAATAAACATTTAATTAAACCTCTAGTAACTACAAGTCAATAACTGAACATTTGAAAGTCCAAAAGTCTTCTATATGATATATTCGTTAGGCTCACCAGATGAGAAAAATAAGACAAAATCCATAAACATTCCGTTAATCATTTCTGTCGTCAGCCCACTTTGATCCTTTAGCCTCGCTTTAGCGACTTGTACTTCGATTGAGCATTTTAATCTCCTTGTACATCCTCAATTGTGTCGAATAGCTTTCATTTCACAAATACTCCAGCAATCATTCTCCGTTCACAAATTCATCAATTGACACAAATATCAGGTCAATTTGCCTAATTGATAAATTAGAAGCAGGAAGCGAGAACGCCGCTAGCTCATTAAACTGTCGAGTGCGTAAAAAACTAAATTGGTTCGGTGCAGTCGTACATGGTAAACGGACCAACAGCTGATGTTGTTTACCGTAGAGCGCCGACCGTTATGTGCCATATAGAGGGTCTGGAAGGGCCGCGCCGCAACAAGGGTGAAAACTGGTCGTGACTTTGTTTATCTTTGATATATTGCTGGTCCGTGTGGAGACAGATTTAGAACACACACTAACCAAACGTGCGAGCATCGTACCGGCACCTAATAAGCCAGTTCGTGAAACGAATTATTAAAAAAACAGTTCTCAGAGACGCAAACTATCTGTAAGACCTAAGAACGACCACTGTGCCAATGTTTCTAGCCGCTTTTAAGTGCATACATTTGAACGAGGCAGTGGTTTATTTAAAAGTGTAAATTGTGATGAACTTGAATTTGGGATCAGCGGTTATTTATTAAATATATAAATAACCGCTTAACCACCATATTGTGACAAAAAATTATTCCAGATTAACTGGATTCATCTAACCACGATTTCTAGCGGTACAGAAATATATTTGCGACACTCAGTCTTTGTCTGCGTCGACTTAAAAATGTGTCAGTTCCTCTTTTTGTAAGTAAATGTCGTGGCTCAAATAAAGAACACTACATAGTATAAAGCAAAGTCGCTGTCGTCTGTCCGTCCTTATGTATGCTTAAATCTTTAAAACTACGCCACGGATTTTGACGCTGTTTTTTTAGTAGATAGAGCGGTTCAAGATGAAGGTTTATATGTATAATACATGCATAATATTGTAGAGAAACACTGATACTTTTAGATGTTCATCATTGAACACGTGCGAAGCTGCGGCGGGTCGCTAGTTTAATATATAGAAATAAATAATAGCGTGCTATAACTAATTGCTGCTGACGGTACGCATAGTTGCTTTCAGAATTATTATACCAGAATGATCGTCATTCATTCTAAAACTACAAACAGGTATTTAAACTAAAATATTACTAATACTACGCAGCCCATATATGACCCACTGCTGAGTCGGGTCTCCTCCATTTACATGGAGGGTAATTATTCTACTGTGCCATGCTAAACGGGTTGGCACAGGGTTTCGTTTCAAGTTTTCCTTCTCTTACGGCTAGGTTATCAGCCTTGTCATTTCCTTCTGTCGGCTCTTACGACACCCGCAGGATAAAATGGGGAGGTGACACTATGTATTCTAAATCCCTCACCACACGGAAAACTAAAATAGGCACAGAGCAATGCTTGCCACCATAAATTACTTTAGAAACAATAGCCATGCCATAAACACTGTTAGTGAGCGACAGTTGCATCGACCCGGGAACAATTTAATGACTCAGTTGATTATGTTTGACCGCACGTTACACCGTTCACAACGTCCGAAGCTTTCCGACTTGTGTTTGTTGTCGACTATCATATCAAATCTCCGTGTGGTGACGGATTTAGGATACACAGTGTCACCACCTCATTCCGTTCCGAGGGTGCCGTAAGATGAAAACTAACCGGCAAAAGGAAATTAGAAGGTCGATAACCTAGCCGCAAGAGAAGAGAACCTTGATGCTAAACCCTGTGCCAACCCGTGTGGCCAGCGTGGCTCAGTTGGCTAATTAGCCTTCAATATCTGGAGGACCGAGCTCTGCTCGGTATTTTTTTTTATAAGTTGTGTTTATTGGACATTATATTTCAGTACCTACGAATTACGCAAACACTAATTGACTTCGTGTTACTTAAAAACGCCATCTGCTGTTGTGCTCACAAAAAAGTAGTATTCCTAGCTAGATCGATTTATCCCCCCCTAAACCCTAATAAAATGACATTTTCTAAAAATGATACCTAGCTAGTTCGATTTATCGCCACCGAAACCCCCTAAATACTAAATTTCATGAAAATCGTTGGAGCCGATTCCGAGATTCCAATTATATATGTCGTGGATAACGATATCGTTTTATTAAGTTTCTCAATTGATTGTTAACACAGTAGTGCGGCAAACGCGGTGACGTCAGTTGTTTTGCAATGGCGGCACGTGGACAGAGTCGTAATGGAAAGTGAGGTTGGCTCGATCAGTCAGTCGACGTTGGGACACGGACCGAGACACTTCTCCGTTGCGAACCTGTCGGTTTGTCTATCTAAGTGTGTTAACTGAACATTGTTATTTATACTGTGGTTAATATTGTGAATTATAAAGTTACAAGTAATAAACCTCGTACCAAGTCAAGATGATGACGACTCTATCGCTCAGCCGTCGCTGTCTCCGACATCAGAAGTGGGATGTAACTCGGTCAGCTCACGTGGAGAAAACAGTGTAGTGATAATGTGTGTGCTTCTGTACGCGATGGAAATAACCGATAATGGCGATTCATTGTCACTATAAAGGAGACATTAAGCTACATGAAGATTGTTCTAAACTGAAGATCACAAGCTGCAGTCATAGTGCGGCGATTAACTAAGTGGGGATCACTTGCTTTCATTGTGATGGACAAGGACACTATGGGTCTAACTGCCCTGAGCGGAGCAGCAGGAAGGCGAGCAACAGTACTGCGGCCAGCCAGGTCAAAGAATAGTGAGTGGATCTGTAGTAAGCGCACCAGCTGCAATTTTACGTCACTCCGGTGAGCAGTTTCCATTTTATTACTCGGGTATATTGTATGGTATACGACTTTACGATAGTGTGGCTTTGACCGGTGTAAGAAAATATTATTTGAAATTCTTTTACATGTTTACCTGTTAATTACTTGCGATACGAAGTTTAGATTGCTGTGCTTGTTTAGCTTGACAGTTCATCGGTCTAGCGTCATATTTTCGGCAGGTTATATCAGTTTTCCAAGATTATGGCACCATTATATGCCTTGATTTGCATCGGTGAGGTAGATTGAGAGCATAAACATAAGGCGATAGGACAGCAGATCCAGACTTCAGGCGATCGAAGTTTCAGTCGGCAACGGTGAAATTT
This sequence comes from Clostera curtula, assembly GCA_905475355.2. Taxonomy (NCBI): domain Eukaryota; kingdom Metazoa; phylum Arthropoda; class Insecta; order Lepidoptera; family Notodontidae; genus Clostera; species Clostera curtula. The sequence goes on from FR997795.1 coordinate 3,442,824, forward strand.
CACAACTGCGGTAAAATAGGTCACCGACCGTCCGATTGCCGTTCCAAAGGCGAGGTGAAAGGCAAGGCAGCCAGTGCTGTCACTTCGGCGTCAAGCTCTGCGGGACCGAGGCCGCGGTCGGACTTAATCTGTTTCAGGTGCGGCACCGCCGGACATTTGGCAACGAAGTGTCCACGTGGCAACAGCGGAGGAGCTGGCGCGGCAGTAGGCGCAAGCAGTTCGGAGCAGCGCCTGCAGCAGCGGCGAGTAACGAGAGGCATGTGGAAGTTTGCTAAGTTCACCGTTGCAATGCATTGGAAGCTCCGCGCTTCGTGTAACGCTGTTATAATGCATTGGAAGCTCCGCGCTTCGTGTAACGCTGTTATAGTGCATTGGAAGCTCCGCGCTTCGTGTAACGCTGTTATAATGCATTGGAAGCTCCGCGCTTCGTGTAACGCTGTTATAGTGCATTGGAAGCTCCGCGCTTCGTGTAACGCTGTTATAGTGCATTGGAAGCTCCGCGCTTCGTGTAACACTGTTATAATGCATTGGAAGCTCCGCGCTTCGTGTAACGCTGTTATAGTGCATTGGAAGCTCCGCGCTTCGTGTAACGCTGTTATAGTGCATTGGAAGCTCCGCGCTTCGTGTAACACTGTTATAGTGCATTGGAAGCTCCGCGCTTCGTGTAACGCTGTTATAGTGCATTGGAAGCTCCGCGCTTCGTGTAACGCTGTTATAGTGCATTGGAAGCTCCGCGCTTCGTGTAACACTGCTATAGTGTATTGGAAGCTCCGCGCTTCACGTAGCTCCGTTGCTGTACGTCGGAACTCCGTGTTTTGTGTAGCCCGTACTGTTACGTCGGGAGCTACGCGCTTCGCGTACAGTTGACCATTGAAAGCTTGGCGCTTTGTGACTCGGGGCACCCCGATAACCGTACGAGTTTTTCCTTTTATTACGTTTCACACACAACGACAATGAAAGACGCGCGAGAACGCGCTGACTGTCAGGATGGTCGTGTGGCATATTGAGTTAACGTTTTAGTACTACTAGCGCCATCTATGCCGCCTCCGTGGCATTACTCGCGGATGGCGCTGCGCATAGATTCTGAAGAGCTGTGACGTATCGAACGAAGGAACGAGTAAATGGATGGTTTCGCTCGCGAATGAAGTGAGTCAGTGGTTCGGTCATCGCAGGAGTGGATGAATGTTCTATTCATTCTGCCCTGGAACACCGACAGCACCGCACGTGTGCATCTTAGGTGGGCCTTGGTGCAGGCCTTTGATTTTCAAATCAGTTATCGTGAGGGACGTCGTATGGCTCGAGCTCGTAAGATCATCTGTTACCACTCGACATTTCCAACATGCGCTCAGGTGTCCTACATCGCAAGGTACAGAGAAATAATCGGACCCGGTGTCTTCCAATTGTTCCCCGGGCCTTCCGCTGGTCAGTAATTAACCACGTACATAGAAAAGAGTGCCAGTTACGAAAAAGTAAAATTTGATAAAACTACAAGTTAAAGTGGTAAAGTTTGATGTTGGTAATTTAGTTTAAATTCAGAACGAAGAGAAACCAAACTAAATTAGACGCGAAATACAAGGGACCTTTAAAAAAATGTGGAGTTACTTGATGGTGATCGTTATTTGCTGAAATCTTTGACCGGTAATAGAACATAAAAATACGCTCACGACTGTATAAGGAGGATTCCTCTAAGCAGTGTGTCCGTTGAGTTAAATTTGTCTGATGAAGATGGTGAGGAGGATGCCTCCAACAGTAAATAAGAACACATACCTTGGCTAGGTCGCACTACACGCACTAGTCTGTAGTCGTAACTGCAACTCTCAGAGTTGTACAGAGCGCGATGGGCAGCTAGTGGTGTGGCGGGGACCCGGGTCTCGAGAGAGACTATTTGTATGGCCCTGTGTGGCCTGGGAGTCGTGGACTCTAGTTAAAGTGTTGGTCGTATCGCTTGGAGCGATGACGATATGGGTGACATGTGAATTGTCACTAGCTGCTGGGACAGCTGGGCCATTTGTTGTGTACTTATTGTCTTAAACTTACTGTTTTAAAGTATCAGTATTGAGATTTAAAGATTATGGGCTTAGAGGAACCTTTCGTGTTAAAGTTGTTGAAATTATTTGTATGCTAACGTGATCTCTGTTAACTTGATTCTTAAGATACGATTACGGACCATTAGCATCAGGTTGGCCGAACGTGAAAATGTGCCTCAGTTGGTTATTTTGTTACAAGTACACACGAGGACGTGTGCTTCGTCAGAATGGCCGTGTCGTGGATAACGATATCGTTTTATTAAGTTTCTCAATTGATTGTTAACACAGTAGTGCGGCAAACGCGGTGACGTCAGTTGTTTTGCAATGGCGGCACGTGGACAGAGTCGTAATGGAAAGTGAGGTTGGCTCGATCAGTCAGTCGACGTTGGGACACGGACCGAGACACTTCTCCGTTGCGAACCTGTCGGTTTGTCTATCTAAGTGTGTTAACTGAACATTGTTATTTATACTGTGGTTAATATTGTGAATTATAAAGTTACAAGTAATAAACCTCGTACCAAGTCAAGATGATGACGACTCTATCGCTCAGCCGTCGCTGTCTCCGACATATATAAGTATATACACACACAAGAATTGCTCATTTAAAGATATAAGATGTAATTAGAGGAGGCCTGACTCAGTAGTAATATATTATCCACAGTTAATGATCAAATTACAATACTTTTTCAGATATTTCCGATCTATAGCCACAATTCACCTCTTACATAATTCACCGGATCGACTCATTGAAGATCTGAAACTTTACGAGATCATCCAATCTAGTAACCTAGCCGTCCTACCTAGCCAGGGGAACACACGGTCGTTGAGGCAGCAATCTGTGCGTTATTTAACCTATCTGAGATCATCAAAGAGTAACAGTTGAAAAGTAAGTAAAACGAAACATATCTCAGATATGTAACGTTTTGGTAGCAAACAACGGACACTTTACGCAAAGCAACTACAGAGTCTCTTGCCGGCTCTTCTCTGTAGAGCAGCTTTCCGAACCCGTGTGGTAGTTTCAGCATGAATGTGGGTGGACGCAAGGGTTGTGAGCGATTAAAAGAGATGGATGGATTGTAAGAATGAGGAATAGTGTATGAAAGGTGTAAAAGTGTGAATGTAGATATAACGACTGATACGTGTGTGTGGAGACCACCTAGCGTGGGACAGGGGCTGTAAGATGATAATGTTAATTTTAAATATGACGATTTTTAAGGGTTTTGTGATATGACCTTCGTAAATAAAGTTCCTTTTGAGTTTGAGTTTTATGGATCGAATTGGCAATTGAATTTAGAACGCGCAGCCAATACAAAGGTAATAGGTCTGCACATTTCGAAGGGTAGTGTACCTAGGGTAACTAAAATCGATGACGTTTAATGGTTGTTTCACCCTCGGGCTAACCCTCGCCCTTACCTAACAAAATTATCGGAAAAATATATTTCACAATAAATAAATAAGCGGCGAGGAATGTTTACAGAGACAGTTATACCACAGAAGCCCAATAATAAAAATTTATTACTTAATATTAAATTATAACCAGATCCCCTGAAAGATAAACACATCAGACATATTAAATTGAATTTTGTAAAACCTGGTCAGTTTAAGTCAACCTACTTATAATCTGGACTTATGGCCCACCACGGCTTCGTACGGGTATATTTAACATAAATATAAGATGTCTTTTATAGTTAGAACAGTGGTACACATCCTATTTAAAACAATTTTATAATACATTTTTATAAATTACTAGTGGCCCGCCCCGGCTTTGCCCGTGCAAAGCGGGGGTGAGTTATACATATAAACCTTCCCCTTGAATCACTCTATCTATTAAAAAAAACCGCTTCAAAATCCGTTGCGTAGTTTTAAAGATTTATGCATACATAGGGACGGACAGAAGAATGCGACTTTGTTTTATACTATGTAGTGATAACTTAAGTATTATTCCGAAATGTAAGCTATATTCTTATAAAGTTTCATCGAAATCCATTCTGTAGTTTTTTGCGTGAAAGCGTACCAAATATACGTTCATAAAATAACAAGACGCGATAGAGGTCAATTTTCCGCAATACACCACAAACACCCATGCACACAGGGTTCATTGCGATTAATTATACTTTCAATATATTTGAACAGCGAATGATAAGCAAAATTCCGAAACACGGTTTAGCATCCTGTATTCTGGCCACGGCATCATCACTACATAGTATAAAACAAAGTCGCATTCTTCTGTCCGTCCCTATGTATGCATAAATCTTTAAAACTACGCAACGGATTTTGAAGCGGTTTTTTTTAATAGATAGAGTGATTCAATGGGAAGGTTTATATGTATAACCCACCCCCGCTTTGCACGGGCGAAGCCGGGGCGGGCCACTAGTATTCTTATAAAGTTTCATCGAAATCCATTCTGTAGTTTTTTGCGTGAAAGCGTACCAAATATACGTTCTTAAAATAACAAGACGCGATAGAGGTCACTTTTCCGCAATACACCACAAACACCCATGCACACAGGGTTCATTGCGATTAATTATACTTTCAATATATTTGAACAGCGAATGATAAGCAAAATTCCGAAACACGGTTTAGCATCCTGTATTCTGGCCACGGCACGGTGTGACTGATGGCGCGAATCAAGCCGAGGATAGGTCGTGCTCCGTCCTCCAAGCTAAGGCGATTGTCACAGATTTGGCACGGCACAGTTCAAGGAGTTTAGTAATGTGTGTTTGTTCTTATTGTTACCTAACGTGTGGTTAATTCAACGCTGCGAGATGAAATAGCTATACGTTTGGAATACAGAAAAGCTAAATAAGCAATAAAGATAACTTTATAAAATATCGTACGGAGTTGGTGTATGGTGTTTCCACAGGATCGTGCTGCGTGGGGATCTATGGCAGATTTTTATATATTTTATACTTGCCAGAGAATAGGTTATCTAAACAAATCTAGGACTGTTGAAATCAACAGTTCGTTAATACTGAAATTTATAATCGCGAAAATTAAGACATCATTAAGGTCGTTAATAATTTATGTAATGGTTATTTATCAAATAAACATAACAAATTAAATGATAATGTATGTACGACTTTCAATGACATAGCGGTGATTACTAAACTAGTCAAGGTAATATCATCAATCACATAAAACAACGCAGAAACGTATAAATGGCAAAACTACGCATTACAAAGAGTATTTATGAGGTAAAGTGTCTAAGATAGAAGTTTAAATTGCACCATAAGTTTATTAAATGATATGCAGTTTTTGATAACAGATGTATCTGCTGCAATGAGTACCAAGCTTTATTGTTGGCTATAACACCCAAAACCAACATTTTATAAGTTATTAGAAGTCCCCCGTTGAATGACTTCAACATTCACCAATGAGATAAGAAGCAAGGGTTTTCGATTGGACACGAAGTTTTAAGTAACAACGTGTTATTGTGCAAAGTATGGCGATGACGAAGATATTTTTAAATACTAGCCAAGGTCGTGATGACATGCATGGAGCGATAGGTGCCGCTCGCCGTAACATACCATGCTGCAGTACAAGTACCAAACTTAGCCATCTTGGAATTAACTCCTATAGGTCCTGTATCTAGTACATTTAGCCAGTTATGTTATCGATGTGAATTATAAAAATAATATGAAAACATGTGTCTTATTATTCATCACTAATGGATATCACATCCCAAACTATGAGTATTAATAAAAAAAAAGGCGAAGCTAAAACAAACAAAAAAATTTAGTTCTTAGAAAATCTTAGTTCAACCAATCCAAATGACTGTATCAGATGATAGAAATAAACGAGTGAATGGATGTGAAATAACGTTTCAATGGGAAATGAATGAAAAGAAATGATCTTTTTCCGGTCGTTAACCCTATGGAAATAAATCAAATCACGTAGGTACGTATGTCATTGCAACTAGCTCGGTTGTCGCAAGACTCGACCTCACGCGATATCGATATAAAACCGTTGCGTGGTGGGATTTAAGTTGTTGATGTCTTTGTGCGGATAATTCATTATTTTTAAAGGATTTATTTTTATAAAGGAGAATAGGACTACCTGGCAACATCATTGCCGTAGCCCACAAACGACCCACTGCTAAGTTTGGTCCACATTCGTGAAAGGAAATCCTCCTACTCTGCCACGAACATGTTTAAGTGCATCCTGTGGCATCTGCATTTAGATTTAATAACTTAGGCATTATGTATTTATATAAATGTAGAAACTACTGGATGTCCTAAAATAAATAAAAATAAACTACCTATCAACAAATTATACTACACTAACAATAAAAAATTAAATGAGGAGATATCACGAAGTTAGGACACATAGGGGACCCAAATGCCATGAGCGATATGATTATAGTACAAATTGTTAATGCTTCCAATTATCAAGCCCATATAGAAATATACCTAGCGACACATAAATGATTTCCATTAGAAGTTAACAAAGGCGATTCGATTGCGTTTTTATTACCTAACTAGCGACCGCCCCGGCTTCGCACGGTGCAATTATGCATGTACTATACATACAAACCTTCCTCCTGAATCACTCTATCTATTAAAAAAAAAAGCTTCAAAATGCGTTGCGTAGTTTTAAAGATTTAAGCATACATAGGGACAGCGACTTTGTTTTATACTATGTAGTGATAGTGACAAAGCGCGACAGAAGTTACAGTCATTCCGCCTGACACCTTTCGTGACCAATTAGTATCAAACCGTATATGGTTCTTGTGGTGACGGATTTAAAATACATAGTGTCACCACCCCATTCCATTCCGAGGGGTATCGTAAGAGCCGCCAAAAGGAAATGATAAAATCGATAACCTAGCCATAATCGTGACACGAAACCCTGTGCCAACCCGTCTGGCCAGCGTGGCACAGTAGGCTAATTACCCTCCATGTTGGATGAGGCCCGACCCAGCATTGGGTCATTATGAGCTGAATATTAGTAGTAGTATCAAACAAATATCAATATTGAAGATTGACAGACAACCTAGCCAACACCTTATGCCAAACCTTGCCAGCGCGGCACAGTTAGCTAATTTCCCTCCAAGAACTTGGAAGAGGCCCGGGCAGTCAGTCATATAAGAGCTGAAATGGTGATGATGATAATGATAACCACGACATCTGCGTAGACAACATAATCGAGGTTTACTAAACGTTGCAAGGCGTCGTGTGCTACGATGACATGAACAGTGGCTCAAAAACTGTCACAGTTACACAATAGTGTTCCAGCGCAGGCATTATTGTCGTACTAGACTCGTTGCATTGCAGTAGCGGCTGTCAACCGATTGCAATGCAGGCGGGTCTATTCATGCGCAATTGGTTTGCACACGGCTAGAATAAGCTGCATTTAAATTCATCATCATAATTTCAGCCAGTAAATAATCCAATACTGAGTCGGACCTCCTCCGATTAAAGGAGGGAAATTAACCTACTGTGCGACGTTAACCAGACGCGTTGGCGCAGGGTTTTGTTTTAAGTTTCCCTTCTCTTGTGGCTGTGATCTGTCGCTTACGTACTTTTAGTCGGCTCTTATAACACCCTCAGGACGGAATGGGGTGGTGACATTTATAGTTAATCCGTCACCAGACTAACCATTGCTTAGTATATGACACTTTTGATAAATGTGCTTACCTGACACCGACGCGCACACTGGACTCGTCACCGGACATGGCTGCGCGCACGCACCTGTGCAAATAAGTCGGTATTGCATTAAAGTGCACTTTGTTATTGTTTATAATAGTTTCAGGTCAGTGCCATGCACCAAGAGGTGGCAATGTGTTGACAACACACACACAAACACACTTAACACTGGCTGGTAGTTAGTGTTTTACTTTGAGTGTTCTTTGAACTTTGAATGCAGACTCCTGGCCTCTAATGGTAACCAGGTAATGTTTTACAAAGATAGCAATGTGATATAAAGTAATGTTTATAAATATTTATTTGTACTTATGTTACTGCCAAAATTAGACAACTACTACTCAGCCCACAGCTGACCCACTGCTGTGCCGGGCCTCCACATAACACAGGGAGGGTAATAAGCCTACTTTGTCATGCTGGCCAGATGGGTTGGCACTGGGTTTCACTTCAATTTTTCCTTCTTTTGCAACTAGGATTCTGGCCTTGTCATTTCCTTTTGTCAGCTCTTACAACACCCTCATGATGGAATGGGGTGGTGAAACTATATATTCCATCATTACATGGGTAGGGTAATTGCACACCAAAACTACTGTCTACCCAATACCGGTCAAGCCAATACCGGTCAACCCTGATCTGCTTAGCTACCAGTATTTACACAGAACCTTGCAGTCTCCCCTCTGCAACCCATGTAGTGGGTACACCGGTAATTATATAGATAGACCAGCTGTCAGTTTTCGCACTACTGCCTATATGCAATGGCTGCCATAAATGGAAGAAGAGAAATATAACTATGTACTATATTTTGATAATAAAATTGATTTTGGTATTTCAATATAATTGTGATACATATACAATAACAAAGATGGTATGTAATATACTGGTTACAGTCAGCACAGGATTATTTGCTTATAAAATGAGGTTGTAATGAGGTTTAAAAATATCAATCATGACTCTAATAATACCTAAACAAAGTATTTAAATGAAAACAATAAGTGTATATTTGTATCATGATGATGATGATGAAATGCTTTAACATTAATACTATACATACATGGAACAACAGATTATTGGCACCTATCTAGGTCCAGTCCAGTATAGTAAAAGTAGACAAGACCATCTATGAACAACTCTAAACATTATAACAAATGCTCCAAATTATAATAACCAATTTATACAGTATATTTGTTCTTTAAGGTTTAATCTCATTTGAACTTTCTTTACTCCAGCAATTAATCTATCATACATTCACATACATAAATTCAGAATGTAAACAAATATTTGAGTTATGAATACCTCAGACCTCAGACTATTCTTTCAGTATCTTATCTCTATGCTATAGTGATAATTTTTTATATCAACAACTATACAACTTATGCATTTCGTATTACCAGGTGCAATCGTTCAGACGAAATACTATTTCTAAATTTATTTATTATTATATCTGACTGGATACACACAGATAAAGTACAGGATTCGTAAAAAAATACGGTCTGTGCGAGCGACGATTGTTGGTATAGATTACCGTTAAAACAGCGTGATACCAAATCGTCACAAGAAAAATAGAACCGACTGGGAAATGAAAGCCTTTAACGTTAAAAAGAAATACTACAAATTAAACTTACTGCGGTTAGAAATATCCCTTATTTTCCGTTGCAAATAGATCACATTTCACGAAGACACTAAAAGCGAGTCCCCTATAACAACAAGGAGCAATATTTTGTAATCATTTTCACTAATATCACAAGATTGAGTTTTTGTAATGATTGCTCTAAATGTTGATAATCTCATAAAGTGTGCTCACATTGGTCATTACTACCTAATTATTAAGAGATACATATTTATGAAAACGAATTAAAATTATTTCGGCAATCAGCTCGCACAGTTCAATAAACTCACGTTCATTCACAAAAATATAAATAAACCGACTGAAATTGGTTGAATTTGAAGGCACAGATGTCGCCGCAATCTCAACTCAACTCAGTACTGCCACTACGGAAAAAAATATTACGTGACTGACACCGAGACTGACAGAAAACCGGATGGTGGGAACGTCCCGTGTCAAAATGACACCCGTTAGCACTGTTGCCATATTATATTTACAAATACCACTAATGAAAAAACAAATTATTTAAATATGTACAATCAAAATATTCTAGATAAATACAAAAAAATATAGTACACTCGCGTGCCCCGATGAACGTTGAAGTAATTATCTAGATTTGTGATGTACTCGATGTGCTATTCTGCGAACATTTAGCATCATCATCATCATCGTCAGCCCACACTAGTCCACTGCTGGACATAGGCTTCCCCTAAAGAGCGCCATAGCGCCCTGTCTTCAGCTTGACGCATCCAGTTGCTACCCGCAACCTTTCGCAGATCATTTAGCAACATTTAGCAAGTATTTTGACACGAGAATTTTAGATTGAAAATTGGGGTGCTTTTTGATATTATGTCAAAATAAGGCGAAAAAAATGAATATTATAAATTAAAAAAAAATACAGTGTATTTAAGACTTATGGTGGCAATTTTTCACGAAATTTCGAGGAAATAAAATGTTTGTGCTTATGATAAAAATAAAAAAACAAAATCTTGGTTATTTAAAATTTTCACGTAAATTTCACGTAAACTTGGTTATTTTTTTGTTTCAGAAATTATCGACACTGGTCCTAATCGGGTTAACATTTCTCAACATTTTTCTAATTAAATGTCATTAGAGTATCTGTTTGTAAATATTAAAATAACCGCTTTTTACTAAGTGCATTTGGATTTAAACACACCAAAACCACATGTTTTTAATATTTTTGCCAGCCTGTTTCGGCTAATCCCTGAAATGGCTGGATCTATTTTGAAAGGACTATCACTGGCAGATAGATAATTTAACAAGGAGTAACTTTATAAACAAGCTTTCAGAAGCCTTTTTTGGCAAACTTTGCCGCCGCATTTTGTAAATGTCTTTTGAACTAAAGAGTTATTATATTATGCTTATCGTAAACTTTGCGAACTGAACAATATTTTTTTGTTATATACCACGCGGACGAAATAGCGGGAAACAGCTAGTATAAAATATAAAAATTAGTCGAAGTTTTTTGTGGATATTGATTTCTGTTAGTGTTGTGTTGGTGTTGTGCATTATTTCGTTCTACAATAGCGCCTTGAGTTACAGAGAGCGCCATTGTTTTTAAAGTTGCATTCTAATATTAACATTCAGACATTTCTAGATTATATTGATTACAAGCATACACCAATATATTCCAATGGATTCTCGATAGATTTAACGGAGTTGTCGCTTTTGATATTGTTTTTACTATCAATCACTGCGCACACCTCAAAACGTGAAAACTACCAGTGAAGGCGCCAGTACTCTCAAAACGTGAACTAAATTCTTTAGTAGCTCGTTTACTAATAACCATACTTATCGACAGATGGCGCTGCATTAAATATTTAGAGTAGTCGAAGAATTTACTTGGGTCTCAGGAAAAGCATTATTATTATGTACAGTGGATTTAGAATAGGTTTTGATTTATCCATGTACATTTTTATATTTTTATAAAACGTTTGTTTGGGACTGCCTATCAGACGTCTACTGCTGAACATAAGCCAATAGCCACAAACTACGATCACGACCCCCAGCGTCATTTTTAAGGTCGCTATTCCGCCTAATCCTGGTGGTCTCACACTTTTTTTAACTGGACGCGTGTGCAACTTCAGAACTTTTTGCCCAAACGGCCATTCGTTCTTTGGGCAACATTCTCACTGCCACTTACTGTGCAACCCTTCGAGCTGTGTCATTCGCTCCGGTTCTATTTTCCGATTCTATCAAACGCAGTAACTTCGAGCAAACTCTCACCATTTGTGAGCTCCCTAGGCACTAGAGCACTTTGCTAGGTTCTGAATTAGTTGATGCTAAAGATTAGCATCAGACATAGAGGTGATGGAAACAGTTAGGTGTATGTTTAAATTACAAAAGGATTAACATAACTTACTACTGCTAAAGAAATATTAATAAGTATGTATGTTTATAATCAATAAAAATATTGTAGACAGCCAGACCATAGGTCAATAAGCACAGTGCTGCTTGGCGTCCCAAATGAAATCGACGAACTACCTAAAGTCGAACGACGACGGTTGGAGTACGATGGATGCACCTATCAATTTGGTACAGACGTTAAATATGCTTTATTTTTAGTGCTTAAAGTTTTAGCTTTTGGTGGTAAGTTTTAAGATCAATGTTCATATGTTTCGATTTTTAGTGCTTCTAGCTTTTGCTTTGGATTTTTAGCGCAATATAAATGCATGTTTTGTAAAGTGCGCGATAAGATAAAAAATCGTACCGAGAGACACATAGTAGGTTGTGACTTATTTCACTTTTTAAAGTAAACCACTGTACCGATTTCAGTGAAATTTCGATCATTCAGCACGGTCTCATTAAATAAAAAAAAAGAATTATAAAAATAGCCCTAAAATCCACGGAAATAATATCAGTGACCAAACATAAACAATAACACAACTTTAATAAACTTAGAAGTTGTTAGTCGGGTAAAATACGATAGAGGAATAATTGACATATGTGACAATGCACATTATTTCACGTAAAAAGGAAAGCAAAATTCCGCCATTTACCTATTTATTGCTTTCTTTAAGTCAACTGTAGTTAAATATTGACTCTATGGGGCGAAAACCTACAACAGGCAAATACATTTACGATCTTAGAGTAATAACACGTAGAGTAACAGTTCTATACAAATATTTTTAACGTGAACTAAATATATATTATTTTAGAATAGAATAGAAGCTTTATTCGTGGGAGATATGTGATGGATTTCGACTACGGAAATCTACCTCAATTTAAAAAAAACTTGCATACAATCAGTGTGCCAACCTGTCGGACCAGCGTGAGCGTAGCACAGTAGACTTATTTTCTCTTATGAACTTGGAAAAGGCCTGACTGTGCAATGGGCCATTTAATTGCCGAGATACTAATGCTGTTGAAGCCAAGTAACCAAAGTAAAAATAGTCATAATAAAGGTCGGCGACACTGACTCACCTTCTGAACCTAAAGTTTCTGTGCTTGCGACAACAATGCGCCAGTTTATTGGCTGGTGTTATAACCATTGACTATATCCTTATGGCCAAAGGGTACACGGTTACAGTAAACAATTATTATTTTAAATTGTAGACATAGGCACTGATTACGAAAGATAGATGGCGAGAGCCATACTAATAGTTTGTGATTCTAATTTAATTTAGGGAAACAAACTCTACCTACTAAAAAAGAATAAAACCTTATCATGGACAATTGTAAAGCTTGTAACTACAACGACATCAAGAAACACTAATTTAAATGATTTTATAAATGGCAACATTTCCCAATTGAATATTAAAACTACATATATTACTACAGTTTCATAAATATCGAAAAGGGCACATTTCCGGCGGTAAAAAAAATATTCCCTGTGCCCAGTATGTATAACGACACGGTTGGCGCAGTGGTTGAGCGATCGACTGCTGCGCAGCATGTCGCGGGTTCGATTCCCGCACGGAAGAAATATTTGTACGACTTACAAGTATTTGTTTCTGGTCTGGGTGTTTTCTATCTATATTATGTATGTATTTACAAAAAAAATGTATATAAGTAGTTTATCATCCATCTCGTTACCATAACACAAGCATTAAGTTGCTTAGCTTGGGACGAGATGGCGTTGTGTGAAATGTCCAAGGATATTTATTTAATCATACTCGCTGCATATGTATGAGGTATGAAATCGACATAACTTGGGAATTTGGTGGTTCGTGGGAAAAAATGTATTGATACCTTTTTGTAGAGAATTTCACGACTAGGGTTCATGATTTCTCGAGCTTTTCAATTTCTCGGGTCTCGAGAATTCTCGAGGCTGATTTCTCGGGACTCTCGGGTTGTCGAGAAATTTACATTTACGTACGTTTTCTCATATTATTTGGTTCCAATTGCGTCTAAAAATCAGTGGTTTTCCTCTCAAATAAAAGTATCAAATTAATTGTAAAACTTTCATCGATGTTATTCAAAAACATTAATCTTATAAATATTGTTTATTAAAATATTTGAGAAAAAATATTATTCCGGCTCATAATCATAATGACAGCACCATTTTTAGTTGGTTATTTAGAACCGTATCAGCCGTATCAATTATACCGCGCCCCGGGGGCCCCGCCGTGCGGAAGCAAAAATTAATAAAAACTTCCCAATTTTTTTTTCTATTTCAGAGGCAGGAATATTAGAAAATCTAAAGTCATCATCAGCTAAAAATCATTTAATAAATCAGTTTGCCGAAAAAAAGGAATTTATTTTCTTTTGTGAGAAATGTTCGTTGGTTTTTTAACATAAACATATAACATAAACAAATGAAACATATGATTCATGGTCAAATACATTTTTATACGGGGCCCCACCAAGGCACGCTACGCCCCTGGTCTCTTCAGAATTCTTTAGGCAGTGTCAGGTTAACATCACGAGATTACTGCCAAAACCACTTGTCGCGGTATTTTGATCAGTAGTCCCAAAATTTCTATAGCAATGGGATCATGTCCCTACCTACAAGATGGCAAAAAGTTATCGAACAAAATGGTAGCTACATACTTTAGTTAAATGTAAATAAACGATTTCTTAAAAAATGCGACGAAACTTTTTCCCCAACCTATTATATTAACTTACATTACATTAGGATCACGGCACAATTTTGGGCTGGTTATTTAGAAAAAAAAAACAACTTAAATCTTGTAAACAAAATAGCTTCTTTAAAACACGAAAGAAATCTTAAATATCTTTAACTCAGGTAGAAAGTAAATGTAAATTATAATTACATTACAATCATAGCACCATTTATGGCATGTTAATAGAATATAAACAAATTAAAACTCTGCAAGTTTATTTTCTACAAACGTACATGATTTCTCGAGTTCTCGACTTTTCTCGAGCTAGATTTCCCGGGAACAAAGACCAACGATTTCCCGGGAATTCTCGGCTCGAGAAGTCCCGGGAATGAACCCTATTCACGACCTACTTACATTGCCTAATCTATTTTACGGTAGCTTTTATCGTTTCAGAGATATACCAATTTATTAATTTTCTTTATAAAAGAATCGAAATCTCTTCCTTGATAACCTTGTAATTTGCAAAAGCAAATGACACCAAGAGTCAGAGGAAGTGCCTCTGGTTTACACAAAGACATTTGACCGACCCCGAAATGAACCGGAGACCGTGATCCAAAGAATCTAACAAGGTAGTCAGATCATATGGCTTTGACTACAAATGAAACACAACGCACCAGCGGGACTGATGTGGACATCATTTGCATTGATGTATTCAAGACCTGTGCATGTATCAATGCTAACTCAGCACCGTTTTTCGTCTATTTTTACTGGGCTGCAATATGACATCCTGATACCTATCTCAATATTAATTTTAATTGATGCGTGGTACTAAAGCTATTTTTAAATCTTTCTAAGAACCTAGAAAACAGTTTTAAATACATTTTCTCTCTTAACAATGTAGGCTTCGAAATTCGACCAATATAGTAAGACGATACACAAGAATAGGTAAAGAATAGGCCAACCTTCGATCAAGGTTTCCCTCTTTTGCAACTAAAGTTCAAATCTTTTGTGGTACGGTAAGTCAGGGCGGGACCAATTTGTTACACAACTTAGTTTTTATGTTGTAAGAGCAAAGCATCCGTATTTCTTTTTCGCCCTTCCATTAATTTCATTGCGGTAGACGCCAGTTTCACTTCATCTGGCTAATTACCAGTAATGACGCGGGATCCCATCTTGTGGGACAACCGGTAATTATTAAATTAGATCAGCTGATCATGCCATAATGAATTGACAGCTGGCAATTTTCACTATACTGAGTACACGTGTAATGACTACCATAGACCGACAATAGGATGGGAGCCAGGACCGTGGGGTTTACATGACCCCCAAAAATATGCCACTTGAAAGGGACTATCCATTCACAATTTGGAAATGTGGTACAAAGTTTTTTTATGTTTAATACGCGATTGAAGTCGGACAGAGTGTGACTTACTGTTAGCATTTCACTGGAGACTTGAGAGTAGACGTTAAGCCGTGTGTTGTGTTAACACGTCATTGTTTCCCATAGGCCGAGCAACTTAACCTGATGGCTGGTCCTAGGTTGCTGACCCTGGGAACCTACGCCAATGTCAAAACTACGTTGGTTGCAACTTGCCATACATCCATAAACGTCCGTGTGGTGACGGATTTAGAATACATAGTGTCACCACCCCATTTAATTCTGTGGGTGTCGTACGAGACGACGACAGGAAATTACAAGCCGATAACCTAGCCGCAAGTGATATAAATCTTGATACGAAACCCTGTGCCAACCCATCTGGCCAGCGCGGCACAGTAGGCTAATTACCCTCCTGGAGGAGGCCCGACTCAACAGTTTTTTTAACATTTTTATGAAATACTTATGTATAGAAAATGTTCGTCACAGGTTCGTTAGGTTTTTTAAAGCGCACCAAGTGGCATTTGTGAGTTTTTTCATCTTGTTTCGTGATACGTAACAATCCTATGTAGAGTCAAATCGGTGCAAATCTTGCAAAATCATACAAAAAATACTTGCACTCAAATCTCTGTAGGAGTGCAAATCACTGTTGCATCAATTTCAATAAGGAATAACGGTTGCGGATATAATTTAAACAGTATAAAAATATTAACAGTACAAATTTTACAGCGGCGCTATCCTCTTGTTCAGATAGAGCGTGGATTTCTGTTAAATTAAAATAACGAGTACTGGCCGGAATATCATATTTCTATGATACTTTTTACAATAAATGGGCTATATATAAAATATATATAAAAATATGGGCTAAGGTTTATTGTAACGTATTTTGGTACGAGCACTCATTAAACATAACTATAAGCTCATTAGAATAAAAGGGTTTCAGAAAAAATGGTTGGATGAAAATGTTGCAAACATACATATTTTTGTTTTAAGTTAGCCACATGAAACAGGATTTTTCAAGGTATTTTACAAATGTCAAATTAGTCTAATAGATCCACCTAACAAGACGAATTCTCGTTTTGTTTTTATAATAGGAATTAAAACCGAAGTATAAATGTACACCTAGATGAATTATAATTTACTTTAAAACTAAGTTAAGTACATAAGTTTTCATTTTAGCTTAATTCGATACTTTTAAATGTGTGATGCCAGACAGATAAAAGCTTTTTCATTAAGTAAATCCTAAGGGATTTACAGCTATTTCTAATGTGCGAAAAGCGCGTATGTGAGGGAAGATAGTGGCTATATCGATAAAGACATTATCAGCGAATGGAACTGGTTGGCGGTCGTAGCACCTTTCTAGCATTAGCCCCTATCTGGATAACTGCCCTTTTAAGATTCCAACGAGTATTCACTGCGAGCTTGTCATTTTGCGCAGTTGTTTCTCGCATGCTAGATAGGTAATTGACTAAAGGATTCTTTTTTGTTTTTCCTTGTATCACTTTACGAAAGGAATTGCTAAATGCCTGGTAAAAGATTTCTTAATTCTTACATTCGCTCTCTAAACAAATGAACACGATTATATTTTTGAATCATAGACAGGAACTTATTTTTTTAATATCTTCCATGACTATAGACGATGGAGGTTTAAATTGTAGATTACAAAACATTAACCTACTACCTAAGAAACTAAATTTAGGTATGTATTTCAGAAATTTAGACCTTTAAACCTGCTGAGTCGGGCCGGGTCTCTGGAAATTATTCTACTATGCTAGAGAAGTTTAGTAGGGAACTGTATTATTATATCTGTGTCGCTACTATGCCCTTCTTTAGGTTAAAAGTATCTTGGTAGTATATTACTTTTAATTTTGTGCACGATTATTTTCCTTTTCCTAGTATTAGGCATTTACATATGTGTAGGAAATTTCGTACTCCTCCGTCGGCGCTATTTTCGTAAAAAGGGTACAAAGGTTTAGATCCCCATAAAAATGACATAGAACTTTTTATATCAGACGTAGATACTCCTTTCATTATCTGATTATTTAATCAATGATAGCGGTAAATGTTTTACAGGTCCGGGGGTGTAGAGGCCCAGTGAGGCGCGGGAAGGGGGTGCGATGACCTCGGGCCAAGTTTACGAGTGCATTTGCACAGTGACACCCTCCCCCTTCCCCTGACTGAGCCTGTATTGCATGCACGCATTATAGTGATGGATTAGGCTGAGCGACGAATTTTGAATGTGTCAACTTATTTCATCCTGAGAGTCCATTTACACTAGTGTAATAGACAGGATACGTGTCACTTCGAGTTTAGATTATGTAATCGCAATTGGATCTCGAGGGCATCGTACAAAGTAAGTAAGAATCTTGGTATACAATCAGGGAAAATTCACCTGGTGTGCAGTAGGATGATTGTTCACTATTCATATATTACAGTATGTTACAAACCCCTATAGACATTCGAAGAGCCAACCAAAAGAAGTAGTTCTGTATTTAAATAGTTTACTATGTTGAAGTTTGAGCGGGATGTCGACATTTTTTATAAACCAGATTCTTATTATGTAGGTATATGGGTTCCAGTGGAAACAAACTTACTAGCTATCATTATTATTGTTCTGCAAGCTTAGTTATAGCTCCTTTATATTTCTTGGTTGCTCTATGGTTCAACTGGTAACCAAAATTTCTAGAAAAATAGTTGTTTGCGTTCTACCTAAACGAACCCATTATCTATATCATTAGTACTATCCTTCCTTTCGTTATATATTTGTAATTCTCGCTCTATATATCTAATCATATGATGAGGTAGATATAGGATTATGTTCAATCACTATTCGCTATCACTACATAGTATAAAACAAAGTCGCTGTTGTCTGTCCGTCCTTATGTATGCTTAAATCTTTAAAACTACGCAATGGATTTTGAAGCGGTTTTCCAAGAGGAAGGTTTATATGTATAAACATGCATAATATTGTAGAGAAACACTGATAAATTTAGAGATTCATCCGAGATTCAAACTTGTTATTAAACTAATTTTAAAGGGTTTTCTGCGTGTATGTTACATTATTTAATTCCTGACGTTTCGTTAAAAAGTGTTTAATTTCAATGTGTAATAATCGCGAAAACCTACGAAGAAATGAAAGTTTGTAAGAATGTATGTTAGTTACCCTCTTACGCAAAAACTACCGTATGTATTTTGATGAAACTTTGCAATATAATAGCTTATACATCAGAATGACACATAGGCTATAAAGTGTAGTGTAGTAAAGTGTCCTCAGACCGCTATTAACCTCCAGCCGTTTCCGTTCGTTTACTGTACAGGTTCGCCTAGGTAATATTGAACTAATGGGAACTATTAAGACTGGATATTGCAATATACTGGTAATGCCTTCCAACCCACCGCCCGTTACCTTACTCAACTCATTTAGAAACATCGCATCGGCAATTTAATTTATTATTTGTAATTAATTTCAGGTACAGACAGGTTCAGGCTCTACTAACTTACACAGAATTTTTGATTAGATGAACTTAAAAGCAACTAAACGTCGCTTAACTAGATGTAATTCATCCCATAGGAGTTTAGGTTTACGGGCTGTGTTGAGTTTAGAATATTTTTTTATGTTCGCTACCATAAGTCTCTATCATTTGTGAATCGATTTGGCAATTGTATTTGTTCCAGATTGGTCCCAAATAAATGTCACCGAATTCGATTTAGTAGTTTCCCAGAAAACATGAATGTAATGAAATCTACAAAGATTTGTAAGAAGGCAATTTTGTAGTCTTTCGACGATTATGTTATTCGAGTCATATACAAACCATAAGTATGTTTATTTAAGCAAAAATTAAAAAAATAAAAGCTAAACTAAATTTGATCAACTACCAACTAAATTAAACAAAAACAAACAGCTAATTTAAATTGACACCGACTTTAATTAGGTTAAAGGTGCCGAAAGAATTTTTTGAAGTTGGTTTATATTTTTGTCATTTTACCTTGTGCAAGTAATTAAGCCTGCAGTAAGATATATATTTTGCTTTGTATGCTATTTCTACTCAATTGCAAAATTATAGAGTAGGATAGGAGTCATATCCTATTCTATGGGAATATCGATTGATAATGTATTATGCTTGGCGGTATTAGCGGTACGCAATGAATTGTTTTCTCTTGTTCCATAAAAGTTATATTCGTTTTATATAGGTTAACCAAATGCTGTATACTTTACGATAATAACGGAACTATCAGCAACCAGAAAAACGACACAGATACTTGAAAACAACCAAAAATCCTACATCGCAATAGCGAAGCTTACAGATAATTTCGCATGGAAAATAATTCATCGGAAAGTTGGCGCCGCAGCCTCTGCCAGAAATACCATACAGTCGTCTGGTTAGATAATCTAATATAGAATATTTATCAGCTAAAGAATTACGAAGGGTCGCTCGTCTTCCAGTTCGATAGAGGGATATAATTTTATTTGTGGAAACATTTTCTGCCTTTTATATAAAGGCAGAAAATGTTACCACAAATAAACCTTTAACCCCTTTCAAATTTTTTAGAGTCAAAAACCCTGTCTTTGATTGGTGATTTTTGGCAACCTACTAATGTTAGTGCCTGTTCAGGACCTGGCACATAACTAGGCAAGAACTCTTGAATTTAGGAAACCCTGTGCCAACTCGTCTGGCCAGCGAGCCTCAGTAGGCTAATTACTTTCCATGTACAGTAGTAGTAGTGCGATGGAGTGGGTTATGAGTAATGGTAATAGAAGTGTGAATAAAGTGATGGGCCGTTCGGGCCGCAGTCCAATACATATACCTATGCGTAAAAGGGGCCTGGTGAATGTGCCCAACAATGGATGTTAACTTACCAAGTCACTACCTAAGAACAGCCTCTAAGGAGAGATTTCTTTCTTGTAATCCCGAAAAAGATAAACTTAAGCCTCAACCCGCATGAACACATTTAAGTATAGAATATTGAAAATCCCGCAACTTGACCCGAGCTGAAGGACATCGTGAGAAGTGGAACAAATTGAAATGCCGGTAAGGAAATTATTTTCTAATAATAAAACGCCTGTAGATGACAGCTCGTACAATTTTACTGCTTTCCGCTGCTTTTCCTACATTATATAACCAAATACTATAGAAACATTCAAATAGAGCCATTAATTACTACATAATTCAAAATGTGAAATTAGAACGCAAGAAGCCGACCTCCTAAATCAACAAGAGAAGGAAAAGATCCCGGTCTTCCTCGTCTTGCCAGCGTGGCACAGTAGGCTAATTTCCCTCCATGACTTTGTAATGATCAACTCAGTCAGTAGATGGACATTTATGTGTTAACACCATGATGATGATGATTTTTATGTATTGGTCTGATGTCATCGTTTATTTTATGCAATAAAGAGTATTCGGTTCTCTTCTAGAGTTCTCTCTCGAAGAGCCGGCACAAACTTATCAAAGTCAAACCGTTAAGCCTACCTACAATGTTTGTTTTTCGCAGTTTAAAAATAGTATTGAAATTAAACACTTTTTAGCGGATTTATCGCGTCGAATGCTTTGCAGCAGTCGTGGTCGCGGGACAGACTAGATGACAGTTGTCTTCAAAAGTATAAAGAAACAGTTAAAATCTACCGCCTATAACTAGTTTTGTTTTATTGATAACGTTCCCTGTGCACGCAGAAATCGCTCACGGTGTCCAGAGGTCTTGCAGATTTGATCAATTTAATGACTAGATCCCAAACAGGTGGTACTTGCCAACCATCCTCTCTATTGAAATTTGGATGTTTTTTAATCTCAATAGCCTCGCTAATGTAATGATTTTCCTTGGCAAGGATTTGAGGTCTGTCTAAGTGGATGTAGTGGTTGGTCTTGTTGAATGTGTGCTCACAAACTTCTACTTCTCAGCCCATAAATGACCCACTGCTGAGTCGGGCCTCCTCCAACTAGGTACATGAAGGGAAATTAACCTACTGTGCCACGCTGGCCAGCCGGGTTTGCATAGGGTTTCGTATCAAGTTTTCCTTCACTTGTGGCTAGGATTTCTGCCTTAGCATTTCCATTTGTCGGCTCCTACGACACCTTCAAGGTGAAATGGGGTGGCGATTTTCTAAATCCGTCACCACACGTAATATCTAATATTTAATACTTATATGATGATTACAATATGTTTTCCACATTTTCCTGCTACCTCGCTATTTGCCTTATTTTCATTACACAGCGCCTATATTCTCGACAGATAAAACTTTCAACTAGCATTATGTAGTTCTCTCAGCCGCATCCAAAATTCGTTCGGGTTCTGGTCTACAAGTGTGAAGTGAGCCCACACACCATGCTTTGGCCGACTCGAGATAACCGACAAATCCTTAAGCCGCGGGTACAATGGGAGTTTTTCCCCAGGCTATTATATTACCAACTAACTACTAAGTATTTTAAAGGTATAGATGTCCTCTAATTTTACAGTGGGAAGTTAGCCTACTGGACGGTTACCCACAGTTGTCGTTTAGCCCATTAATGACCCACTTCTGAGTCGGGCTTCCTCCAAATTCGTGGAGGGAATTTTCCCACAGTACTTAGTGTCAAATCTTTGAAGGGGATATGAATTAGGTACCCATATCTAGAAGGGCATTTGTAAAATTTCAATTCTATGACATTTACACCCTTCATGACCTTTGTGTTTATATGAATGAAAACATTATAGTTACGTGTGTCCGTGTGATGATGGATATACACAATGTCACATCCTGAGGGTGTCCAGAGAAAGAAAATGTGATAGAAAACCTGTGCCAACACGCGTAGGCTGAATTCCCTGCATGCACTTGGAACAGACCCGAGGAGGCAGCTATGAATCTGTTATGGGCTGAGATTAGATGACGATGACGATACGAATGTAATTACATTCCATCAAGACACATTATATTCGAAACATATATTTATATAGAAAACTGTCGCATAGAATCGCGAGAATGCAAATAATCAAAGTCGCGCTAGCCAATACGCAAATACGCTGAGGTTCCCGTCAGATATCATAACAAGGTAGACTGCACGATCAACCCTTGTAAAGTATTAGAGCACTGTTTCAAGTCTCATTATGAAGTTCTACCAGGTAATCCTTGCCAATTTCATCATTAACTTATATAAACCAAGTTGATAAACTGTTAATACTTTGATAAAGTTTAGCAATGAAGTCTAACAACAGATTACAACCCCGCTATTAAATGTATAGATCCGTAGTTATGTACAATTTAAACGTTATGCTTGTACAAAGCAAAAGCAACAAGTCCAATGCAGTAACTTTGTTGTATGTAAATGGGTTCGGCATTCACCGCTTCACTGGAATTATCCCAGTTTATTGCGCTAGTTGCAATTTTTATCACCTCATATAATCTCGTTCGCTGGAAGTATGAAGATCATCAGTATATCGCAGGTTAAGTTGTATAGTATAAAAAGTAAAAAATGTGTGTGAAACAGCTCCTAGTTGCGAGTGTTTGAGCAAGGGGGGAGAGGCGGGACGAGCAAACAAGCGGTGCCGCCGTGACGCGGGTGCGACCTCAGAGTGCACCATTGTTGTCTTGCAGGCAGGACTTGGTGCATACGCGAGCGGGGTAACTTGTCGAATCGCGTCCGCTCATGGAAAAATGACATCTTGTAAGGATTTGGATTTGTTAGATTTTTCTGCCGTTGTTTCTGAAGTTGGTTGTCCAGATTGCAAGTTCTTAATTACGTCAATCTAAGGACCAATCTGGCGTGGACGTCTTTTGGCTGAAATGATGATGATGAAGGACCAATCTTTTTGCCCGCGATATCATATTATTATAGTGCTGCCAGTAAATCACCTGACGTTAAACTTTTATTATGGCGTAGAATAAATACTTTCTTTTGAGTTGATTGTAAAAAGATTTTGACATAACAAAGGGTCTACTACTATGTACATTTATAGCACAAATTAGTTACGACGGTCGGAGACCAATTACTCTAATGAATCATTTAGTCGCCTCTCGCATCACTCTACAAAGACGTCTCCCATCCATCCACAAACAAGTCCATTTAGTATGAATAAGCGTATAAGGGCTATGGGCTCCATCAGAAGGCTCAAAGTCACCAAAGGGCTATGCTCGGAGTTTCCCTGCGAGATCGAATCAGAAATGAGGAGATACGCAGGCAAACCAGGGTCACCGACATAGACCACCGGATTGCCAAACTTAAATGGCAGTGGGCAGGGCATATAGCTCGCAGGACCAACGCCGATGGGGCAAAAAGTCCTCGAGAGGCGACTGCGTTCCGGAAGGCGCAGTGCTGGTAGGCCTCCCACACGGTGGACCGAGGACCTGGTTAAGGTCACCGGAAAGCAGTGGATGCGGGCGGCCCAGGACCGGCCTTTGTGGAGATCCTTGGAGGAGGCCTATGTCCAGCAGTGGACGTCTTTTGGCTGAAATGATGATGATGAAGCGTATAAGCAGGTTTATACGCAAAAAGTGATTGTGTAAACGAGGACATGACATGAGTATACAAAAATTGACTGCAGATATAGATAAAAGAGTATGAAGCCTTGTGTTTATTTATTTTAATCTATTATAATATTCATAATAATTATTTATGTGCTGTTCCTTATGTTCTTTGCGTGTTTATATATTTTATGATGAACAAATTATAATCTTTTTGCTTTCCTACGGTATCGATCTCATTTGGCGTGGATTAGGATAGGGAGTTTATGGTTATGACCTTTGCGATTTCATAAGCTTTCGCTACGAAATCATCGTGCCAATCAAATGTTTTTTAATAAAAGCCAGCCTTTAAATATGCTTTTCATATTATAAACCATGACATAGGCATTAAAAAGGAAATGTCCCGTAACATCAGCCAAGGATATGGCTGCATTTTTTTTAAACGAGACCCCTCTCATTACCTTTATCGTGTGGGCAGTTTACATGTAATTCACGAACACAAATGTCACCCACAGTGCGAGCAAGTGCCTCTGGTTTAGACAAGGGCACTTGCCCGACCCCGGAATCGAACCCGGGACCCGTTGATCCAAAGGCGGTACATATAACCTCTAGACTGCAATGTCTGTAAGGAGGAGGTTCTTTCCTAGTCGGGCAGCTTCGGTTCGAGCAGTTATCCGCTATGCCCTTCGTCTCTTACTACTTCCATACTTGGCACACAGAGACTTCCATGCTATTAAATATTCAGTACATACAAGCCTTTGTTTTCATAAAGCGGTTTGGATTCCAGCTTCCTCCAGCAATGTGTCCGCTGTCTGCCTGCACTTGTCATGAGCGCGCATAATAAAACATCTTTACGTGCACGTTGCTCAGCGGGCACTTCCTTTTATTCCATTCAATTAGTTGTGATGCTGGCTACCTAAGTGCTTTGAGAAATTCTTAACACGTGCTTATTGACATTCTATAGAAAGCACAAATATATTCAAAACACACGTTTGTCTGGTTCAACTTTCTTGATTACAGTTTTTCCGGGTTACACAGCACTTAAATCATCCACCGACAAGTCGACCTCCTTGAATTTCCTAAAAGAACAATAGCTTGCAACGTTAGCGAGGTTGTTTAGAAAGACTCACCTGCACTTGATATGACTTGCATCCCTTGGGCTTTTTACAAACATGTAATTCACGAACACCAATGACACTCAGACTCAGAGAATATACAAAGACACTTGCCCGAGCCAGGATCAGAAGGTGGCTCATTCAGCCCCTAGACCAACAAGGCAATTCGTTACTACTATTAGTTGGTCTATTATGCTACGTTGGCCGGACGGGTTGGTACAGGTTTTGATTCGGCGGAGAAACGACGCTGCCCGCTGTGTGCAGACATGGGTTTACCCCATGAGCACCTGCTGGGCAGCGGGTCGTGCGCCCAAGCCAAGGGCGGCCGTAACAGGCCCCCTGGTAGGCGCGAGGTGGTCCGGGGCGCAGTCAGCACGGCGGCGCCCATGGCGGTTGACGCGGGCCCGACTATCCGGGCCGCTCCCGCCGGGATATAGGCCGAGTACGGCCGCAGATCCCGGGGCAGGGCACGGGGATGCCCTCGCCCCACATGGGATCTGTGGAGATGCGACGTCCTGTTGGGTGCTCCCGACAGGACTCGATTGCTCGTTCAGCGAGCCTGAGGTGTGGGGGTGGGCCTCCTTGTCTGCGGCGGCGTGGTTCTGCACCAGATCCCACAATGCCGCAACAGGACGCGAGTGGGAGCACTCCGGGGATGTTTAGTGGGTAGGACCCCACTCTGGGGAGAGTCCCACACGCCCCCCCTCGGCCATCCCCGACGGGGATAGTCCATAAAGGATTTGACCCCGGGAGAACAAAAAAAAAAGGGTTTCGATTCGAGGTATCCTTCTCTTGCGGTTTCCTTTTGTCGGCTCTTAGACTGAAATGCAGTGGTGACACTATGTATTCTAAATCTGCCACAACACAGGTCCCATTATATCCCTTTATTCTGATTGCTTTCGAATGCAGTGAGCTGTTGGTACTCATATTCACATTATCTATACTTCACTATCACTACATAGTATAAAACAAAGTCGCTGTCGTCTGTCCGTCCCCATGTATGCTTAAATCTTTAAAACTACGCAACGGATTTTGAAGCGGTTTTTTTAATAGATAGAGTGATTCAAGAGGAAGGTTTTTAAGTTTAATAGATGCATTATATTGTAGAGAAACACTTATAAATTTAGATGTTCATTATTGCACCCGAGCGAAGCCGGGGCGGGTCGCTAGTAATATATAAAGCTGCAGAGTTTGTTTGTTTGAACGCGCTAATCCCAGGAATTACTGGACCGATTTCAATCTTTCAGTGTTAGATAGTCCATTTATCGAGGAAGGTTATAGGCTATATTTTATTTTCAAAAGAATTAGGGATCCGTATGAAAATTGCGATTATGTAAACCAAGGTGTAAAATCGAGAACCTATTTATGCGTGCGCTGCAAAAACTATTGGCAATAGAACAAAATGATGTACTACGGGTTTGTAGGTCTTATAAAAATCTACAAAAAAGTCAGCGAGAGCACATATTTTAGTCACAATAACCGATTTTATGTTCATAAAAAATATGCATAGAGATAAGCACGGTTTCAAAGCACACGCGGGCGAAGCCGCGCGCAAAAGCTAGTATTTCATAATTATGACCATGAAACTTCCGTATAGGGCAATAAAATTTCATTCAAAGAGCTTTCTCCTAACATAAACAGATTAAAACCGTGTAAAGTAATTTCACAGTACATTGCACCATGTATGTCAAAATATTCGCGCAATAACAATTCTAAACAGCTGTTAACCTATCTACAGGGCTCTGAACTCGTCTATTAAATTTTATGGTAATATTATATTTCTCATCATTTGAAAGAAGAAGACGGAATAAGTACAGTCGTTTTTGAAAAGTTCAAAAGGGGGAATTTCGGCGGAAGTATTGCCATGATGATATTATCGTTGACAAATTAATAGCTTGTAATGAAGAATATAATAATACGTTAAATAATAATTTTATTTCAGTTCATTTGGTTGCAACATTTGGTTCATGACATAGAGTTCGAAATGAAAATATATAATGATGATATATCGATGATATATAATATATACAAACTAGACAAAGCTTGTGTCTTGGGCTCTAAGTGTGGTTACCTAATGAGATTGATACAAATTAACGTTAAGACTGTTGTCAAAATGCAACTGAAATATCGAAACACGAGAACTCGAGATTAGACTGGACAATTTTTTTCCCACCATTTGGCAATAGTACTTTAATGTTAGGTATACATTTTACTAACTTTGTTATAAATGTTGAGTCCGGTAGCTCGATCCAGACAGTACGTCTGGAGAGTAGTATTATCACATCTGTGGTCTGGATAGTATTTCATCGTGGTCAGACTTAAGAGGTTTATGTGTATTAGTTACTGCATTTAAAATAAAGATTTGTCTAAGACACTCGGACACTGAATTCTTTATATAGAGAATCCGTAGAGAATCAAAACGGTCTTTCATCATAACTTTTATTACAATTTTTTTATCAATCAGTTAATGTTTGCCATTTTTAAACATGTTTTCAATTCTTTCAAGTTTTTTTTGGGAATGACGCCCGAAAACCTCGCCGCAAAGGAAGAAACACTTGAAACGAAACCCTGTGCTAATCCGTCTGACCACCGTGGGAAATTAGGCTTAATACTCCTTGTTATGGGGGAGGCACGGCTCAGCAATGGGTTATCTATGAGCTGAGTAGTAGAAGAAGTACCTTACCAACCGCCGTACGATCCGAATTTGACCTTCTATATATGCTGGCATACTCCAAAACGAAGGTGAGTGGCTTTTACATTGCTCGAATTCTGTCTCGAAACACGATGGAATATTGGATATGCTCCCCAAGTATAACGATGTTTTCATTGTCCCGCTGTACCAGCTTACCATCCGCTGGTATAGTTCACTAGCTTTAGTGCGCGGCTTCGCCCGCGTGGGCTTCGAACCCGTGCTTATCTCTGTGCATATTTTTTATGAACATAAAAGCGGTTATTGCGACTAAACTATGATAGTTAGATATGTGCTCTCGCGGACTTTTTTGTAGATCTTTTTAAGAACTACAAACCCGTAATACATCATTTTGTTCTATTGTCAATAGTTTTTGCAGCGCACGCATAAATAGGTTTTCGATTTTACACCTTGGTTTACAAAATCGCAATTTTCATACGGATCCCTAATTCTTATGAAAATAAAATATAGCCTATAACCTTCCTCGATAAATGGACTATCTAACACTGAAAGATTTTTTGAAATCGGACCAGTAGTTCCTGAGATTAGCGCGTTCAAACAAACAAACAAACAAACATACAAACAAACAAACAAACTCTGCAGCTTTATATATTAGTACAGATTCTATCGTGATTGTATCATTGGGTCCGTCCTTGATGAACGAAATAATTAGCAAAAACTTAAAAGGATTTCACAGGTTCCCGTTGAATAACTAAAATAAAATAAACTGTGTGTATTGTCTAAGTGCAATATCGTACACGCCTTTATGTACACGTATGTAATATATATACATGGGAATCTGAGGATCGTAAGAGATGACAAAAGGAAATGTCAACGCCGATAACATACCCGCAAGAGAAGGAAATCTTGATACGAAGCCCTGTGCTATTCCGTCTGGCCGGCGTAGCACAGTAGGCTAATGACCCTCTATGTAGCTGGGGGAGGACCGACTCGACAGGGTAGGAACACCCTGTCTCCATAGTAGTGCCCCAGAGAAGATAAAGCGCGCCGCGCTGCAGATCAGAAAGGAGGGCCTCCCAAAGCCCCTGCCAAAATGTTTATGTAATTTCCGTTATGGCAGAAGGCAAGAGAAGTAACAATTCGTGGTAGGTTATAGTGGGTACACCAGTTGCATCTTACCATCTCCTCGCAACTGGAAATCCCACATACCCGTATAAAACCGTATAAAAATAATAATAATAAGGACCGACTCGAAACTGGGTCATTTATGGGCTGAGTAGTTGTAGTAGTATATATTCAGGAGAATTTTTCATGTCAATATCTTTGAGAAGTATATGAACTGTTGACTTCACTTTCAATCTGCAAAATACATTTCAGAATAGGAGTGCAGCAACTGGTACGATAATTTCAATGTTCAAAATCTTCAAGACACTCCTGCGAGCAACGTAATGGGTTCTGACAGTAAACAGCGGATTACACTAAGTAATCCAAGTGTAAGATGGCAAAACACGGTTTCAGACATGTGCCATGCAGCCAGAAAATAAGGATGAGGCAGATTTGTTAATATTTAGCTTCGTATGCTGTAGCTATCAGATTGTGCGGAACGCATTTGATGTACATGTTAAGTGCATCTGACGCTGCTGGATCTTCGATGGGTGTCTATAAGTTGAAACATCTGACCCACCTCCGTGCTTCGGACGGCACGTGAAGCTGTAGGTCCCGGCTATTCTATCATATTTATTGATCGTTTTGTACGTATTTATCCACGTGGTGACGGATTAAGAATACATAGTGTCACCACCCCATTCTATCCTGAGGGTGTGGTAAGAGCCAACAAAAGGTAATGACAGGACCGATAACCTAGGCGCAAGAGAAGGAAATTTGATACGAAATCCTGTGCCAAACCGTCTGGCCAGCGTGGCACAGTAGGCTAATTTTCCTCCATGTGACTGGAGGCGGGCCGACTCAACAATGGGTAATCTATGGGCCTGGGTATTTACGTCAAACGTAGTCAGTAACGTAAGTTTTAATAAATAAGTAATAAAATATTGATATATGACTTTGAATTCATTCAAAGTCTTCAATCAAATATTTTTTTCGTCGAGTAGAGCTTAGCAGACCAAAGAACGGCTTTTACTAAATTTCACACGTGAGGGGTAGCGGGCGGTAATTATATAAATGGCAAAACAATGTTTGCCGGCTCAACTAGTTATTTATAAAAAGCAAACATTGAATCGAATCCACCCTCCTATGTGTTGCAAAAAACAAAATTATACGGTTTTGGCGTAAAAACCACAGACACGATTTACTTTATTACGTTTATAATATTAGTTTAGATTTTCGAAAGCACGTATACTTTTGGGATTGCGGATAAGAGAAAAAAAGGACTTTTACGAATAAAGTGCTGAAACGTGTTCACTAAGTTTTACAACCCTTCTTTGCGGCAAAGGAACTTATTTTCGGATTACTCAGACACTCTCGTTAAGTACGAGACACGTTGTAAAAAAGTTTGTTTAATCAGCAATTATGATTAAATGAAAATTTCTTTGAACTGGAGCCATCTGAAATAATTTCCTCATACATATTCTGATTCATCATTCATTATTTCAGTCCATTAATACCTACCATTCATATAACATCTTTCGGGTGTCGTAAAAGGCGACTAAAAGAACGCAAGAGGCAGATCACCTAGCCCCAAGAGAAGGAAAACTTGATACAAACCCTGTGCAACCCGTCTTGCCAACGTGGCACAGTAGGCTAATTTCGCTCCACGAATTTGGAGAAGGGTCAACTCAGTAGGGCCATTCGTCGTTACATCCCATAAATAGCCCGCTACTGGGTCGGGCCTCCTCCAAATTCATGGACGGAAATTAGCTTAATGGCACAGTGGCGCGTTGGCACAGTGTTTGTATCAAGTTTTCCTTCTCTTGTGGTTAGGTGATCTGCCTTTTGCGTTGCTAGTCGTCTCTTACAAAAACTTCGGGATAGTGTAGGTAAATGGTAATTGTGTATTTTAAATCCGTCATTACCGTCATCAGTCAACGGATATTTTAATCTCTGTAAAATAGGATTTTTATTCCAGGCTACATTTTGTAGTGAAAGTATAATTTGAAGTTGATGAAATATGTGTAAAACATCGGTTACTTTTTTAAATAGAAATATGACTGTTGGTCGTTATGTGCATTTAGTCAGCGTATATTCTTGGCATATTTCTTGACGCTTGCAGATCGCAGCGTAAAGCCGATCCCACCTGCTATTCTGCCATCTTTGGCAGCTGTTACACGTAGTATGTAATATGAAGACTGATTGCTGGTCTTACCCGGTAATAACCCGTTGTTTGACAAGATGGGAAGTTAGCCGTAGCATGTTAGACTTGTGCAGACCCCAATTGACGATTCCAATGAATTGGAAAAAGGGCGAAGAAAAACATAGCTGATATCACAAAGTCGTGTCAGCCCATAAAAGAACCGCTACTGAGTCGGATCTCACCCAAACTCCTGGAGGGAAATTAGCCTACTGTGCCTCGTTTTAGTCTAGTATACCGTCTTTCGCGGCTAGGTGATCTGCGTTATTTGGGTCGCCTCATACGACACCCTCCGGATGGTATAGGTTGGTGACATTGTGTATTCTAAATCCGTCACAACACGTATAAGTTTTTTTTTTTAAAAAGCCCTGCACTATGTATAAACCTATATCGCGGGGGCAGTTTACGCAGGCAGTTACCAACCGAGCACAATGCCTCAGTCGGCGTAGACGTGACTCGGGGTTGTTGGGGCGCATGTTGCCTCGGGGCCGAGGCATTGGCGAGCCGTGCTCGGTTAGTGTGGACACGGCTAGTAACGAATACAAATGATACCCAGACTCAAAACAAGTGCCTCTGGTTTACACAGACACTTACCCGACCCCGGAATCGAACCGGGGAGCCGTGATCCAGATTCGGCACATCCAACCCCTAGACCAAGGCAAGGCAGTCATCAGTATCATAAGTTAATATTAATTGTTGGAAAGAATTAGTGTTCAGCAACCTATTGCCGAGTCTTCTTGTTGTTTTTGTTTTTTTATTCTACTATGATGTCGCTCAAGCATACAGGCATACTACTTCTACTTACAACTTCTCAGCCCATAAATGTCCCACTGCTGAGTTGTGCCTCCTCCAACTACATGGAGGGTAATGACCCTGATGTGCCACGCAGGCCAGACGGGTTGGCAAAGGGTTTCGTATAAAGTTTTTCATCTCTCGCGTCGCTACCCATTACAGTAAATAAAACCTCTTTCTGCCACTAGTAACTTACAGCTGGCACTGGTAAAGCTCTGGTGACCTTATAATTCAGTTTAATACGGGTTCGAGTTCTACTCGTGCATCGATATTAGCAATAAACACGCGACGGGTTATAATATTAACAGTTACACTGTCTTGGAATACGGAACGAATTCGAGTTGTATTTTTAGTCTAACACCAACTTGATATAATGCCACTTAATCGGTTTTTTGACTTATTCAAATGTATTCCTCCGTTTAGCATTATCCTGAATTGTCAGACCGGTTGCGGCGCAGCCTTCGTGATATTGTTTATGCCAAAATCTAAGACTCATTCATTATAGAGCAGATACTTAAAAAACCTATTTCATTATGGGTCATATATGGGCTGATAAAAGAACGTTCAAAAGGTGAAGCCGAAAATATATCAGCGTGTGCCACATAATTGGTTTGCACTAACACTAACAAGTAATTAATGTCTAGAAATGAAATCATTCTTCAATTGTTTGAATGCCTTTTCTATTGTTTTTTGACCCGGGGTAAAATCCTTTATGGACTATCCCTGCCAGCCTGGGGATGGCCAATAGGGGGTGTGTGGGAGTCCCTTCCGCCTCTGTGAGGAGACGGAGGTATACCCACTAAAGGACCCCGGGGTATACCGTCCCGCGTTTGCTGCCCCGTGGGCCCTGGCTGTATCTCCACGGGGACATGCGAGCCTGTCCTACTAGAACTGAATGAGAGAGAGAGAGAAAGAGAGAGAATGTTGAAAAACAGATTCTAAAACTTCCAAGTATTTATTAGGTGTATGTGTTGCCTTTGGATCACGGGTTCCTGGTTTGATTCTGGGGTCGGGCAAGTGTCTTTGTGCAAACCAGAGGCACTGGCTCTGAGTCTGGGTGTCGTTCGTGAATTTCATGTAAACTGCCTCCGAGATACAGGTGCAAGAGTTTCGTTTTGTTTTTAAAGATGAGGTTTCCTGTCAAATACATTACTGGTAGGTATGTGGCAAACTACAACGGACACAATTAAAATACAATACGTTTTCAAATCAGAAAAGATTCTATTTCAGGACGAACAAAAGTCAATATAAATTAATTATGGTTGTGACACGGAACAGCGATTAAACAGCCAGTCATTACAGAGACATTTGGGGGCTAACAGATTATTACGCAGGGAAGATAGGTAATTAATACATATTATTACTTTTTGTTTCTGTATTGCAAAACGCTATAGAATTTACCTTTAAATCTTTCAAGTAAAGTAAAGTACCCATTTAAAAAATTTAATAAAATTATTTATTTGTTTCCTTGAATACTGTAGGTATTTATAATTTGATATGTTACAAATGATTTCGTTATTGAAATTAAACACTTGTTAACGGATTTATCGCGTGTTTATTACATTATTTAATTCCCGACGTTTCGAATGCTTTGCAGCTGTCGTGGTCGGTCGCGGGAGAGACTAGATGACAGTTGTAATAATCGCGAAAACCTAAGAAATCATGATTTCGTTATCTTTTGATTCTGAGGTTTAGATTCAATTATTAGCCACCAACATTTATCTATCGGGGCACTGACAGCTTTGAAATGAACCTTGTTTTTAGAAGGAAAATGTCAACTTATTATATTAGATCTCATAGTACCCAAGTTTTCTCCGTCCAGCCCTTAGATTTTGTGACTATCTTAGGTTTATTTAGTCTACAACGACTACTCAGCCCATACAGCCCACCCACTGCTGAATCGGGCCTCCTCCAAGTACATGGAGGGCAATAAGCCTACTGTGCCATGCTGGCCAGACAGGGTTTCATACCAAGTTTTTCTTCTATTGAGCTATGTTTTCGGCCTATTATCCATTCTTACCCTCAGGGTGGAATGGGGGACACAATGTATTCTAAATCCGTCACCACGTTTCTTAGGTCGTTTTGTAACATGTATTTTCATCTGTCACCAATTACAATAAAGTTCAGTTTTATATTGTAACTAATTCCTAAATCAAATGCACTGCTCACAAACGAGCAGTGCATTTGATTTAGGAACGCCAAAGACTGCGCTGTGCACACGGCGGGCGTAGTTTGCAAATAACTGGTTTGGCTTGAAAGTGTGGACGACGCGACACGGGGCAGGCACACTTTATCGATGGGACTCATAAGCTGCACGTTGTAATTTATACTCTTGAAACTTATAGAAATGTTAGTACTAACAGATTTCGATCACATGGAAACATCAATATGCTTTTGGTATAGATATGTCCAGTTCTAACGGGTTCGGAATAATATCAATATCGAATATCGTCTCGAATATCACTATCACTACATAGTATAAAACAAAGTCGATGTTTTCTGTCCGTCCCTATGTATGCTTAAATCTTTAAAACTACGCAACGGATTTTGAAGCGGTTTTTTTTATTAGATAGAGTGGTTCACGAGGAAGGTTTATATGTATAACACACCCCCGCTTTGCACAAGCGAAGCCGGGGCGGGCCACTAGTTATGTCATAATTACCAAAGTAGAGCGGCCACATTAAGTATACTACTACTTCTCAGCCCTTAAAATACACACTGCTGAGTCGGGCCTCTTCCAACTTGGAGGGTGGAGGGCAACATGGAGGGTAATTAGCCTACTTTGCCACGCTGGCCGGACGGGTTGGCATAGGGTTCCGTATCAAGTTTTCCTTCTCTTTCGGCTAGGTTTTTGGCCTTGTCATCTCCTTTTGTCGGCTCTTACGACACCCTCAGGAAGAATTAGGGTGGCGACACTATGTATTCTAAATCACCACACGGAAAATCCGTCACCAAACGGAAAGTATATGTGTGCAGATTTTATGTGTAAGTCATGTAAAGTCACCCGTATGACTGAGGTCGATGTGAAAGTCCTATGTCTAGCGGTGTGTGAGAAGTTGCTATGTTCAGCAAACAAAGCTATGTTTTCATATAAAAAAAAGAAACGGAAGTAATGAACGGTGTGGATAGTATTATAGAAAAACATGTACATTTCAAATGTACATGTGTAGTACATTTGAAATCTGATTCTTTGGAGTTTATTCAAATCTATTTTTCTTTTCAACTGTAGTCCTTCTGTTTTGCGTTCCATCATAGCGTATCGATTCACATATCCACCTGCGACCATCCTTGGAATCAAAAATTAAGTTATTATTATCTAGTATTTACTCACCACTCCAGTGACCAGAGAATTGACATACCCAAGACCGATCTCATACAATTGGTACTTGTGAATAAAGTTGCTTTTTGGCTATTTGTTGTGTACGCAATCGATAGTTTATATTAAAATTAAATACAGTATGATCCCAAATTTGTTTCATCATTATTTTTACAGCTTTTCTTAATTTTGCTTTACCTTTTCAACGAGTTTCGCGGTGACCGTACTTCTGACCTTAAATTAGAAGTGCTATCAGAGAGGGAATCTTTATGTAATCTTGGAAAATATTACAGAAGATATTTCAAAAAAGATTAGGTAATATCGATTAAGTACCTACACAATCGGAAAGTATGTTTGCTTTCAAGTTACTGTAACGAATTTTCTTGAAAAGGTTTTGGTATATCAATTCTCTAGTGTTTGAATAGGTCACAGATTACTAAATACATAATTTTATTTGTAAAACAAAATAAATAAAAACTAAATTAAAAATTTAAATAAACCCCCGACACAATGACATAAGTACCCTTTAAATAGTAAAAAATAAAAAAAATACATCGCGTTGGGGGACCAGGGGTCAGGTAATAAATAAGTAGGAGCGGTCCCCCAACGCGATGTATTTTTTTTATTTTTTACTTTTTAAAGGGTACTTAGGTCATTGTGTCGGGGGTTTATTTAAATTTTTAATTTAGTTTTTATTTATTTTGTTTATTATTGTATTTATTTTAATTTAAATATTATTTTATACTTTTTATAGGTACACACTTATTATAATGTAGATTTTGTTAAATTGCACGTGATGCGCTTTCATTTGAGACACCACTCGATTATATTTGCAGACATTCGGTTTTTCTTCGCCACTTTCACCCCTCATAACTATTAAACGGCTCACCCGACTTTCATAGAACATGTCTAAGAACACTCGCTTCAAAACTATATTGAAATCGCTTCATCCGTTCGCGAGCTACGAAGCCACAGACAGACAGACAGACACGTCAAACTTATAACATATGACATATTGCGTCGGGGGTTAAAAACAATCAAATCAAGAAGGTTCGAAAATATTTATTTCTTTAACTACGATCCGGATAACCAGAACTGGTGCGCCGTTCTGGTTGTCCCAAACATCACAAACTTTTACGTTATTGCATATTAAATTGCCTCCTATCCTAATAAAAATGAACGAGAATTCTCAGAGTTCACGGCCTATTAGCAAAAGGAAGACTATTAGGAAAATCTCCGATGACTCATATCCCCTTGTAACCAATTACGACCTCGTTCGGAAAGCTCCGGAACACGAACAAAGGAGCTCAAACATGTCAAGACTTGTTACTGGGCGATTCCGATACGAGTCGAGTGGATATAGGGTGTTCTTAAAATAGACGGATAGCAAATGTGTAACATTTTTATGTTTTTTTTTTCAAAAGAAACTCTAGGTACACTTTGAAATTCACATACACAAATGACACCCAGACTCGGAGCCAGTGCCTCTGATTTACACAAAGGCACTAGTCCCGATTCGATTCCGACTCCGGAATCGAATCGGGGCCATTGATCTAAAGGCGGCACAACTAGCCCCGAGATCAACATGGAATCTAGCTCCATGGTTAGAGTTACGATAAGTGGGCGAACAGCTTTTTATGTCAGCATATCTACTACTACTTTTCTGCCCATAAATGACCCACTGCTGAGTCGTGTTCCAGTTACATGAAGAGTAATTAGCCTATAGCGCCACGCTGGCCAGAAATGATGGCAAAGGGTTTCATATCAAGATTTTCTTCTCTTGTTGTTTTTCTTTCTCTACACTACACGGAACATCGCATGGCAACCATACACACACATATAAACAATAGTGTATACTATAATCCCTCGTTTTATAGAGCTTAGCGAACGATTTGTGTTGTGATGGATGAGGGATTAGTGCCTCAGAACAGAAGGTAAATATCGCTACAGCTAAGATTAGGAGGACTTTTAAGACATGTCATGATGATCAGATCTTCTTTAAAGAGGTAGAAGTAGTTTTTTTAAACCTTTTTATGAGCCTTTCTTCGATGTTGTCAGCTAAAGTTTACATCTAGTCATCTCATCACTCTTCTTGACTAATTAATGTCTTGTACATTCCCAAAAACCTTTGGTACTAAAGTGTACTGCATAAAGCGTAAAAATAAAATTATCATCGTATGCAAGATTTTAAGAAGTGTCATTACGAGGTCGCTTATATTTATTCAGTACTTTATCATTTTAAGTTCTGTCCACATAATTTATTTGCTGAGCGGTCCCCTGACTCAACGACGCATGGGACAGAATATTTCGACTTAAATTATACTTAAAGGGTTGAGACTTATTTTCTTAGAGCGTTTATAAAACAGTATATTTTTTAATCTATGGACTTGAGGTATGATTCTTTAATTTTAGGTGTAATTTTTTTTCTTTTTTTAATTATAAATCGAAACCCCTGCCCTAGTTACAGCCTGTATCGCGGGGGCAGTTTACAAACGTATAATTCACGAACACAAGGGACTAGGTATCACACTCAGAGCAAGTGCCTCCGGTTTACACAAATACCGGCCCGACCCCGGAATTGAACCGGGGACCGGTTGATCTAATAGCGGCATATGCGACCCCTAGACCAAGGCGTTCGAATTCATACATAAGTGGTCAATAATATGCTTTTCTATTAGCCTATAATGCGCGTTTAAGAATATTTTGTCACGGCAATTTGTCAAACTTTTGCCGTCATTAAATCGACAAAACGGAGTGTCATTGCCAAAATACCAAGTTTAAATCGACATCATCTACGAATACGGACGCCAAACCCTTTAGGATCGAGCCGGATGGGTTGAGTATAACTATTTGATATCATTAAATATTCTTCTAAAACCGAACCTTCATGCCATATTCTCATAAATCTATGGTTAATTATTGAGGTGAAGATTAACAAAATGGCAATTATGCTTATTAAATGACGCGTTTTAGAAGAAATAAGAAGCTTAGACAAAGTTATAAGCTTCTTGAAAAAATAAACTGGTAACTGATAGATAATATCGTGTCTATCTATCTATCTATCTATCGAAATGAACAATCAACAATAATGTGTATACAGTATAGCTTAATTTACATTTAGCTAGCTATCTTTCGTGTGGTGACGGATTTAGAAGTATCACCACCCCATTCCATCTTGACGGTGTCGTAAGAGCCGACAAAAGGAAATGACAACGCTGATAACCCAGCCACAAGAGAAGGAAAACTTGATACGAAACCCTGTACCAACCCGTCTGGCCAGCGTGGCAAAGTAGGCTAATTACCCGCCATGTAATTGGAGGAGGCCTGACTCGATTGTGGGTCATTTTGGTCTGAATAGTAGTAGTAGCTATCTTTGTGTACATTGTAATTCAAATGTTAGTCGTTCCGTTTGGTCTGCTTCAACCTCAAACTCAAAAGGCACTGTATCAAAGTAATCAAAGGTATTTTTTTGTGTAACCATAGTGAGTAATAGTAAATCTCTGTCTAGACGACTTCTCAACCCAAAAATTGCCCGGTACGGCTCAGTTAAGCCATCTAAAATTTGATGGATGAAAATTAGCCTACAATGCCCCGTTGGGTTGGCACAGAGTATCACGTCAACTTTCTGCGTCTTTAATTTATGGTCAGCCAATTTGCAAAAAGGTAACGCTCCTGCGTGTTGGTGACAGAATACATAATTCTAAATTCGTCACCAAAGTACGTTTATTTGACCTATGCGTTAGCAGTTACGTATTTGTGGCGAACAGCGAGACATGAATATTAATGTAGAGACATGTTCATTCGTCTAATTGAATTATTATTCAAATTCTCAGTTAGTTGTACAAAATTAGTATCGATATAAAATAAGATTAAATCTTTAATTTCGCAAAACTTATTAAGTGAACAAAGCTTCAAACTGTCAAATAATGCAAATAGACATCCTATAAAAAATAATTGCTACGTTAATGGACATGATGACCATTAACTAAATAAATACGTCAATTTTGTAATATTATATAGGGGCAAAAAATAATTAAGCGACTCCCGATTTGCCGACTCTATTATAGTTTTTTAATAAGAACGTAGCACCATTAGTAAAATAAAAAAAAAACACTTACATATCATAGATTCTTTTTCTCGTTTTTATTTCCTAAGCTAATTGATATAAAATAAATAATTTAGAAAGACAGAACTGTTAATCTTAGAAATTCTCCATTGATAACATCCAGCAAAGATAAACGTTGCTTAACCCTCAGAGCGATTGCATTACGCACAGTCCGCTAGGCATTATATGGCCTATGTATAGAGCAACCAACTGTAACCCGCCTTCATTTTCATTCATTTGACGACACGGTTGGCGCAGTGGTTGAGCGATCGACTGCTGCGCAGCATGTCGCGGGTTCCATTCCCGCACGGAAGAAATATTTGTATGACCTAAAAGTATTTGTTCCGGGTCTGGGTGTTTTCTATCTATAATATGTATGTATTTACAAAAAAAAATGTATTTTAGTAGTAAGTAGTTTATCATCCATCTCATTACCATAACACAAGCATTAAGTTGCCTAGCTTGGGACGAGATGGCGTTGTGTGAAATGTCCAAGGATATTTAGATTTATTTGCGTAAAATGGGATTAGTTCCTTATAAACCGGCTTTTATACCCGGCTGAATAGTAGTATTATACTGCTTATACTGCTACTTAGCCCATACATGAGGATAATTAGCCTACTGTGCGATTCTGGCCAGACGGTTTAGCACAGGGTTTCGTTTCAAGTTTTCCTTCTCTTGCAGCTAAGTTTACGACTTGTAATTTCCTTTTGTCGTTGGTTTTTGGCTCTTACGAAACCCTCAGGATGGGATGGAGTGGGGACACTATGTGTTCTAAATTATTTACCACACGGACCATGCGATGCATTAGATGGAATAAAAACTCGTAGTTATTGAATAACTTACGTATTAAACAACAATCATAAATAATAAATAAATATCCTTGGACATTTCACACAACGCCATCTCGTCCCAAGCTAAGCAACTTAATGCTTGTGTTATGGTAACGAGATGGATGATAAACTACTTACCTATATACTTTTTTTTTGTAAATACATACTTATTATAGATAGAAATGACACCCAGACTCCGAGCCAGTGCCTGGTTTAGACAAAGACACTTGCCCGACCCCGGAATCGAACCCGTTGATCCAAAGGCGGCACATCTAACCACTAGACCAAAGAAAGTCACGCGCAAGATATTCATCTAAATTATTAAATAAATAGCGTGATTGTCGTTTGACATCCCTAAGCAAGTATTTATCTTCACACAGATTCCCCAAAGCATTAATTCGGTGGACCACTTAAAATTCGGGTGCGGACTGCGTGTCGGGGCGCGGGTAGTCGCAAAAAGTGCGTGCGCGCATCGCTCCCACGCTCGACCGGGGTCAACGACCCCCTTGCAGTCATGTTAATTTGACGAATATTGCCGATAACGAACGTCCGTCGCGAATTCTGTCTGCTAATTGAGACTGGTCATTAACATTAGGTATTCTAGATATCGTCGACTCTATATATCCTTGAAACCGCAATGCAATTCCGTGTCTGTGGAATTTAGTTGGATACTTCTATTCGTTTTCTATCATTCTTTCTTGAAAATATACACTTTTAACGGATTAGCAGTCGTGGTCGCGGGAGAGATTAGATGACAGTTTTCTTTAAAAGTACAAAGAAACAGTTAAAATCTACCGCCTATAATTTTGTTTTATTGATAACGTTCCTTGTGCACTCAATCACTCACGGTGTCCAGAGGTCTTGCAGATGAGTGTTGTGCTCGAGATTTGATCAATTTAATGACATGACTGGATCCCACGCAGGCGTTACTTGCTGACCATCCTCTCTATTGAAATTTGGATGTTTTTTAATCTCAATAGCCTCGCGGATCATTCTTGGAATGTAATAATTTTCATTGGCAAGGATTTGAGGTCTATCAAATGTAGTGGTTGGCTCACAAACCGCAGACTTGGTCGAGCGTCTGTTCTTCATGTCAACTTTAGGTTATTTTATGCGGATACCGACACTTCTCTATGTTTGCCCAACCATCATTATCATCATCATGATCAGCCCACTATAGACTACTGTTGGAAATAGGCCTCCCCTCCCTGTCTTCAGCTTGACGCATCCAGCTGCTGCCCGTAACATTTCGTAGATCGTCGCTCCATCTAGCAGGAGGCAAGCGTAGTGAGGCCTACACTACGCTCGCCGATATAACTTTGTGGTGGTGTCAGATTTAGAATATACAATGTCACCAACCCTGAGGGGTTTGTAAGAGGCGCCTAAAGCTCTTGGTTAAGAACGAATTTAGAATACATAATGTTGCCACCCCATTTTATCCTGAGGGCGTCGTAAGACTCGTAAGAGCCGACAAAAGGAAATCGTAAGGCCGAAATCCTAGACACAAGAGAAGGAAACATTACCCTATACCAACCCGTTTAATAGCAGGCTTATAAGCAGGCTAATATCTCTCCTGGAGTACCGTAACATCCGTTTACACCCTTGCGTGGTGTCGCGCATAATAA
Source organism: Clostera curtula (assembly GCA_905475355.2). Lineage (NCBI taxonomy): Eukaryota > Metazoa > Arthropoda > Insecta > Lepidoptera > Notodontidae > Clostera > Clostera curtula. The sequence goes on from FR997795.1 coordinate 3,484,669, forward strand.
GGTCACCAAACACTATTATGTTGTGTATTTAAAACACTCTAAAACCATCTATTTTAGTGGGTATGTCGGTGCGAACTACCATCTTCTACCACATAACTTGGCTGGTGTATAGCGGCTGATATGAGATGGTAACACTATGTAATATAAATTCGTTGTTATCCTAATACTTATGTGGTTTTAATTAAAATTTACCGTCTGCTCGGTGATGGGCGCAACCGTCATATTTTATTACAGTTTTAGTGATCGTAAAAGACGATTCAATTGGTGATATTCAACTTAACTATAAAGACGCCCATTTATTTATATCATCGTGACCACTTCTAGAATAAGGATTATTTTTGCCATCCGTGAGAACATTAGCACAGATAATGTCGTGACAATTAAGATAAAAAGAATGATTTGGTTGTCTTGACAGTTATGTCAAAATAAACATTGAGTCTTAGTATTCGTAGACTAACAGAAAAGGCGGTAAGCAATCGATTCGTTGTATAGGCAATATGTCTGACTCTGTTGCAGGTTGTGATCATAGTTAGTTTGTCAATCGATTTCAAAAAGGTCATCTTCAGTACAGTAAGGGTCTGGGTAAAGGTCTGGCTATACTGGATGTTGAATAGGTGTTCATCATTTGTGTGTAATGTTTGACCTCCTCCGTGTTCCAGAGGGCACGAAAGTCCCGGTTGCTATTCGAAATTTATAATTTGCTAGCTGCGCCCCGCGGTTTCACAAGCGCTTACTTATTGTCGTACCGCGGGCGAAGCTAGTAAAAAAAACCTAAGTTACTCCTTATATCATCAGCTACCTATCAGTGAAAGTCCCGTCAAAATCGGTTTAGCCGTTCGAGAGATTAGCCAGAAACAGACAACAAAATTTTCAAAAAATGTTATTCTGCTCTATTTACTGTGTATACATAATTACGTATTTAGTAAAAAGTGGTTTATTATTACAAACAGACACTCCAATTTTATTTATTTGTATGTATGTATAGATATAGATAAGATATAGAGTATAGAAGATCAGTGGCCCACTAGGTTTTTTTGTAATCGTTTCAGTAGATTGGTGTAAAATCTATACAAATAAATAAAATTGGAGTGTCTGCTTGTAATAATAAACCACTTTTTACTAAATACGTAAGTATGTATAGACAGTAAATAGACCAGAATAACATTTTTTTGAAAATTTTCAAGTCAAATCAGTCGTAATGAGTAACTTAGCCTACTTTCTTAGACACCCGCGGTACGACAATAACCGCGGATGACATCGTACCCGTGCGAAGCCGGGACGGGCCACTAGTATGAAATAAGTGAAGAAATAACTTTTTTATACATTACGTAGAGCTCGCAGTCGCGTTCAAATATTTGCCATATACAGATTTAAAATATAGCAAATATTAATAATACTGAAATTGTCAAATTACATTAGGTGTATTATTTTCATTGTCGGATTGTGTCATCTTACTCTGGAAGTAAGGGTTTTATTGTTGTAATCAAAATATGTCAGTTGAAAAAAGAGTTTTTTGGTTCACTCTTTTACGAGTATGTGTAGCACAATTGAAATCGCTACTTTTACACTAGCCTTTTTATTTGGAAAGCATTTGTAAGCAGCTTAACTTCATTAACATTAAACTTACAGTAAAGATACAAAGAGAACGGAATAAAGTAATTTAAAATACTTAATAAATAGGTGGAGGTAGGGATCGGCAAGAAAATTGCCGCACTATTGACTCAGGCTTCTAATGTTGGCGTGGTTCTGCATCAGATCCCACAATGCCGCAACAGGACGCGAGTTGGAGCACCCCGGGGAGGTTTAGTGGGTAGGCCCCCACTATGAGGGAGGGTCCCACACTCCCCTCGCTGGCCATCCCCGTGGCCGGCGAGGAAGTCGATAAAGGATTTTACCAAGGGCAAAAAAAAAAAAAAAAAGGCTTCTAATGTTTCCATTCCAACCCTTCATCGCAAAGTCCGACGGAAAACACAAATATTTTTAAACCAAAACCACGTACCTAATACTGTCTCTGTGTTTACATAAAATTATCCGAAGACGGTAAAGTGTCAAAAACGGTCACAAAAGATTTACTTTTTAAATAATAAAACATGTTAAAACTATAAACAAAAAAAGTTAATGACTCGGAAATCTATCTAAATAAAAATCAATGCCACTTTTCGTTGTAATTTTTCTCAACTCAAGAACGGCTGAACAGATTTGAATGATTTTTATTGTATGCATTTGAGTGGCACCGAGGATGGTTTAGATTCACAAATCAGACCATCAGATGGCATTGCAGTCGAACGAACAGACTAATGAACTATAATTACATGTTATTTTAAAACGTCTGTTTTCAATTTTAAAACCTCGTTTGTATCGTTTTGTATCGAAAATTAACTCCCTTTGTAGCATTACGTACCAACGACCTAATTTGTTTAAGCATTGGATTTTCAAATAAAAACCAGTGTATTTTATGAAATTTAGTGCTGTTTAATATAAAAAACGGACCGCTTAAATAATGTTACTTTCTTCTTGCATTAAGGTTTTGAAATTATTAGATTATAAAACTTAATGTGTTTTGTGAATCTTACCTAAATGCATCTAATGGTATTTAATGCTAAATAAACCAAGTCTAAATTGGTATTTAATGTAAAAAAGAAACATTAATCTGGTGTTAATTTCTTTTTGTATTCAATTTATCGTTATATGCCTAAAAATTGGGGAGACTTCAATAAATAATTCCGAAACGATCTGAAACTAAATAAAGACAAATGGATAATCGAAACAAGATGTTACTCATTTGTTTCTTTTTTTAATGTAATCTTTTTAATGTTATTACCAGCCAGATGCAAATAGTATATCCAAAGAGATTTTATTACAACTTTATACAATGGCAAACTGCATCTAAGTAATAGGTTTGTTATTATCGCCGAGAAAAAAGGCACAAACAGAAACTACTATATGACACAAAACATATTCAATCGTCTTTGCGTCCAAATACACAAACAGGTTGACACCATTGACGAAAAAGTGGTGCGTCTTAACAAGTCGATGCACCCAGCTTGCCAAATAAACATTATGACCAACAAGAAAAAGCCAAAACTTCGAAATCAGTTTTTATAATCAGACGATCGCAAATTCCATCATACGGGGGCTTGATGTATACGCTGAATTTTTTATTTTATTTTCGAGAAATTCAAATATAGTTTGGGATGTAGTGACACAGATTGTAATACCATTAACTTTATTCGTTTGTTGATCAACACAATGAAAAACACTTATCACTACATATTATAAAACAAAGTCGCTGTCGTCTGTCCGTCCCTATGTATGCTTAAATCTTTAAAACTACGTAACTGATTTTGAAGCGGTTTTTTTTTAATAGATAAAATGATTCAAGAGGAACGTTTATCTTATATCTCTTATATCTTTAAATGAGCAATTCTTGTATTATAATTGGAATCTCGGAATCGGCTCCAACGATTTTCATGAAATTTAGTATGTAGGGGGTTTCGGGGGCGATAAATCGATCTAGCTAGGAATCATTTTTAGAAAATGTCATTTTATTCGGTTTTCGGGGGCGATAAATCAATCTAGCTAGGAATCCTGTCATCTATTGGCGAATAATGGCAACAGCAGATGGCGTTGTTAAGTAACACGAAGTCAATGAGTGTTTGCTTTGAGGTTAGACTTAATTCCTGACATTTATATGGCGAATAATAATACTACTTTTATGTGAGCACAACAGCAGATGGCGTTGTTAAGTAACACGAAGTCAACATGAGTGTTTGCGTAATTCGTACTTAAATATAATTTCCAAAAAACACAATTTATAAAAAAAAATACCGAGCTAAGCTCGGTCAACCAGATATGATGTATAATACATGCATAATTGCACCCGTGCGAAGCCGGGGCGGGTCGCTAGTAGATTATAAATTATAATAGAAGCGTCCCGTAAACCTAAGAGATTATACTTAAGTATACGAGTAGGGATATTTTTTTGTAGTCTAATTAACCTTTTCGTGGATAATCACTACATAGTATAAAACAAAGTCGCTGTCGTCTGTCCGTCCCTATGTATGCTTAAATCTTCATAACAACGCAACGGATTTTGAAGCTGAATCACTATCTTTTTTAATAGATAGAGTGATTCAAGAGGAAGGTTTTTATGTCATAATTGCACCCGTGCGAAGCCGGGGCGGGTCGCTAGTATAAAATATAAATATAAAGATTTAATAAAAAAAAATATATATGCTGCTCATTATTTCTGGATTTCTTTATATACTTATTAATAATAACATATTAATGCAATTACCAAAATATATCAAAACTTGTAGAACTTCTCATATTTGCGCAACACCATCAAACATTTGCTTCAATAAAAATACTATAGAAAAAGACACGCTTTCTCAAAAGCCTAACTGACTCTTTGATTACAAGTATTACCGATAAAAAGTGGTAACTGTGCCGGAGACTTGCGAAGATTGGCCGTCGCAATTTTTGGCGGTGGCTCCCGTTTTTGCGAAGAGCCAAGGGGCAGACATGTCGCAGTAATTGGGCTCTGCGCGACACGACTAACCACTTTGCCCAGACCAGCATCTTACAGTATTCCGGTGAAATATTCATGCGACGACGTACACTGGCGAGAGAACTCTCGTATCAATAAATGACACTATATAAACTTCTAGAACTATAGTTAACTATTCAGTATAATAGGTTCTAGGAATTATGATTTTTATAGATTTGTGTACGAAAAACATAATATTACTTTAATAACTATTTTTTAAATCTCTTAATTATGTCAAAGAAGTATTTATTTTCGGTAATCCTATGAACATAACCTGTATGATGTTGAGTTATTTAAATTATCTAAGGAAACAGTTATGAAATATAGTTTTTAAGTCTAATTTATGGATTGGTGACCTTGTGTTTTTTTTAATATTTATTTAACACGAAACCCCCACACTAGGTATAACCTGTATCGTATTCCGACACAAATGACACCCAGACTCGGAGCAAGTGATTCTGGTTGTTTCATATGAAATATTCGAACTGATTGAATTGGACACAGGATTGCCAAACTTAAGTGGCAGTGGGCAGGGCACATAGCGCGCAGGACCGACGCCCGATGGGGCAGAAAGTCCTGGAATGGCGACCGCGTTCCGGAAAACGCAGTGCTGGTAGGCCTCCCACACGGTGGACCGATGACCTGATTAAGGTCGCCGGAAAACGATGGATGCGGGCGGCCCAGGACCGGCCTTTGTGGAAATCTTTGGGGGAGGCCTATGTCCAGCAGTGGACGTCTTTTGGCTGAAATGATGATGAATGATGATTCGAACTCTTGTGGCTAGAGCTGCGGCTTTATATTTCCTTTTTTTTTTGGGCAGAGGAGAAACCCTTTTTCGGGTTCCCGGTCTGAGATGGAAGGCGACCGGAATATGTGGGACTCCAGGGCACACAGATGTTCGTGCCTGCCCACCGATTATAACTCCTCCGATCTCGTATCGTATTGGAGGGGCGGCTGGGTCCCTCCAATTGCCTCGACCACCTGGCTTGGCCATTTCAACCCTATAGAGTTAATGCCTACCCTAAGAATCTTCTAAAAAAGGGATGAAATATGTTGATCCCCATATGGTAAAAAAAAAAAAAAAAAAAATGGACATTTGTACGATTACGAGTATAATATTAAAGTCCTATCTTCACAGTGATTGGTGATCACTAATACCTTGTCAAAGTTAGTGTGCCCCGGTAGTTATCCACCTGGGTACGACATTGTTTCTCTCAGTGTTTACGAGTGCTGTAGTAAAACCGTCGTAAAAAGCATATGAAATACCCCACTGTGTTCATAGGGGCTAAAAATATTAACCTGAGCAAGTGTAGCAAGTTTTATAGATGTTTTCTTTCCTTTGTCCTAAACCGCAGACCGAGGGATCGTAAGTATGAGTATAGCTTGGAGTTATTTGCATGCTACATTGTAAGTGGGCAGTCTGGTGACGGATTTAGCATACATGGTGTCACCAAAAAATGCAGTAAACGGTTTCAACTCATTGGATATATAAAGGAAGTATTTTGTTTTAAATATTTTAGGTAGTGTGGTGTCGGAATTAAACTATACAATATCACCAATAAATTCCATCTAGAGTATCATATGTATGAGGCACATTGGCCTATGTAACTAGTCTGCTAGCGTGGCGCAATAAAGCGTATTATGTTCATGCGTTTGTAGGAGACTCGACTCAGTATGCATTCAGGGGCTTAATAAATAACTACATAATCATCCGAACTACTACTTGGCTCATATATGGCCCACTGGCCACTGGCTTGGCACTGGCTGTAATTGGCCTTCTGTGCCACGCTTGCCAGATGGGTTGGCACAGGGTTTCGTATAAAGTTTATCATATTTCGTTATCAGGCTTTTGTCGGGTCTTACGATACCCTCAGGATGTAATGGTGACACTATGTATTCTAAACCTGTCACCATACGTACTTATTAATTAATGATGCTTCTACTAAGCAAAAAAAGCAAATAAAAAAAAATCGGCATAATATACAGTTGAAAACCTTTTTATCTGATGTAGTTAAGTAGAGAACCTCCATCCTATTTTGCAGTCGGTTACATAAATGGTTACATAAACGTTGTTACACCAACTCAATTAAGGAAAAAAAATAAAACAAAGTCCTTTAATCACTTTAAGGTCGACTAATTAAAAGTTTCGCTGGAATAAACCACGATCTGATTCGCTCACTGCGGTACGTTTCTGTGAAGTTTTTTTATGGATTTTTCTCAGACGGGTTGCGTTGTTAAAGTACGATATTCCAACATTAACGAACTGCTTCTAGTACGCAATGAAAAGAAAATTACTCGTACTACGAAAATTTAGTTTAGTTTACTGAACAGTGAAAAGGAAATTACTTTCTGTGTGGAAGTCAAAATAGTTCTTGTGAGAAACTAGTTTAGTTTGCACATTTGGTTGTAAACTATCGTGTCTAGACAACAGCAGGCAACCTTTTAAAATCAGTGTGTATGTGTAGTTCACATAAAACAGTATTTGACCTATACCTAACTTTACGAAAAATTAGCCTAGGCCCTAGGTGATTTAGGGTATTTATGGTGTCTACAAAATGTCAGGAAAAACAAAGATATTTTTTTTCTTGGGACGTTTGTCACTGTGACCTTAGTGTCCTAACTATAGAGGCAGAGGACACCCAAGAAACATTGTGAGACTCTAATTATTAAGATTATAGGATAACATTGCTAGTTGGTTGGTTTCACTGGATACATAAAAGAGACTTATACAAAAAAATATATGCCATCACTTCGCATGGTTTTAGGGATTTTGTTCCATCCACGAGCTGCAATATACGTTTACCATCAAGCTGCACTGGATTCCTTTTGATTCCCTGTACAGTAGTACTCAGCCCATAAAAATCGGGCCTCCTTCCATCACAGGGAGGTCCTACTGTGCCACGCTGGCCAGTTAGGTTGGACACAGGGTTTCGTTTCAAGTTTTCCTTTTCCTGTCGCAAGGTTTTCGGCCTTTTTTATTTACTTTTGTCGCCACTTACAATACCCTCAGGATGGAATGGGATGGTGACACTATGTATTCTAAATCCATCGCCACGCGGACTACCATGTACACACTCATGTCTAATGAAGCACGTATTCAATAATCGAAATATCATCATCATCATCATCAGCCCACATTAGCCCACTGCTAGTCATAGGCCTCCCATAAAGAGCGCTCTGTTTGCTGCATGGCGCATCCACCCGAGACCTTTCGTAGCTCGTCGCTCCATCTAGCAGAGGGCTGCCCCACACTACGCTTGCAGATTCGCGGTCTCCACTCAAGAACTCGTCTACCCCAGCTTCTTCTACAGACATAATTATACTAATACTCAGCTTAAAAATTAGATGCGTTATTACAAAGCCATATCGTTAGCTCACTAATTAAAATTTCGCTATCTATGGCATCCCTAGGGCTATTGATGGCAGCCCGCGCAGTATCGGTTTTACCACTGAGTTGTTTGCAGATTGTATTTATGTACTGTAATTACATCATCTCGTCCAAAGCCTCGCCCTGTTTCCTCCAGAGAGGAAAATTAAACTATTGAATCCAGCCGCGCTGATGAAGAGAATTATGTTAGAGACCACATTGTGTTACCCATTCTATGCTCAGTGTCGTAAGTTTTAAAGCCCCGCCGCACAAGCTCACACTCGCATCGGCTGTCACGCGCCGCGTGCGAGGCGCAGTACCAAACTCCGCATGTACGCGTGTGCGTCGACACGTGAGAGCAAATGCGGAGCTTGGTACTGCGCGATAGGTTTTAAATACTGCCACTCGGATGCAGCTCGTGACAGCCAATGCGAGTGTGAGCATGTGCGGCGGGGCAAAGTGACATTAACTATAGGATGTCTGGCCATTGTAATCTTACTAATATTATAAACGTGAAAGTTTGTAAGTATGGATGGATGGATGGATGGATGGATGGATGTTTGTTACTCTTTCACGTAAAAACTACTGAATGGATTTTAATGAAACTTTACAATTATATAGCTCATACATCAGAATAACACAAAGGCTACAAGTTATAAAGATATTGTGTGAATTACAACAATATAAACAAGTCGAATTCAAAATTTCTAATTGTCAAATTTCGTCCATATTAAACTATAGACAACATAACGCTGTCAGTTGCGTAAGTAGGTTTTATACGGACGGGATAAAAATCTCAGGTATCCTATGTCCAACTTACTTTTTGTTTTAAATATATATAATGCGGAACAAAGTTCGCCGGGTCAGCTAGTACATACATATTTTAAAATTTGCATATGACGTGTCCATTTTTAGTTCTTCTCACTTATTGTCTGTCACATTCTATCAACCTTATAACACTACTACTACTCCGCCCATAAATGACCCACTGCAAAATCAGACCGTTAATTGACTGCCTCGTTGGTCTAGTGGTTAGATGTGCCGCCTTTGGATCAACGGGTCCCGGGTTCGATTCCGGGGTCGGGCAAGTGTCTTTGTCTGAACCAGAGGCACTGGCTCGGAGTCTGGGTGTCATTTCTATCTATAATATGTATGTATTTACAAAAAAAAATAGGTATGTAAGTAGTTTATCATCCATCTCGTTACCATAACACAAGCATTAAGTTTCTTAGCTTGGGACGAGATGGCGTTGTGTGAAATGTCCAAGGAAAAAAAAAAAATTAACCTACTGTGCCACGCTGGCTAGACGGGTTGGCACTGGTGTTCGTATCATATATCGTGGTTCTGCATCAGATCCCACAATGCCGCAACAGGACGCGAGTTGGAGCACCCCGGGGAGGTTTAGTGGTAGGCCCCCACTATGGGGGAGAGTCCCACACTCCCCTCGCTGGCCATCCCCGTGGCCGGCGAGGAAGTCCATAAATAATTTTACCCCGGGCGAACAAAAAAAAAATGGTGTTCGTATCAAGGTTTCGTATCAAGACAAAGCCGAAGACCCGAAAGTTTTCGGCTTTGCCATTTCCTTTTGTCGGCTCTTACGGCACCCTCAGTATGGAGTATGGTGGTGACTCTATGTATTCTAAATCCGTTACCACACGGACATAAATATGTATACATCACAAAACAGTATGTAAATGAAAGTATTTTTAACGCCACAAGAGCCTGTGTAGTAATAAAATACTAACAAAGAAGTGGCGTATGGGGCACTGAAGGGAGGAGCGGGGAGGCAAGAGCAAGGAGCTGGGTCATGTCAATATTTAGCCAGGCCCTGCGCGCGCGCCGGAACTGCACCTGATTACACATACCGCAGAATGCTGAGTTTTAAACGTGCGACATTCATTTGTTATCCAGAATACTTGTTTACAATCTTCCCATAATGGTGACGTGTGGTGGAAACACGTTTAATCCCACTAGTGATATAAATGCGAACGTTTGTATGGATGTGTGAATATATGGATGGATTTTCTTTATTCTTACACGCTAGACTACTGAATGGCCTTTAATGTAACTCTACAATAAGTAATGGTCGCCCAGCGGTCGAAAGACGGCCATACGTAATCTTTTATATAAAATTCTAGGGTCAAGGTGTTTGTTATTGAACTACTCCGAAATGGCTAGAAAGATTTTTATGAAACATTATATTTCCGGCAAATCGGACAACATGTATTTTCATCTCCCTAAATAAATTAATAAATAAATATCCTTGAACATTTCACACAACGCCATCTCGTCCCAAGTTAAGCAACTTAATGCTTGTGTTATGGTAACGAGATGGATGATAAACTACTTATATACATTTTTTTTTGTAAATACATACATATTATAGATAGAAATGACACCCAGACTCCGAGCCAGTGCCTCTGGTTTAGACAAAGACACTGGCCCGACCCCGGAATCGAACCCGGGACCCGTTGATCCAAAGGCGGCACGTCTGACCACTAGACCAACGAGGCAGTCATAAATGTGAAAGGGTAATCCACCCCTTTATTATTTTGGCAATTTGGTTTGTTCTTTTAATGATACAGCATACAAAAATACCTACAACCGAAAACTTTCACAATACTATACCCCTATTTTAGTATTAGCGATATTTATAATATGGCAAAACAACGTTTGCGGGGTCAGCTAGTAAACATTATAGTTGTTTAAATATGTATCTCGATTTGACCACAGCATTATTATATCTGTGACCACAGTCTTTAACAATATGCCTGTTTGTGTCAAATATAATGGTAGTGTCTGTAATGTATTTTTTTACCGATTTAAGGTAATTATTATGCATAATTTAAAAAAATATTAGCCGAGTGCACTCCTGATATAAATTACAAGTGTGGGTTTTTGCTTCACATATTATTATATGTGGCTTATAATGAACCGTGTCGACCACGTTTCGGAAAAGACTTGAAGAGACAAAAAGTTTCGAGTGCTGGCAGGCCTCCCACACGATAGACCGACGACCTGAGTAAGGTCGCCGGAAAAGAAAAGATACGGGCAGCTTCGAACCGGATTTTGTGGAAATATTGGGAAAACATGAGCAAAAAAATTGTCCATCTAGTGACGGATTCAGAATATACGGTGTCACCACCCCATTCCATTCTGAGGTTGTCGTAAAAGCCGACAGAAGGAAAACTTGATACAAAACCCTGGGTCAACCCATCTGGCCAGTGTGGCACAGTAGGCTAATTATCGTCTATGTAATCGCAGGAGTCCCGACCCAGCACTGGGGGGTCATCTATGCCTAAATACATTTACCATCGCAATAAGAAGAAACACCACATTATCATCTCAACGCTGCTGAGCTGGGCTTCATGCTGGCGAAGGTATTCTATGTCATGCTGGCCAGACGGGCTGGCAAAGCTCTTGGCGTCGCTGTTAGCCCAAGAGGCATCCCCTAGAGCTTAGAGATATTGTCGATAATATCTATACTATTATTTTAAGAAGAAACCATTGTTTAATGAGGTTTGTGGGAATACGGATTTAGAATACACAGTGTCACCACCCTATTCCTTCTGGAGGCTGTCGTAAAAGCCGACGAAAGGAAATCACAAGGCCGATAACCTTGCCGCAAGAGGGGAAAACTTGATGCGAAACCATGTGCCATCCCGCTTGGCCAGCGTGGCACAATAGACTAATTACCCTCCATGTAACTGGAACAGCCCCGATTCAGCAGAACCCACCACCATCTATGGACTAAGTAGTAGTAGCATTTGTAGGTTTGTAACAAATACGCAGTGTCACCAACCCATACCATCCCGAGGGTGTCATAAGAGGCGACTAAGGGAACGCAACAGGCCAATCACCTAGCCGCGCGAGAAGGAAAACTTGATACAAACGCTGTGCCAACCCGTTATGGCAGCGTGACACAGTAGGTCATGGAGGTAATTTCCCTCCATGACTTGGGAGAGGCCTGAGCCAGTAGTGGATCATTCATGGGTTGAAACAAATTAACTAAAAAAATACAGGAACGCAGGAGAGCTTTCCTTTATGACGTAGGCTTTTTACGGAGCCGAGATAAGCCCGGGCTTAAAACCCACACGGGTAAAGCTGCGCGCATAAGCGTGTATTATAAATCAGTCAACACATGGTTAATACAACTCTTAACTTTCACCTATGCTTTAATAGTCCAAGCTACTGCTAGCTTGGCTGTGCACTTTTTATTATGACAAATGTCAATGTGGAAGATACGACGTATTATGAGCCAACGGTTCATCATAGTCCACAGAAAAGTGGCTGCTACCGAGACCGAGTGAGTCCGAATGACGAAAAATGATGTTTGATTTCGCCAATCTTGTGAATTGTCTGTAACTATGTAGCAAGGCCTATTGTTAGAGGCAATTACTCTGAATTGATTCTTAACTGACGGTTACGTAAGGAATAGAAAAAACCAGTCTGCTTTAGACCACACGATTGAAGTAAAACTTAGTAAAGTAAATATGAACTTTGAAATGATTTTACAATATGGAATAAAAATTTAGAATTTACAATTATGAATAAAATTTTAAATTAAATATCTATTAAAACATTAAATTTTCTTCGTTTAAAGTGAATACTTCAGACGTAGAATATTTATTTTAAAACAAAATCTTAATTTAAAAAGTTTTTCAAGAACGAAATGAAGTTATCAAAAATTACCATTCGCGTAACGCTAACACTCTCAAACGAACTACTGTATATATTTATTTAAATATATTTCATGCACTTGCTATGGGAGAAAAAGAGAAAGAACAGGTGTGGGCCCACTGCTCTCTCTTGTTCCTACAGTGTGATACAGAAAATATGAGTGCAATGTGTCTTTTAAATACGAATCGTTACTGGCTATGAGAGAACGAAAGAAAAAAAAGGGGTGCTCGCACCTCTCTCTCTTTCCAATAATAGTAGTCTAGTAGTAGTAATATTCGAAACGTCTCACTCTCTTCCTATTTTCACTAACTTATATCACCCTATCGACGTCCGTTCGCCTCGCCAGATAACACTTTTCGTAACGCTCTCGTAACACATTCACTATCTTACTGCCCAAGTCAAGCGTGCGTTGAGAGGTTTTACTTCAAAAACAAAGTTCTACTTTAGTTAGTCCGTAGGTATGACGTTGGCTAAAACCAATTCTGATGTAATTTAGTTTGGAATCCCATAGGCTGGTGTGGGTTGGTGACATTTTTACACATGTAAAGGGGTGGAAATGAAACACACAACTCTTAGACTATAAACCTATACTTAAATAACAATGTGTGAAGCGCGATCGCGGCGCGGTGAGATCACTGTTGCTGCTGCGGCGGCGCCAAACGCGCGGCGAGGTGCAGGATATCGCGCTTCTCTTTAGGAAAACGCAGTTCACGTGCGGCTAGACGCGCGGTCAGCAACTCCCTTTCTGCGCGGGCCAACTCCGCGCGAATGACTCCGCCGCCAGTGGCTGCAGCGTCTCGTTCCCTAGCCGCCCACTCACGGGCCATCTGCTCTCTCATAGCATCGTCCAGCGCCCGCGCCGAGTAATGCGCGACTACCTCTTGCCGGGAACATTGCCGCTCGCGCATCGCACGCAACGATCCGTTCCAGTGCAGCAACTGGAACACCGTCATAAGTTCTTGGAACTCAAGCATCGTGCGTCCCTTGTTCGCTTCCAACATGAACCTGTTAAGAAGATAGCAGATCGTTAATTCCCGACCTAGTGCAGAATTTGCGTGACCTATAGCAAAGATCACGATGTAGCATGACGTTAGCCATGTGTATGTGTAAGTGATGGATCATATGAATTCTGCTTTAAACAGTGTTCCTCCTTAGTCGTTCACTCCTGACGGAGTGGTCGTGGTTGATGATGCTGCATTTTCACTGGCCACAGCAGCGTTATAAATCTTAAACAAATTATATCTAAACGATGTCACTGGCGCCTCTCAGAACAAGTCAAAAAAGAAAACTTGATAGGAACCAGCGCTGGATGGCAAATTAATTTCCGTTTTATTGCTGGCCTACCAAATATCAGCAGTATACTCACAATAAGATTTCTTTTAAAGTATAAAATACGCAGTGAATTAATTCCCTACTTGGATATCAATACAGCTGATGGATGTTCACTGCTGAAAAAACGTATTCTTTAACGCCTCCTCTACACGTCAGCAGATGCATCCGCAGATAAATTTCCACGAGTTGTCCACACGTCTGTAGGTCGATCAGTCTACGTTCATTCTGGACAGACTCAACATGGATATTGAGACCGTAGCTGCTGCAGCTATTTATATATTTAGTACTTTAGACTACTACCTACTTGAGTTTCCATTGCAGTAAAGTTATTAAAAAGAAATGAGAAAGAAGAAGGTGTTGGATGCTGGCTAGACACAGAAACAGAACTCATTTGTTAGTCATTTCGAATGATACGCCAAGTAGGTACACCTACTGAGAGAATTAAACTACAAGAAGCACGCGTGCACTCTCATTCTCAACTCCAATCAAACTGATGCGTCAGCAGCAGTGTGGATAGATGCCGGACGTTCGCGCTCAAGCCCTTTGATGCGTACCACAAAAACCGACAACAATCGGATTCGAGGAGGACGCATCTGCTGATGACGTCTGCAGATGCATCTGTTGACATGTAGAGGAGGCTTAAGGCATGTACGCAGGGTGTATCAAATCCAAATAGCAAATACCTGAACGCGGCTATGCCAGCGCTAGGGTCCTGGTGGTGAGAAGCCGCGTCACCCGCAAAGGAGGCGCGTGCCTCTGCCACCGCCTTCTCTATGAAGTGCTCCGAGATCCGACGTGACTCATGCTCGTTGAAAACGCTATTCATCAGCGCGATCTTCGCAGCGCTTCGACGCGCCTCCGCTTTTGTGGGGCAGTTCTGTGGTGGAAAAAGTTCCTTGATTATAAGCTAATTAATATTATTTATAATTTTTATTATCAGCTAAATTACTTAGGATTCTAATGTATCTATGCGTGTGTGTCTGATCTGACCAGGCTTATAAGTATCTGGTTACAAGGAGCGATTGACGTCGGCTTTCCGACGTCCATCTATTCTGTTCTTTTCTTTGTTGTGAATACGGTGTTTTTTCGTATTCACACAGCAATTAGTGATTTATGAATCGATTTGGATTAGGGTTCCTATAGAAGTTTATCGAAATCGGTTCATTTTCATTCTCACCCCGAGAAAGTGTCTCTTGGAGCCACGAACTCATTTGACTATTCATTAGACTATTCGGCCATGGCCATAGACTATTCGGCCACGGTTTGTTCAGACCAGAGATGGGGCAGAAAAATGCTGCTAGGCCTCCTACACGGTAGACCCAGAATGCGGGAGGGTCAGGACCGGTCTTTATGGAAATCCTTGGAGGAGACCTATTTCTCGCAGTAGACATCTTATGGCTGAAATGATGATGTTGATAATGAAACACAACAGCACTTCATGTATTGCGCATCCATTCGACATACATGTGCAATCGCGTCATAAGCGTGAACGCTTCGATAAATTTGTTCAGCGTAATTACGCAGATTTAATTCCGATACAGATTAATACTGGCACCACCAGAACAAAGGGTTATTAATTGAGTGTTGTGTAGCAACACGCAAAATTGCGGTAATTTCATGTTTATTGTGAATCACGCTATATCGTAATGCGTGATTGGCAATTATATGAGCCTAATTATTATCTGTCTACTACCGAGCACCTGAGAGCAGGGCCGGATTAACCAGGTCGAGTCACCCAGGTAAGGTCGTTTTAGTAGCATTTTCCAGCACTTTGAAGATCATCAGCAGCATCACTTAACAGATGCTTTATTCGCAGTCGCCTAAGGATAACCTAGCTACAAGAGAAGGAAAACTTGACACGAAACCCCGTGCCAACCCGTCTGGCCAGCGTGGCACATTAGGCTATTTACCCCCAATATAATGGAAGGAGGCCAGACTCAGCAGTGGGTCATCTGAGGGCTGAATAGTAATAGTTGTAGGCAGTCGCCTATTCTGCCTATTGGTTAATCCGGCCCAGCCTGAGAGTTCCTATGAAGTGTTATGGTGATGTTTTAAACTAAAGGAACCACTACTGCACTACCACCCCTAAAAAATCTACAAAGCTTTTTCATTGCCTAATAAACTGCAATGAAAGATTTTGATCAAAGTATCTAAACGGACGACAAAATGTCATAGTTAAAATCCACTACCACTAATCAGCCTATAAATGACCCATGCTGAGTCGGGCTTCCTCCCATCACAGAGAGGGTAGTGTACTGTACCACGCTAACGAGACGGGTTGGCACAGGTTTTCGTTTCAAGATTTCATTCTCTTGCGGCTAGGTTTTCGGCCTTACGCCACCCTCAGGATGGAATGGCGTGGTGATGCTATGTATTCTAAATCCGTAACGACACATATCATTCAAATTAAACAATTATAACGGACTAAATGATGTTTGTTTACTTAATTTTAACTCCGTACGTTTCGACTGCTTTGCAGCAATCCTGGTAACGGGAAATACTAGATTACAGTGATTTTTAATTGTAAATAAACCTACCGGCTATATCGCTCGGTATTGATCACGTGTCTTATGTAGATTGGGAGACTGGCTGATCTCCGTAAATAACGGGACACAGTTTTTTTTTTTTTTAGAATAGAATAGAAACGTTTATTTATTAGAATATAAGTAGTTATGTAGATATTGACAAATGTATGTATCATTACATTCTACCGGTTTTGCCGGTGTACAAATATTATATGTAAAACTAGCTGACCCGGCGAACTTTGTTCCGCATTATATATATTTAAAATTAAAACAAAAAGAAAGTTGGACATAGGATACCTGAGGTTTTTATCCCGTCCGTATAAAACCTACTTTAACAAAACGCAACTGACAGCGAAAGGTTATGTTGTCTATAGTTTAATATGGTCGAAAATTTGACAATTAGAAATTTTGAATTCGACTTGTTTATATTGTTGTAATTCACATAATATCTTTATAACGTGTAGCCTATGTGTTATTCTGATGTATAAGCTATAGTATTGTAGTTGTATAAGTTTCATTAAAATCCATTCAGTAGTTTTTACGTGAAAGAGTAACAAACATCCATCCATCCATCCATCCATCCATACTTACAAACTTTCACGTTTATAATATTAGTAAGATTATTATATTAAATTCTCGAAATTTACCATAATTTAAATTATGATGACATAGATATTATATTGAATTCAACCATTATCATTTTTTCAGAGGTTAAATCGGAGGGAAAGCCTGTGCGGGCGTGTGGACTCGAGGTTCACCTCTACCCCCTAAAAATCCTCCGGTGTATAGTCATGTATTATATTACCTCGTGGGCCCCAACTATAGTACCACGGGAAGTCCCTGCACTGCGTGCAATATTACAAAAATATACAGGGTGTACCTATCAAATTTACAGCATTCTGATTAGTCCTATACCCTCAATAGGACTAATGAAAAGAAGCAGTTTTGTGTCTAAAATGTTTTTCTATCTTCAAGTAGCAGGGGGCTATTTTTACTTACTACTAAAACCGACGACGATCTTCGACTTCCCGAACTATGGCCACGGGATGTGCTTCCCTCACCGCGACAAGTATTAAATATAAGTAAGGTAGGCCAATTCGTTCGTTCGTTTCATCCCATGAATGACCCACTACTGAGTCGGGCCTCCTCCAAATTCATGGAGGGAAATTAGCCTACACTGCCACGCTGGCAAGACGGGTTGGCACAGGCTTTTATATCAAGTTTTCCTTCTCTTCCGGCTAGGTGATTTGCCTCTAGTGTTCCCTTAGTCGCCTCTTACGACACCATCGGGATGGTATGGGTTGGTGACACCATATATTCACTATGTCTCATATCTTCATACCTGAAAACTTCCAAAGCAAGCTCCCCCTGGAAGCGTGACGTAGCATACATAGGGGGGATGCGCCGCTGGCACTGACTCGTAGATGACCAGCGCTCCTCCCCCGCCTGCTGCACCTCCTCCCCGCGTTGCCTTCACCTGCCAGAACTCCTGGAGGGCTTCCACCACGTTCACTGTCGACAGCACACCATCAGCTAATACAAGAAAAGTCAATGATACAGACACAATTTAACGTTTTAAATTATTCAAATAAAATATTATGTAATATTAAATGAGGGTAAATAAAGTTAAAAAAAAAAGAAACAAATCAAGCATCCTAATACTTCGAATAAGTAAAATTGAAAATATTAAGCAACTCCTGTCACAGCTGACACGGTTAGCAGAGGTGATGTCTTCAACCCCGTGGAGAGACAGTCAGGACCCACGGGGCAGCAAGCGCGGGACGGTACACCCCGGGGATGTTTAGTGGGTACGCCTCTTCGGAGGAGAGTCCCACACGCCCCCCGCTGGCCATCCCCAGGCCGGCGGGAATAGTCCATAAACCTTTTTTTTTGGTGCCCGGGGTAAGCTACACCGGGCACCAAAAAAAAAGGTGATGTCTTCGAAACGCCTGAACTAATGTTGATAAAAAAACTTGTCCACCACTAAAAAAATTGCTTCAAATAAAAATACTGGATCATAAAATGGTCCATTGATATATTAAGGAGCTACGCCACAGCTAGAACTTCAACTCAACTCTTCAAACTTTAACACCCCACTTTTATATTTTTCGTTGGAAATTCTCATGGATACCCGACCGTTACGAACTAGCAGGGTTATGTGGGGCTCCGGGTGCGGAAATATGGTAATTAGCGCCCCGTTCAACCCAACAACAACAAGCAACGGCGTCACTCCACTGCCCGCTTTAAGACCGTGGGTTGCACTTCGCAATTGGACAACATGTTCCGCGAGTATTGGGGCACCTCTAGATCTAGACTAATGGAATGGTAATACATTATATGGCGTGTGGTGACGGATTTAGAATACATAGTGACACCACCCCATTCTATCTTTAAAAAAAATCTGGCCGTACGAAAAGGAAAATTTGATACGAAACCCTGTGCCAATCCGTCTAGCCAGCGTGGCACAGTAGGCCGATGTCCCTCCTTGAATTGGAGGAGGCTCACCTCAGTAGTGGTTCACAAATTGGCAGAAACGCCGACCTTATATGAGCGAGATATGTACCCTTTGGCCATGTTTAACTTTTATCAGCATAAATACAATGTTCTACTCTTATGATTGTAGTAGAGCATAAAAGAACAATCTAGACTGGAAGAAGAAACCATAATCGACCCTTTTCTTAATGACCTGGACAGCGTAGCGTCCCAGACAGTATTTTTCTTATTCTCGTGCCATCACATCATTGTTAAAATTAAAAACTCTTCCTAAATATACTTTGAAACACGATACTGTAATAAAGTAAAAATTCCTTCATTTCAAAAGTCGACTGCATTCTTATCATAATTTATTCAAACAGTTCTAGAAATGCTATGCAGGTGAATGAGTTTATCGATTTTGCGGCTTTTAACACCTAGTGCGGAGGAGGGGGGTACAGACCATTTACGGAGTTAAGCTTCATTAGTAATTTGCAATTTAAATAGGAATGATAAAATCCTTTATACCAGTTCTGAAGAGTTACAGACGGCAGTTAAAAACTTCCAGACGCTCCGTGTGGTGACGGATTCAGAACACATAGTATCACCACTCCATTCCATCCTGAGGGTGTCGTAAGAGCCGATAAAAGGAAATGACAAAGACGATAACCTACCCGTAAGAGGAGGAAATCTTAACCGTGTGCCAACCCGTCTGGCCAGCGTGGACAGTAGGCTCATTACCTTCCATGTAATTGGAGGTTGCCCGACTCAGCAGTGAGTCATTTATGAGCTGATTAGTAGTAGTAGTTTTAAAAACGGTCTCTTTTTGGATACTTTTGTATATATAACAGGCAAAGAGTAAGTTCAAACTCTCGTAAACATCAAATATGTACTTCAAAATAAGATAGTCATCAAAATAAAAGAAATCTAATCATTGTTTAAGCCCATAAATGAATCGGATCTCCTCCAAATTTATGGTGGTAAAACGGGTTGTCAGAGGGTTTATACCGAGTTTTCTTTCTTTTATGGCTAGGTGATCTGCCTCTTGTGTTACTTTACTCGCCTTTTACGACGCTCTCAGGGTGGTATAGGTTTGTGACTTAACATGGTGTTGAAAGCTGAATTAATAAATTTCTCTGCTGACACGGCAGACTTCTGTGATCGTGAGTGACGTCTTCGGTATTGCAAACGTCCATAGGCGAGTAATGAGTAGTGGTAGTCGCTAATTATCAGGCGGACCGAAGTTTAGCCATAACGAATGGTTCGTTAAATCACATAATTATATCAGTAGTACTGATATAATTCTGTGTAAAAAATCTCAGGAAATAATAAGCAACGTTTGTTTTTCTTAACGTTTTGTTTGATGTTTGGTGTCGAAAGTGCCATAATTCCAAAAATAAGTACGGATTATCCACAATACCTAATGGAATTCAGTTTGCTAAAAAAATGTGGTACACAAAAACGTTGATATCTCAATCATACTTGAAGGTTTTATTGAAGTATTTTAAATACTTCACTTCGTGTGACTATAGGGTTTTTGTTGCACCCTGTATGAAAAAGCCCGAACGTAAAATCTTGTTTGTTTTTTTATCCGTGACCGCCTGACCTAAATTCGCGTGTATGCATGCAGATCGGTGGAAATTATTCAAACATAAAGTGTTCGATTCCATCACAACCCCGGATAAGCCTCTGAAATAACAATTGATTCCTTTTTGCTTAACGGATCAGTCCCCACGGTCGAATTGGTTTCGCTGGGACGAATGGATTTGGCGTCGATTATGGCCCAGCTGTTATTGACGTCACATTTCACATCCCACATTCCGGTACGGATTACAATTAAAAAGCGTGGCGAGTTTCCCGCGAAAATACACTGTGTGGTTTTTAAATATTTGAGCGCAAAAGGACGGTCATCCAGCTAGATGAGGTGGTATGCGTGGGAGGGGCCGCGGCGCCTAACCCGCCATAACTGTAGTCGGGGATTTCTTAACCGTTCGAATTGCCCTGTAAACTCCGGTATCGCAATGTATTACTTTTTGGCAATTCACGAATTAAAAGGCGATATTTCTTGATGTTGATCGT
This sequence comes from Clostera curtula, assembly GCA_905475355.2. NCBI lineage: Eukaryota > Metazoa > Arthropoda > Insecta > Lepidoptera > Notodontidae > Clostera > Clostera curtula. Next base: position 3,505,673 of record FR997795.1, read on the forward strand.
TCTGATTGTTTGTAGAAACTGTGTAAAGTTGTTGCTGGTTGCTACATGCTCTCTTGTCGCGAGTGAAAAATACAATTTGCTAACACTATTGCTACAAGACTCGTGTGAAATTTTGGATTTATTAATAGCTTTTTGAAACAATATTCACTTCATTGTAAATCCCATTCTAATCTTGTAGATGATTTGCATCTTTTGTGCCTCTAGTACATTTTCTATAGCATATTTTTACGTTTACTCACATTTCTTCTATTTATAGACCACTCTCAATAATCTTTCCCTTAATTCTGCCATCAGAGTTTAGGTCACGCAACGATTTATTAGATAAACCAACAGCGGTAAATAAATGGAATTTATCCTGTCCTCTGTTTTGTATTCTTTCATAAAATTCAAATGCATACCCAGAGCTTGTGGTAGGTTAGTTCCAAGCTGTGTACTTTATACGTTAGCGTAGAGCGATGGTCGGGCTTTAACTGTCTGCGAAGGTAAACGTGACCAGACTTCAAACTAGGTGCTAAGTTGAGACCACTATCACAAATATACTTATCTACTTAAAATGCAACGAAGTAGTAAAAAGGAATAAGACTTATTTTCGTCTACGGAAAATAAATGACATAAAAATAAGAAGACAGTTTTGTAAATAGTTCCTTCAAAGAACCCGGTGGCGAAACAAAAACAAATATAAAGTAATTTTGGTTTTGAGTGAAGTGAGATGAGTGAGAGAGAAGGTGGAGAAACAAAAAAAAAATTAAAAACAAATTTGGTTTATTTTTAAGATTATTAAATAAAGATCTTCTTTATTCTGTCCTTTCAGCTACGAAAGAGGCATTAATGGTTTTAATTAGTTTTGAAATCAAAAACTTTGTTCTACTTGACAAAGTTGTTGATTCTTGTTGACTATGTTGCTGCCTGTGCATTGTTGACTGACGGGTTTATTTTTGGTTATATAGTGTTGACAGGCTACTTGTCCTGTTCTGTTAGTTACTTAATAAGGTTAAGATCGGGCTGGATGCGAATAATAGATAATACCACCTTGTGTCAACCACAGTCGCTTCAGCCCTTAAATGACCCACTACTGAGTCATGCCTCTTCCAAATTCATGGAGGTAAATTCCTTCTCTTGCGGCTAGGTATCTGCCTCTTGCGTTTTTTTAGTCGCCTCTTACAACACCCTCAAGACTGAATAGGTTGAAATAGTTGTTAATTTCTTATATTTCGCTTTAAAAATCAGACAGTGGAGTCGGTAAACATATTTTATTAAAAATGTTATTTTTTTCTTGATTATAGAACGCATCCCCTCGTCTATACAAATAAATAAAAATGGGGTGTCTGTTTGTAATATTAAAATAACCACCAAAGTACATTTGGACGTATACACGGTACGTATACGTATAGTACCGTGTATAAAAAACATTTTTTTTACAATTATTGTCCGTTCGTGTGTCTGTTTGTTTGTTACGGCTTAATTCTGAAATGGCTTGACCGATTTCGACGGGACTCTCACTGACAGGTAGCTGATGTAATAAGGAAAAACTTAGGCTATTTACCCCCAACGCCAGTGACTCAGTTTTCTACATTGTTAAATACCACATGGGAGAAAAAACACTACACTACACATTATAGATGAACAGTCACAATTATGTCGTTAAACCGATGCACCCAGCGTTCACACGAGAACCAAGAAGCGTGGCAGCGCGCTAGAAAGCTAACAATCGTGTGAATGTCGTAGAAAATTGAGTTAATTATTAAAAATAGTGGCGATAGTCTTCAAATTCATGGGACTTCGTGGTATTACAACATATTGTTACTTCGAAATGAACCCTTTATCGTATTCATCTCGAGTATTTTACATTATTTAATTCTTGAAGATTCGAAAACTTGCCTAAAGTTAAATTAAAAAAACATATTACATATTACTTTGAATACAAAGCAGTTGCGGAGTAGCATATAGGCTTATACTGGCCTTTTGAATTATTATACGGGATTTAATTTGATTATATATTATGTGGTCAGCGTGGCACAGCAGGCTAACTCTAACTACCCTCCATGTAATTGGAAGAGGCCCGATTCAGCAGTGGGTCATGTATAGGCTGAGAAGTAGTATGTATTAATTGGTTTCGTTTAATATCAATAACACTACATAGTATAAAACAAAGTCGCTGTCGTCTGTCCGTCCCTAGGTATCCTTAAATCTTTAATACTACGCAAAGGATTTTGAAGCAGTTTTTTTTAATAGATAGAGTGATTCAAGAGGAAGGTTTTGTATTGTTTAGTATGTACATGCATAATATTGTAGAGAAACACTAATAAATTTAGATGTTCATCATTGCACCCGTGCGAAGCAGGGGCGGGTCGCTAGTAACTTATAAGTAATACCAAGAAAATTGATCTTCAATGCAAGGGATTCGAATAATGTGCAATGTTTTCAACTAACGACAATACAGCTTTCAAAATAGATCAATCATAATAATGAGGATTTTAAAATGCATTGAAAATGCTATACTTTTTGTTAATACCATATCTGTGCATTTGACGACCGATTTGAAGCTCTGCAGTATGTGGTCGAGGAAAAAATACAAAAGAATTGTACTTGCTTTGATTGTATCTAAATAGAAAATAGTCCTAGATGATCATGATATGCGTAAGGAATTTCGAAGGGAACATGTATTTATATCGTTCAGTGTTAATTATTCTCACTCGCAGAGTGGATTTCCGTCCCGGGCATACAGTCACCTGTCAACTTAGCGAAGAAGTTTTCGGCATAACGAGGGTGTAATACTAATTTTCTTGCTTAGTATATTCGGTTAAAGTGCTAAGTTTTTTGGCTTGACTTCAGTGACCTTCGTAAAGATTTTAGCAACATCAAAACATTCATCGTTGAAAAGAATATTTAAAGTAGGTACCATCTGCAATACTAGACATAAAAAATGTTAAAACAGGAACTTGAATGCTTTAATGAAAATAAAAACTATGTTTACTTCAATATTACTTACAAACGGGCGTGTTTTAAGACAACATTATATATAGTGTGTTCTTACACTATATAGTGTAAAATAATAATATTATATTAGTATATATAATACTTTATATATACTAATATAATATTATTATTTTAATAGACTTCTTTGGTTTTTACACCGATCACCCTACGCAAAGTTTAATCTGTTAGAAAATTGTCTTTGCACCCCATGAAAACCAATAGGTAAGCTGTAATATAAGAAACAGAATTTATATTTGCACTCAAAACTACGGACATTGGCCATTTAATTAAAAATAAAACACATCAATAACAACATGTTCCGCGATCAATGAACAAGCAGCTACTTTTTTTTATCGCAGTATAACATAATTAGCACTTAACTATAGAGCAGCCTACGTTTTTTTTCCCCTTGACACTAATGAGCCATCCCACTGTGTCCTGTACTGCAAATACGTTTCAGTTTCCCGCTTTAAATAGTGCCGGAAACTGGAGTTTTCATGTTATTTCAATATACACATGGACCAAAAAAATTATAATAGCCGTATTTTTTTTATATGATGTTCTTTATTCAATTTACGAATTTATTATAAATTTCCATTAAAAAGAAAATATTATATAATTGTCTCATTTGTCTCATTTCAGCACATAAATTTATCCATTGATTGTGTGTGAGTGAGTGAGTGATTGATGAGTCGGGCGTTCTCCAACATTTAGAGGGAAGTCGGCGTAATATGTCGGGCTGGACAGATGGTTTAAGGTGGTAAGAGTAAAATCTACTATTTCTTTTCTTGCAGACGGTTTCGTTAATCAACTTATTAAAGTAATCAAATAAAAATAATATCTTTATACGAGTTGGCTCATATTCATAGGTTAAAATCATAGTTATCATTTAACTGATCGTTAGGAAAGCCATTCGAAAGTTCTCCGTACAGAAGAACCGGCAGTAAATTTTATCAAGGATGGGGATACATCAGATTTGTGGGAGCAAGCCTGCGCAATAGTCACAACAACCACAAAAGGCTTAACCTTCGATGCCTAGCTCCGCGAGAGTTGATGAACTTTTGTGTTTTAACCCGTCACCACACAGACAAATATCATCTATTATAATACTAGTATTATCTCAACAATCGGCAACTCCGGCCTATCCATTAAAACCAATATAAAACCTCAACCTCATTTCTCAATCATGAAATTCACAGACTGGTTTGACAAACGCTAAAGCCTTGTGCACACGGGCAAACAATCGTGGTGCCACTACCGTGTACTCTAGATTTTAGTATTGCAATCAGGTTAGGCTATGTGGTGACGATACACAATATCACTAACCCACACTATCCTGAGGATGTCGTAAGAGGCGACTAAAGGAACGCAAGATGCCAAGGGTTGGAAGAGAAGGAAACCTTGATAAAAAACCTGTGCCAACTCGTCATGCCAGCATAGTAGGGTAATTTCCCTCCATAAATTGGGAGGGTACCCAACTCAGTAGAGGGTAATTAAGGCTGAAATGGCGATGACAAAATACTACCAATGTAAATAGATTTGGTAGAATGGAGTACTGAATTTTAGTACTCTACCTGTGTTACTTTGAGCTAAGTTGACTGCCTCGTTGGTCTAGAGGTTAGATGTGCCGCCTTTGGATCAACAGGTCCCGGGTTCGATTCCGGGATCGAGCAAGTGTCTTTGTCTAAACCGAGGCACTGGCTCGGAGTCTGGGTGTCATTTCTATCTATAATATGTATGTATTTACAAAAAAAATATGTATATAAGTAGTTTATCATCCATCTCGTTACCATAACACAAGCATTAAGTTGCTTAGCTTGGGACGAGATGGCGTTGTGTGAAATGTCCAAGGTTTTTTTTATTTTTTTTAAGTAATCATTTGTACTTCACCACTTGTCTTACCATTTTATTATATTGCACGGGAGAGTAGACTGCCTTATTTTGTTAATATTTTTTTTTACACTTGAAAAAATGGATGGTATTTTTTTTAACCTATACCCCTGCACTAGCTGTAACCTGCATCGCGGAGGCGGTGTACAAACATGAAATTCACGAAAACAAATGACACCCAGACTCAGAGCCAGAACCTCTGGTTTACACAAAGACACTTGCCCGGCCTGGGAATCGAACCCGGATCCGTTGATCCAAAGGCAGCACTCATAACCCCTACACCAACGAGGCAGTCAAGACATTGATTATACTAAATCCGTCACCGCTCGGTAAAAGTAGTTAATACTGTTCTATTATAAGTTATAACATTTTGTCTGTCCGTGTACACCGGGCTTTACAGAAGACAAACCAGTCGTTCATAATAAGGAAATGGAATTGCTCCAGCAATCATGTCAAAGAATTAGTTTGCCGTTAATTATGTACATTTAACGTACCATGATCGTTTTATGAGTATAATAAATAATTATATTCGGCCAATCACGGCTTGTCGGTTTTTTATTTAACCGGACTTCCATAGTTTGCGCAACATCTATTATCTATTATTTATTTATGTTATGAATAAGGTCCTACGAACTGTCCGTGTGGTGACGGATTAAGAATATACAGTGTCACCACCCCATTTCATCCTGAGGGTGTCGTAAGAGCCGACAAAAGGAAATAACAAAGCCGATAACCTAGCCGCAAGAGAAGAAAAACTTAATACAAGCCCTGTGCCAACCCGTCTTGCCAGCGTGGCATAGTAGGCTAATTTCCCTCCATGAACTTGGAGGAGGCCTGACTCAGTAATGAAACAACTCAAGACCTCGTTTTTTTATTTTGTACTAGCGACTCGCCCGGCTTCGCACGTGTGTTATGATGCATGTACTATACATATAAACCTTCCTCTTGAATCACTCTATCTATTCAAAAAACCGCTTCAAAGTCCGTTGCATAGTTTTAAAGATGTAAGCATACATAGGGACGGACAGACGACAGCGACTTTGTTTTATACTATGTAGTGATAGTGATGATTTACTCTTGCTAGTCTTGCTTAACGTAATCGTCTTCTACCACAACCTCAGCGTAGAAGGTACTCAGCCCGTATGGTCGATGACTTTAATCTTACCAAGAGAATGTAACTATACAATAAAATTACTATTATGAACAGTAGTCATTAAGACAATAAGTGCCTATAACAATTAATTAATGCAATTAAAGAGAAGGGGATTGTAAAAACTCACGCTCGACGATGAATAAAACTAAAGATGGTGTGGTGCCTGATTTGGAATACATAGTGGCATCACCCCATTTCATCTTGAGGTTGTTGTAAGGGCGAACTTAAGCAAATTATAAAAAAAAACAAAGACAACGAAAGTGCGCCTACCGCACAACTGCAGCGTGGCATTACTGTCAAGTAATGCCTGTCAGGAAATAAGGAAATGACAAGGCCAATAACCTAGCCATAAGAGGAGGAAAACTTTTTTTTTACGTCGGAGATCCTCATGGATTCCCGGCCGTTGGGACAAGCCGGGTTATGTGGGACTCCGGGGCGCTTAAAGATGGTAAAATGCACCCCGACCTACCCACTAAAACCGACGGCGATCCTCGACTTTCCGAATCAGGGCCACGGGATTCGCTCCCCGATAGGAGAGCATGCTCCGGGACGCTGGGGACCTCGACCCGCCTCGTTTAGTGGAGCCGCAAGCTCCAATGCGGGCCCCTCCGATTACGCGGGGAGGAATATTTAACCCTGTGCCAACCTTTCTGGCCAGCGTGGACAGTAGGATAATTACCTTCCATGTAATTGAAGGAAGTCCGAATCATCAGTGAGTCATTTAAGAGATGATTAGTAGAAGTAGTCGGGCTGATAAACTCCTGTCATATTTCCGAGCCGTATATTTCTTAAGGAAAATTGCGGTAGTATTATGTCATCTAGTTATTAGATGATTGGCAGTAACTGTTCTCTATGTCCAGTTAGTTTAACGTTACAGTCGTAGACGTGAAGCGGATAATTACCAATAATACATGGAAATAGTTCAACTGTAATTCATAAAGAACAACTTCCTTTTCGAATACAGTGTTTACTTCTTGTTTTTTTATTAAATATATAAATATCCTTGGTCATTTCACACAACGCCATCTCGTCCCAAGCTAAGCAACTTAATGCTTGTGTTATGGTAACGAGATGGATGATAAACCACTTATATACATTTTTTTTTTGTAAATACATACATATTATAGAATGAAATGACACCCAGACTCCGAGCCAGTGCCTCTGGTTTAGACAAAGACACTTGCCCGACCCCGGAATCGAACCGATTGAAACGTTTGTAATGCATCAACATCCCAGTCCATAAAAGATGCACTTCTGAGTCTACTACTATTCAGCCCATAGATGACCCACTGTTGAGTCGGGCCTCCTCCTATCACATGGAGGGTAATTAGCCTACTGTGGCACGCTGGCCGGAAGCGGTTTCGTATCAAGTTTTCCTTCTCTTGCGGCTAGGTTATCAGCCGTCATTTCCGTTTGTCGGCTCTTACGACACCCTCAGGATAGAATGGGACGGTGACAATTTTTATTCCAAATCAGTCAACAAATGATTTATTTTTTATTTACTTTTAACTTTTTTTGATTACTTATAACTAGTAATAAGTAATCTCTTCCATGCTTCGAAGGGCACGTAAAATCGTCTGGAATCGTGAAAGTTGACAGCTGGTCAAACAAAATAATTTCCATTTGACCCACTAGATGGGTAACGTCTCAATCGCTCCGTGTAAATAATGTCAGTTAGCCCAATCCGGTTAGACCCGTGCCGAACCCAACAAAATTAAGGCGAGGGAAATTTACAACTGTTTCCCATCTGTTCTATTATCTGTATTAACTCCACAACAAAACAAACACGTTACAGAAAGACCTAATGAAAAAGATACTCATCAATCTACGAGTGAAGGAAGTCGAGCACCGAATTAGGACGTGCGTGGCATAATTCCATAGCTCCGAGGTGGGTGCGATACTAGACACGAGCCGGATCACCGAAAATAATCTCACGTATTAATATGCGAAATAGGCCGCGAACGCACGTGGATGGCATTACAGATCCATTGAGGCATTGGCGCACAGAATACTATGCTCAAAATGCGTATCTTTTTAACGTTCCTAAAAACCACAAAGTTTCCCGTCGACTCTAGTTTCAGTATGAATGTGAGTCGACGGGACATCAAAACTCAAAACTTAAAAAACTCAAACAACTTAAAACTCAAATCATTTATTTCAATTGAACCTATTTACAGATGTTTTTGTAAGGTCGAAAGTAACGTTAAGAAGCTAGTAGCTTGTTCCAAAACGTGGATCCTGTGGAGAAGAACAGGCAAGAATTATCCAAAAAGATATAGATATCTAATCATGGATCATCATGAGATCATCCTAGGGTATCTTTAGAGGCTACAAAAAGAATTCAAGGGACTCATAACCTAACCACAGGAGAAGGAAAGTCGTTAATAAATCGATCTGCCTGACCAGCGTAGCAAAGTAGGTCATTTATGAGCTGGAAATATTTTTACAAAATTATCTTCAAAAATCCAATCATGCGAGAACTTTTCGTATTATTTGCTAATTCTATTGTTTATCAATTAACCATTCACCCGTGAAAACCTCTTTAATTTTATTCCTTTCATGCTACTTCTCGAAATACGATTATATACAATGTTAAGGTAGCTAGCGATAGCTTTACAATGGTAAGATCGCTTTGCCGTCACTACGTCAATAACTTAATTGTCGATATTCAGCAATTGCTTGCATGAAAGCGATATTGTATGCCCGACTACGCCTACGCAATATCTAAGTCACCGTGTATCTATGTTGATTTTTGTGATAATTTGGTAACGTCTAGACTAAGACGTTGAAGATTTCAATGTCAAAAAGTTATGTTGTTATTATTTAATATTTCTAGGTCTAGCCTAGGTCATCGCCCTGTCATTTCCTTTTGTCAGTGCTTACGACACCCTCAGGATGGATTGGTGCCATTATGTATTCTAAATCCGTCACCACACGGAATAATGTATATCCAGTTAGCATAATATATTTCTACACAAGACTCACAAAAGCAAATTGTGTTTTGTCATCTGTCTCTACGCCCCCGCGAAATGTTAATAATTATTATAGCAACCCCACTGTACATCAAAAGGTTCCATAATGAATGGGGAATCAGCTAATTAGTATGAGTTATATGACAATTACGCCGAACTCCGCAATTATAAGGCTCATAATTCAAAACTCTATGAAACAACGCTAAAGGAAAGCGGAAAACTGATTAAAACGACGTTTACCTTAACAGAAATATTTACGAGGTGCGATATAACCGAAAGGGCATTTTGTACCTTTTGTTTTTACAGAAAACATTTTGCTGCGTTTGTTGGAATTTTGTAGGAAAAATATTGGGATGATTTCACGAAATAATGACCACTTTATTACTGTTATAAATTACAACCTGATTCATTATAACTGTATGATGTGCGTGGATTATAAAACCAGTGTTTGCTTATTGAGAGCGACCGTGCTTTATATTCATGAATATTGCGAAATTTATCTGTTTATCTACATTAGTCTCCCCAAAATATTTTAACGCATATCAACAATATTCTAACAATCACATTGATTTCTAAGAAAAGAAGTAAAAAAGAAATTAAAAAATAATTACTAAGGAGTTTCCAGAATTAAATCTTCCTATTATATACATATAATGATACATCGCCTATAACAGTATACCCCATTTCATCATAAGGGTGTCGGTCGACAATAGGAAATGACAATGCCGAAAACCTAGCCGCAAGAGAAGGAAAACTTGATATTAAACCCTGTTCCAACCCATCTGGCCTTGGCTTAGCACAGTAGGCTAATTACCCTCCATATAGTTGGAGGAGGCCCGCCACAGCAGTGGGTAAGTAATTTATGGGCTGAGAAGTAGTGGTAAGTAGAAATACTTATTATCAACGGATTTATCGCGTTTATTTTACATCATTTAATACCCGACGTTGCGTTTAATTTCAATAGATATACACTATAGTCGTCTTATAATATATATATACATATATATATATCCTTGGACATTTCACAAAACGCCATCTCGTCCCAAACTAAGCAACTTAATGCTGTGTTATGGTAACGAGATGGATGATAAACTACTTATATACATTATTTTTTTTGTAAATACATACATATTATAGATAGAAATGACACCCAGACTCCGAGCCAGTGCCTCTGGTTTAGACAAAGACACTTGCCCGACCCCGGAATCGAACCCGGGACCCGTTGATCCAAAGGCGGCAATTTATTTAAAATAATAAAATATTATTAATGATTACCTCGTTGATCTAGTGGTTAGATGTGCCCTAGGCACTGGCTCGGAGTCTGGGTGTCATTTCTATCTATAATATGTATGTATTTACAAAAAAAAAATGTATATAAGTAGTTTATCATCCATATCGTTACCATAACACAAGCATTAAGTTGCTTAGCTTGGGACGAGATGGCGTTGTGTGAAATGTCCAAGGATATTTATTTATTTAATTATTAATTAAGTGTCAGTAGCCCATTCAAACTTGAGTTTGTGGTACTACTTCGTAATAATCGCGAAAACCATAGGCTTCATTAAAATAATGCGAATTCTCATTATATTCACCGGGGATAGTGGTATGATATTTAAATTTTAACTTTCATCGTGATATTTTACACAAAGAGGAGAAAGCCATCAGAAAGCACCAGTTAGCTGTACGACAAGCCTTTGGAATCAAACGCCTTTGAGAGACTAATATGCACAATAAGCCGGAACCAGGAAATGAGGTTGCCCGAGGCGTAGTATCTTCAAATAACTAAAATACAGACATTCAAGAGTGTAAATTGCAGATATCAATACATAATCAATATACCAAAGGCCAATGCTATGTTTATTATACTTGGTTGTACCAACAAAAAATATAATTAATTTATCACGAGAAGTGTCACTGACTTTTGTGGTTTTTTTTTATTTTATAAAACATAGCCCCTGCCGTAGTTTATATAACCTGTGTGGCGGGGACAGTTTACAAACATGAAACTCACGAACACAAATGACACCCAGACTCAGAGCAAGTTTACACAAGGGCACTTGCCCGGCCCCGGAATAGAACCCAGGACCCCGTGATTCAAAGGCGGCACATCCCACCCCTAGACCAAATAAATTTGTTAATGTCTTGTTGTTTTAGACAATGTTGATTTATCATTATTTTAGTAATTGGATGGGCTTGTGGTCCTACGCGTGATTAAAGTTAAGAGGTCTTTAGACGAAAAAATCGCTTATGCAGTTAAAAGGATTCAGTTTACAGCATCATGCTTGGGTGGTACGGTATATTCGTTTAAAGACACCACTGCGCTGAAACTCGAGACCGCGCTAAGTACCAGGACGAAATATCATCTCTTATTCCATACCCTTCATATTGAGACATACAAACTTATTGGATACATAGAGAAATAGAAGAACAAATACTGCTTTTATTTCTTTTGTTTTTTTTTTCATTCTATAGCCAATGTAATTTTTACATAGTATTTTTCCTAGTACATAGTATATTATGTTCTTATTTTTCCTATTTTTAAGCACTCACGAAGTTCCATTACGGTATGTATAAGTAGTAACTATTGATTTTTAAATGTTGGTAAAAAAATATTATTGTCAATTAAAATATATACAAAAATTGAATCATCATCATCAACGTTTCAGCCCATAATAATTGCCACCCTAGCGAGACGCCTTGTCACAAGGTTTGTTTTTTCTTCTCTGGGAAGCATATAATAAAATATAAAAATAGCCATTATACTCGTATTTGAAGAACGTACACCCAAACAGCTAATTCGCACACTTTGGCGTAAAAAATGTCAAGACCAGCAACTGAACGGTCCCAACCCACGCTGTTATTAATACACCTGCTCGGACTTTACACTTTTTGCATACGTAACGATGATGTATGATTAAGATAAACTTAAAAACTTAAAAAAACTGTGAACCAACCATAAAGTAATTTTTACAATATACAATACTAGCGACCCGCCCCGGCATCGCACGTGTGCAATGATAAACATCTAAATTGATCAGTGTTTCTTTATAATATTATGCATGTATTATACATATAAACCTTCCTCTTGAATCATTCTATCTATTAAAGAAAACCGCTTCAAAATCCGTTGCGTAGTTTCAAAAATTAAGCATACATAGGGACGGACAGACGACAGGGACTTTGTTTTATACTGTGTACTGATAGTGATAGTAATCGGCTATGCGGTAGCACACATACAGACAAATTGAGAACCTAGTTTTTTGAAGTCCTTTAACAAAATATGAATAAAGTTGAAATATTCGATGTGTAATTTCGAAGTATTTTAAGAAAGATAGAAAGGAAGAAAGTACATAATTATTTATTATTATTAAATTTTTTAAAGTAGATGAATTTCCTAACTCTAGTATAAAAAATACATCTAAACAAAACTTCTTAATTGCCGATTGATTAAAAAAGAATCGAATATTTCAGAAATTTGCCACCGGATGGATCTGAAGGAATGAGTTTTTATTCAGTCAATTTTTATTATTTCACTACAATTTAAGCTTACAGCCGTTTAAGTTTTCAACATCAATTTTTTTGCTACAGTACATCACAGTAGTGGGTCATGTATGGGCTACGTTCAGCTGGATGCGTCAAGCTGAAGACAGGGCGCTATGGCGCAACAGTGAACTAAAGTGGGCTTAACCAGAACAACCGAATTGAAAACCTCCTCTTTTTAAAGTCGGTTGAAAATAAAAGTACTTACCTAGTTTCAGCATGTGTGCGAATGTAATGTACTTTACAATTATTTCTTTATGTATTTTTGTTATTGTGCAGAGTACACAGTGTTACGTTTAGGTCAAATACTGTGCTAGTACTCAGTCTTAGTCTGCACTCTGATCCATAACCTCAATTAGAACAGGCTTATTGAAAGCTGTTATTCTACTGAGCAACGATTTCTAGAATAAATGTCGCGGATCGAGTCTCGTGTAGTATCGTCGTGCGATCATTAAAACAAGAGACAAATTCATACTTGTTTCACATTTTTTATGAACAATTTCATCTTTTTAAATATAATTAAATATATATCCTTGGACATTTCACACAACGCCATCTCGTCCCAAGCTAAGCAACTTAATGCTTGTGTTATGGTAACGAGATGGATGATAAACTACTTATATACATATTTTTTTTGTAAATACATACTATAAAAAGTATAACACCCAGACCCGGAACAAATATTTGTAGGTCGTAAAAAAATTTCTTCCGTGCGGGGATCGAACCTGCGACACACGCGACACGTGTGTATGTCTCTGAACTCCTCCTAAACGGCTGGACCGATTGGAACGATTTTTTTTTTGTATGCGTTTGGTGGCACCGACAATGGTTTAGATTCACAAATCAGCCCAACAGATGGCGCTGCAGTCGGTAAACGAATATCATGCAGGCACACGAGCCTTTTGTACCACGCTGGCCAAACGAGTTGCCACAGGCTTAAGACACCTTCAGGATCAAATGGGGAATGGTACTATGTATTCTTAATCCGTCACCACACTGAAAATGTCGACTATTACTACTAAATGGAGCAGCATTATTGTACGTGCATAGCAGTATTGTACGTAATACAAATTATGTCTTGCATCGTTAAACTATGGTATAACATAGCTTTTCTAAAGCAACTCAGCGTATGAAGTTTTGACAAAATCCCATTTAAACAAACTCCTTGTCACCCCAGTGTCGCTGCATGTTGCATCTCGCGAGGAGACGGCATGCGCGGGCGCGTGCTAACGGTTTTGCGGATCGTCGCCTACGCTGCGCCAAGCCACGAAACCTTGAGACTTATTCCCGTTTACCCTCGGCACACGACAATTCATCTTGTTATATGAAACTAATGTTAAGTTAAACGAATATATCAAGTATATATAAACTGACCATTTATTTTTTAACTCAAAACGGGACATAAGTTTTTATACCTCAGTTAGCAGGTTAACAATGAAAACAAACACAGTTTTTTAATTTTTTTTTATTTAGAAAAAGTGTAACTTAATGCAATTAGTATTCACTATTATTATATTCATATTGATTATAATTATTTTTATGATAACAAGTTGGGAAAAATAAAAATCAATCACCAGTTCACCAGCTTTATTAAAGCAAAGTTCCTCTGACAGTAATAATTAAATTATATGCAACATATTTTTTTTAATTGTATTTATATTTGTCAGAGGAACAAATTTGCTTTAACCGCAATAGCGCCCCAAGTCGCATATATGCGACTGGAAGAAGTGGGCATCATTGCCCCACTTCTTTTAGTCGCATATATGCGACTGGGTCGACTCTCACAATGTTTCTCACATTTTTTATAAAATTTTCTATGCATGGTTCTTAAACGTCAGTTTTAACGCTTGTTGGATTAATTATCTATACACCCATGCACAAAATTGACGTTCCACAGTCCAAAAAATTAAAGAAAAAAGTTTTTGAATGTCTTTTGTTTACTAAAGTCGTAGGTGCCATACGTAAGTGTCTGTTTTATGTGATATTTAATTAAATAGTGATTGTGAAGTGAGTGTTATTGGATATATTTAAAGGTGAGTTATTTATTATTACATTTAAATAATAATTTCAATATGAAACATAAAATTTAGCAATTTTTAGAGCCGATATATTTTTTAGTACATTTGGAGGTTAGCTATAATTGTACCTTCATATTTTGATATTTTTGGCTGTTTGCTATTACTGAATGTTAAAATGATAATTCAACTAGTTAATTAATATGATAATTCAACTAATTACATGCCGTTTTACTAAAAAACATTTGCAAAATATGTAGAATAAGTCTTAGGTAGCAGAAATATGTCAGACCGGCGCGCGCAGCCAAATTTTAATGAAAATTTATTTTAATATAATGAATGATACTATTTTATCTACTATTTTTTTCCATAATATACACTATTTACACATTGTAAATAAAGCAAAAAAACCATATGTTATGGCTATAATTTTTGAGATATGATTTTTTAAACAAAAGACGGTGTCAAAAACACACTTCTCTTGTTTCATATGGTAATAATTCTAATATTTGAGTTGAATAATAATAAACAAAACACTGCAATAGATAGCTTTATTCATAATAAACATAAAAAACATAACACTTGTGGGTATTACAATAACAAATTCACGTTTAATTAAGTCTTTTGTGAAAGACGACGGCGCGGCGCGACGCGTCGGCAGACTCGAAAAACGGTGGGACAATAATGCTTTAGAAATAAAAGATGGCCGGACGAACGGAACATTAATAAAGTTGGTGATGATTTTAAATAAGAATAAAATTCTTGGCAGGTTTTTTTTATATTGACCTTAGTTATCAACATCGCTTTCAGAACTGGAACCTGTAAGTGATTTTTTTCAGACGTCCACAATTTATTCATAAGAGAAAAGACTCTTTCTACTGGAGCATTTGTACCAGGTAGACATAAAATATATTCAATTAAAATACAAAAATTTTCATGTTGAAGATTGTGGGTTCGAAAGTGTTTGAATACTTCCACCCAACGAGTTTCTGTGGAGACTTTTGAATTATCCCATTCGGTTATTTTTTGGGAAGTGACGTACCTTGAAATTAACGTGAATTCGTTGAATATCTTCCCATGCAGGAACTTTTCTTAAATCTGCCCAATGAAATATACTCATTTCTTTAGTAAGAAAGCAAGTCCACTGTTCCAGATATTCACAGCTTGTTTTATAAAATTCTGTAGCCGTATTTTTCACAAAATCTTCATCAATATTAGTGCCATTATCTTTTAATTTCTCAATTAAATTACGAACAGTAAATGGAAGAAACTGGTTGATCTGTTTCTGAGCCAAATTGTCTTTGAGATGATTAATTTCTTTTGCAGCCTCAATTGCCGACACAGTCTGGCCTTCAACCTTCAATACCGCGTGGTGAAAACTTGCAGATGGAGCGTGCAAAAAATAAATCCATAATTCTGATGTGGGGTCTTCAAAAAAGTCTTTTAACAATTTAGGACATTTTTCAATGCTTAAAAAATAGTCTTTTAACGGCTGGTACATTTTTAAAACTCTCTCCAAGGCAGGCATAAGCGCAAGCCACCTGGTTTTACTGTAGCCGAGCATTTGGTGATGTTCTATTTCAGCTTCAGCGCAAAACTCCTTTAAAGCTTCAACTCGAACCTTGTAAATATAAAAAAATGAATATATTTTTACAATAATGCTTTCATAATCTAAAGGTAGATGCAGCACCATCTGCAGCAGATTTTATTGCATTGTGAATTATATGGGCTCCACATCCAATACCTATCAACGGTTTTTTCAGAGATGATTGTAATTTTGCTAATACATTATTAGTTCCTCGCCTAGCTACACCCCCAAAATTGACATTAGCATTGTCGCCACAAAATGCCACGACTTTTTTGTCAAATTATTATCTGTCAATACTTGCTGTAAATAATCAACAATGATATCAGAAGTTTCACCTGGTTGCTCTTGAAGATCTAAAATTTTTACTTGCACACCTTCGTAAGGTTGAAAAAAGCGCACTACAAAAGGATATATTTTCTTGTTACCGTGGTTTGAAGCGTCATTTAAAATTGTAATACAATTGGACTTATTAAGATCATCTTTTAAATTGTCGATTGCTGTGCGCGCCAAAACATTTACTACAATAGCTTCTGTTTTTGTACGCGCGCATGCGAATTTCGGATCAAAACATGACTGGATTAACTTCGACGCACAATCATTGGAACGAAAGCTGTGATTTTCTTGTATAGTGTGATAAGCCCAGACGCCTTCTGCAGCAGCAATATCCAAATCCTTTGAAGATGGCGTGTTTGAATTTTTGAAAAAGTTCAACATTGAAGAACTGGAAGCAGCGGCACGATCGGCATTTTTATGTTTTTCAGACTTCAAATGCTGTTCAATATCACCAGCACCACTATGGGAAACACTAAACTCTGTGCGACACTTTTCACATCTGACATCCGAGGGAGTATTAATTTGCTTAATAAATGGGTATTTTGCTTGTAAGTTGACATTAAATGAACACTTGCGTTTCGGCATAACTACAGGTTAAATTCCAAAACAACAGAAAACTTCTAATTAGTTACCAGTTTATCACTAAACTATTTCACGAACATTACGCAAAAACAAAACAATATCGATAAGTCTGTGTGCATATGCGTGGCTAGTCTAATAACCAAATAAATGCTCCCTCTCTTCCGCGTTACGTTGCTAGGTAAACGACAACGTGCGCGGGCGGGGAATCACCGATCGTCGACGACGCGACGGTCTGTGATTGATTCCCCGCCCGCGCGTGTCTCACGAGCTATACAATTTTAAATTTTCGCGCGGTTTCGGAAAACGGGACTATTTTGCGTCCCGCTGCTTTGTTTGGGGACAACGGGACAGGTGACCGAGAAAAGGGACAGTCCCATTCAAAACGGGACGTATGGTCACTTTAAGTATATATATCCTTGGACATTTCACACAACGCCATCTCGTCCCAAGTTAAGCAACTTAATGCTTGTGTTATGGTAACGAGATGGATGATGTACTACTTATTATACTTTTGTAGGTCGTACAAATATTTCTTCCGTGCGGGGAATCGAACCCGCGACATGCTGCACAGCAGTCGATCGCTCAACCACTGCGCCAACCGTGTCTTCTATAAGTAGTTTGTCATCCATCTCGTTACCATGACATGTTTCATGAAAAAGTTGAATTACCACAAATGAGCTTCACAACCTGATGAAAACCTGATGACCCTGGAATGGCTGAACCAATATTGATAAAACATTAAGACATGTTTAGCACATATTTTAACATTAAAACCTGCTTTGAAATAAAAGAAAACACTTCATAATAATGGATCCATTCGGTTAGGAGATACGATGCCATAGATAGACACACAGATTTGCCAAACACATGACGCTTTTAATTTGTCATGGGTTAAAAATGTGTTGATGGTTGAAATAAAGAGACTTCATTAGTTTGTAAAATTCGAATAATGTATATAATACAAACACGATTAACAAACCTAAGCAGCCCCCCCCCCCGTGCTTAGGCAAAAATTTATAAAAACTTCCCAAATTTGTTACTATTTCAGGGGCAGAAACTTTAGAAAAACTAGTCATCATTTATTCAATCAGTTTGCCGAAAAAAGGCAAGGAGAGTGTATATTATGTAATATAAATTGTTTGAAAAAATTTTGGAAGATTTTTTTCTTTTGTGAGAAATGTTTACCCTTCTTAAGGGCCCGCAAATATTTTTTTATACGGGCCCCACCAAGGCACGCTACGCCCCTGAACCTAAGATGCTATTAAGCTCTTTCCATATGGTGACGGATTTAGAATACACAATGTCACCAACCCATACCGTCCTCAGCGTGTCGTAAGAGCCGACTAAAGGAACCGCAAGATGCAAGAGAACGAAAACTTAAAACCCGTATTTCAAGCGTGACTGCACAGTATACTAATTTCCCTTCATAAATTTGGAGGAGGCATCACTCAGTAGTGGGTCATTTACGACGAAGTTGTTTGAATACTTTAAACACGCTACAATAAATTCTCAACAATCTCAGACACTGGATTTTTTGCAGCAATTATAGACACCTGTCTTAAGACTTGAGTTAACGAAGCACTCAACATAACAATCAGTTCTAGACGTTCATAAATACTGTCAGTAAAAAAAGATTTTTCTAGTGAGGAAAAATACCAGTTGCTGTTACCAAATAGCGGAATAACTGACTGGCTTGTCAGAGAAACATCATCATCACTTTACGCATGCTTAGTCAGGCCTCTTCCAATTTCAGCGGGGAGAAAATTAGCCTCTTCCACGCGGCCAACAGTTTTTCCTAAAAAAAGTTTTTCAACAGTTTTTCTAATAGATGGCGATATCTGTTGCCTGGATTGAGTAAGTATTCAATATCTGGCGCTATCTTAAAAGTTAGATTCATGTATGTTAATGTTAAATGTATTATACCTAGCGACCCGGCCCGGCTTCGCACGGGTGCAATTATTCACATTCTATACCTATAAACATTCCTCTTGTATCACTCTATCTGTTAAAAAAAACTGCTTCAAAATCCGTTGCGTAGTTTTAAAGATTTAAGCATACATAGGGACGGACAGACGACAGCGACTTGGTTTTATACTATGTAGTGATAGTGATTATAAAACAAAGACTATTTAAACATACAAAAATAGTTTATAAAAACTTTTATTGATAGATTATTAAAGGTATAGATCAAAAGCAATGGACTTTAACTCAAATATTTTGCCACGTGCACGCTACTAATATAAACATTACAAACGAACCCGTCCAAATTATGTCAAACACAAGAACGAGACACCGAGTTATAAAACCATTAACAGGAAATTAAAAGCCATAATTGACATAAAAATTGCCATCGTACTCCCAACATGGCATAAATGGTCGAGAAACGGACTTAAATAGATTCTCTATGGTCAATTTACAACATGCAAAGTGGGCCGATTCGAAAGTCGTATTATTAATGTTTTACCGGTGGTAGAGCCAAGAGCTCAGTGGAGGAGTATGTATCCCCCCACTCTTGATACGAGCTTTCAGCAATCCATACCATAATGGTCATATACCTCTTCAAAGGATTTTCACACTGGCAGGCCCAGACCAGCCACAAAAGTATTAAAAGAATTCAGTGACTACCTTGTTGGTCTAAGGGTCATGTACCCCCGGTGCGATTCCGGGGTCGGGCAAGTGCCTTTGTGTACACAAGAAGCACTTGCTCTGAGACTGGGCGTCATTTTCGTTCGGGAACTAAAAACTACTAACTAACTTTGTAAATAGCTAACGCGATAGAGGTTATTGATAGAGCAGGGGTTTGTTCGATATGTAAAAAAATAACCCGAGTATTCAAACTCAAACTCAAAAGGAACTTTATTTAGGTTTTATCGCGACACCCTTAAAAATCGTCGTATTTAAAACTACCATTATCATCATTACGGCCCCTGTGTCCCACTCTAGGTGGTAGTCTCCATACACACCTATCAGTCGTCATATCTACATTCACACCTTTCATACACTTTAAATATTATTTTATCTGTGCAATGACCATTACGAAATACTTGCAATTTTTTTCTGATATGGAGATGGTGACACGACTGGTGGCCAGCGCTGATGAATCAAATCCGCAATAAAATGTATTCATTGAACTTTGATAGCTCATAGATGTCAGTATGGATATTAACATTAATATATTTTTGTGATGTTCGCTCGTTCGTTTCATTCCACAGCGACTTTTGAGCTGGGCCGCCTACTACTTCATGGAGGGAAATTAGCCACACTAACCAGACGTGCACCTTTAGTCTTTATTTAATCCCATTTCTTCCATTTATCTTAAATAACGTTTTGAGTTCCTTGGTGACACACATTTGAGGTCCATAAGATCATCGAAAAACCTTAAGCTGCATTTCCCTGAACATACATCTACGTTCATGGACAAGTCGTTCACGATTACTGCAATACGTTTGTGGAATGCGTTACCCATTACAATAAGATGTGCACAGTCCTTAGAAACTTTCAATAAGCTAGTGAAGGAACATTACTTGCAGTTATAATGTTATCTTTAGTTGTTTAATTTTTCTCACAATATTTTTATTTTGTATATATGTATAGTATCTTAATATTGAAATTACATAGGATTGATAGTATTTAAAAGTTATATATGTAATAGAATAAGGCTATATATGTATTTATTTTTTCATGTAGGTACTACATGGATTTGTCATACTTGTATAAATTATCACAACCCTACCTGCCGTTTTAACGTTCACAGGTCCTATCCTCGTTTGACTGCCTCGTTGGTCTAGTGGTTAGATGTGCCGCCTTTGGATCAACGGGTCCCGGGTTCGATTCCCGGGTCGGGCAAGTGTCTTTGTCTAAACCAGAGGCACTGGCTCGGAGTCTGGGTGTCATTTCTATCTATAATATTTATGTATTTACAAAAAAAAAGTATATAAGTAGTTTATCATCCATCTCGTTACCATAACACAAACATTAAGTTGCTTAGCTTGGGACGAGATGGCGTTGTGTGAAATGTCCAAGGATATTTATTTATTTATTTATTATCCATCCAAACGTTGTCTGGAAGAAATCGCCTAGTGCGATAAGATCGCCCATTGTAAATTTCTTTGTAATATTTATCTGATGCCATGTTAACATTTTATATTATTGGTGTACAATAAAGAGTATTCTATTCTATTCTACTCCTCAGCCCA
Source organism: Clostera curtula (assembly GCA_905475355.2). Classification (NCBI taxonomy): domain Eukaryota; kingdom Metazoa; phylum Arthropoda; class Insecta; order Lepidoptera; family Notodontidae; genus Clostera; species Clostera curtula. Next base: position 3,526,918 of record FR997795.1, read on the forward strand.
TAAATGACCCACTTCTGAGTCGGACATTCTCCAAATATATGGAGGTTTATTAGCCTACTGTGCCGCACTGGCAAAAGGGGTTGTCACAGGGTTTCCTATCAAGTTTTCCTTCTGTTGAGGCTAGGTTTTGGGCCTTGTTATTTCTTATTGTCGGCTATTACGACACCCTCAGGATGGTAGGGGGTGCAGTATTCTAATTCGGTCACGAGCCTATTCTAATTCTAAAATTTTTCACTATAAATAATTATAGTGTCAAATCATGAATGAAGGTTTTACCTCTATAAACTGCCTCTGTGACTAACTTACAGTTCTCGTGTGGATTAAGAAAATATTTGTTGTATTAGTATAACAACGGTATCATTCGTTTCGTACGTGGTTCAAATACGGTTCAATATGTCATAAAAATCTTTGTTCTGTACGAAACGTACGCGGTGTATGCGTATATGTACGGGCAGTTTAAAACATCTTGAACCAAATGCGCCCCGGTGGGTAATCTTACCGAGTTTCATCAAGCAATCGTGTGGCTTACTACTCCGCCAATCACCGCCGACTATCGAATTATGTGCAGGATAGAATCTGGCTTAATATGTTAACTAATTTAAGCTTAGCAGTTAAGAAGTGCATTTTTATAACTCTGAACTACTATTAAGAACTACTATCAAATTCGGTACAATATAAAAACTAAAATTAAAAAATATATTTAATCCGTACGAATCGCATGATATTATGAAACCGTTTTTACTGAAACAGTGTCATGATCCGACATTAATTACCTATGTAATAAAGATAATATACACAAAACCGGCTAGGTCTAAATAAATCCAGAAACACTAATAGAAATGGCACTAAACAAATTATGTATTCGTGTTGTATTCCAAAACGTGTTAGTTGCTATTTAATTAACGTAACAACTTAACTAAATTATCGCTTGCATAAATTGGCGTCACGTTTCGACACCGCGCAGTTTCTCAGCGAACACTGCACACGAAATTCACCTTTATTGACTCTCGTAATTTCTCGTACATCGATCACGATCATTCTATATGGAAACTTTATAACCGATCGTAAACGAGATGCCTACAATAAAATCACAATTTGAATTTCCTTTAGACAGTTCAATTTTCAAGGTTTAATTGAGCTTAAAAGCACCGACGTGATCGGTGGATTCCAATCAATAGAACAACGTTGAACACAACTGTTTTATAGAAATAAGACTGCGAAAAACGTATGAGTTTTAATATAAATAAATCTCCGGCAAAAATAGGGGTGTAACAAATTTCACACGTCTATTGTAAATTCCTAAAGTAAGTGACCGATTTATGACGCATTTTTTAATAAAATACAGGTTTTCTAGAATACATTCCGCAATTAAAAAGTTTCCAACTAGAAAAGAAAAACTTTGTTACGGCTGAATTTATTCTGTATATATTATATACAACTGTATCGGGGTTCCTTAAATGTTCAATTTTGGTTATTTTATTTTTAAAAGACGATGCCGCTTCTTAGAGCCTGTCCGCACTGCGATATTTCACTGCGCGTTTTTTTTCGGAATTCTGTAACACATTGAATAATAAAGGAGTAACCGCACTGGCGGTAAAAAAATCGCGTACTAGTCTGATTCCGATCGCGGAATTTAATACGCGAGAATAAAAACCGCGCGCTGAAAAATCGCTGTGCGGGCAAGGCCTTATGTAGAACCGGTATCGCGGGCGTTCTTTATTAATATAATTCACAAACTGAAATGATACCAAGATACAAAGCAAGTAGCTTTGGCTCATACAAAGACACTTGCCTGAGCCTGAGATCTGACCAGTGATCTGGAGGCAGCTGCACAGTCTTGCGCGTGACAATACATATTTGGCCAATTCACGGTTGTCAGAGGCAGTGCCTAAAATTAGCCTACTGTGCCAAATAAAAATAAACCCGTTTAGAAATGCTATTCCAAATAGTAGAGCCGGCAACAAATTCCATGGTTGCTCTTTTAAATAATAGGGTTAGAGGTATGGTGACACAAACAAGTCTTAAAGATTAGTAAAAGCAATAACACGATATAAATGTTTATGCGTAGCTAAAATAATTATCAAAATATTTTGTAGTTAGATTTTCGGCATATTTACCTGTTATAATACCACCAAACATTCCATTCATCACTCAGGATTGAATGGAATAATGACAAGATTTTATGAGGAGATTTTATAGCACTCATATAAAAATATTGTGATTTATTTTATGTCATGCGTTAAAAGCTTCTATTATATAAACTCTCACGGCCTTTGTCTTGCGATGTCAAGCTTGAAACGATATTTATTCAGACGAAATGAATTCTATAATTAGTATGCATTAAACATGTGCTAAAATGTTGAATAGCTGTTTTTATTATCATTAAAATTGGCATTGAGTCTACGATCAATATTAAAGAAATCATATTAAAACAACCATTTATAAAAAGAGTCGTTACGATTCATTACGCACATTTTCGACTTGCAAAAACGTTAATAATCTATGATATAATATATATAATGTTTTAAACCTGAATGCCACAAGTACAACAGAATGAAAAAAATGAAGTATGTATGTAAGTACCAGCTTCATTTTCGTAGTCGTAGACTTTAAAACAGAACCCACTCCTACGCGATTGTACAGCCATAACAGTAATGTCATTATAGAATGTTTTATGAGAGAGCGATTGGACGCGGTTGGAGGTGATTACACTCGTGCGAAAATGATCTTGGTATCACTCAATACCTAGGTGTAGTATACACCTACATATGCAACATTTACTCTATTGTATAGCCTAATTATATCGGCAAGTAATATATATATATATATATATATTTATCAGTGCCTTGAATGCCTTTGACGCTAGGCTTGCGTGATGGAAAGCTACGCCAGGGTCTAAGGTGGAGCAGGCAATTCAAGGAATTGCCCTGTCGGGCACCGGCTCTCACATATACACACGATTTGGTCACGCAGAACTTCGTTTAATAACTAAGTAAACTAGGCACTATCTAATCAAAAGTTGATACGACAAAGGGGCATTTTCTGCCTATACTAGGTATCATTTCCAGGCTCTGTACCAAAAATCAATTAAATTGGAGCATGAGTTTAGCTGCAAATGATTTTTTTTATTTTTGCCTCATTTGAACATATTTGTCTTTCCTAACAGATGTTTATGCCTAACGCATCGTTTATTAACCTTAGGGACTGTCCATTAATCACGTGATGCTATTTAACATTTTTTAACCCCTCCCTCCCCCTGGTGAGGTTTAAGACTACCCCTCCACCCCCCATGAAAAATCACGTGTATTTTTTTTGTACCGTTTCGAATTTATACTAATCATATATATTATACGTAGTGTAATATAATGCCCTGTATTTAAAAGCCATGTCGAGCATGACGACGTATGTAGATCATATAAGAGGAGGTTTATTACAAACATGGATAAGAACAATCTCAGCTGAAACACCTTAATATTTATTTAGGGTGTTTTAGCTGAGATTTTTCTTCAAGTCAAAGTAGGTTATCCGTCCACTAGCTCCGAAAATACAAACAGACACATTGCGTATAAGTTAAGCCTAGAGGACTCTTAGGTTTTCACGATCTTTGCACATTGCAGAAGAATTATTTCTGGACGGGTCTGAATGGTCTTATAGCCGTCCCGCGACCACGGACACTGCAAAGTGTCTGAAACGTAGGGATTTAAATAAAAGAACACGACCAGAACCGTCCAGAAATCATTTCCTGCTTAAAACATAGCCGCCAAACATTCTAATAAGACTGAAATGTATCTTTGATGAGATGGCTCTTTTGCAACACTTCTAAATTTAAAATTATAATTTCTTCTAAATGGCTTATGGTTATTCTTAATTAGAAACGCACAAATATTTGAAAACCGGATAATCGGACTTACTGATTTACACTTACTTACACCAGTCACTGTTAGACTATTCACACTGCAGTAAATATAAAATAAAGCTCTACTGTCTACACCGTACTGCGGTTATTGTATTGTAAATATTAATAGGCAGGTAACAACAGCCTGCCTGACTCATCCGAGGCCAGTGGAAACCTGGTCTAGAAACTTCATGTTTAACAATCAATGCGTAAGGATCGGTATAGCTAGAGTATAACCTAAACTTCAATTAAGTAACGAACATGTTAATAATAACAATGAAAACCCGCCATTTATCCGTTAAAATACCCAGATTTAGATTAAGTAATTTGAAAAATCATAAATTTTATATCATTTTACCATCAAAATTAAATTCCAGATTGAAGATTCACGAATTTTCTTTAAAAAAAATCATGGGTCTTAAATCTTGTAACCTTTATGCTGCGGCCTGCGTCATCATTAAAGTTTAGGCAAACAGGCTCTACCTATTTTGATCAACGGTTATTTCATAGAGGAAAGTTCACATTAAAATATCTGTACCATATACAAAGTTAAAATTTTCAACCGGAATTTTAAAAGACACTGTTAGTCGGGAGTCAGGCGAGTAAATATTTACATGACAATGCCGGTATTTGCTTAGTCTTAGCCAATGGGGGTCGCAGGATTCGTGCAGTCGACTTTAAAATTACAAACACAAGGGGAACAAAGGAGCTTGCGAATATCAGCTGACCTCGGTAGACGTCATCGTAGAGGGGCGCGAGAGCGGCATCGGGCGCGCCCCAGCGGGACGCCTCTGGGTACACCATGGGGGCGCGCCGCTAGCGACACATGACGGGGCGCGGCACGTACGTCGTCGCCGGCGGCTGCGCGCGGACTGACGCAACTGGCGAGCTGAACCACTCACACACACTCCTGCGCACATATGTCGTACTTGGGAAAAAGACAGTAGGCCCACACTGTGACCAATAAAGGGAATTGCAACTTTTTGTAGTAAGCTCTGCATATTTTAGGTTTAAATTTCCAATTTGAGGCGAGCGTAAACGTGAGCCTGACGAGGGCCATATTAACATATCGCTTAACACACATAAAATAATTAATATAGAGCTCTCAAAATCTTGGCGGTAAGTTTGCTAAGCTTCTCCGAACTAACATGATAAGTATTCGTATGTCGTAGGGATGATATTTACATTGGTCACTCGGTTAAACAATAGGCTAATCAAGACATTGCTTAGAAAGCAGGCTAATTGCATTTTACCCACCATTTCAATAAGGTGAGGTTATAGGAGCGGTGACTTTGTTTTAATGTAATAGGGACGTTTCCTGCATTCTCAAATTCGAGGAGGTGCAATGCAATGTTGCCATGCAACATAAAAAGGCCTTTTGCGTCAAACCAGAGCCTCGCTTCTTAGTATATTTTGTTTGTTTTCTTTGCATTAATAACAATGTTCTGTGTTAACTGAAATAACGTGTGCACACGTTTTGAGAATATTCTATATTTAAATCATTTCATGCTATTTGTGAAATTGACACATTATCTTTTTACCACTTATAGTTTACATTCTGCGTGATCGTATATGGTGGGTAGAGGCCAACCGTCCCCCGCGCTGCGGCAGCCCCCCACGTGCTTCACTTTCGCACGGTCTGCGAACCCTGTCGCGACACTAGTTTAATTGCAAGCCGCCCGCTGCAGCCAGAACCGGATTTATTGTCCCGGTCGATATCACTTCGACGTTGATGGGAAACCGGAGAGAAATCAACCAGGGTTCCGCAACGTGCGACCGTGGTAGCAATGCTAATACGTAGACAGGGCCGCAATGCAACTGTTATCGACAGCCCTAAGTGCCGACTATATTGGCGGCACTATATGACGTTTCGTCGTTTTTAAGACGACTCTACCCCACTTAGCCATCCTGTATAGAGATACAGGGTGACAGCGTGGTAGAGTTGTTTACAAACATATAATTTACGGAAACTCTGACACGGAGGATATTTAAAGTATATTTATTAAGTACCTTCGTTTGATTGAAACATGCTAATTTCAATTAAAAAATTCACGCACTCGTCTTTAACGTTCGATAAATATTCGGATATTTTTGTGCCAAACCTGCCATCATGCCGTGCCGATGCTATACGAGCTGCGCGCGAGTGACATTCGCAAGATGCGCTTGTAAAAGACATCAACGCGCGTCGCAATGAAAAGCATTTATAGACGTTAAATGCTCATAAAAAAGTCCATTTAGAAGTGTCAACTACGACATCTCTATTGAGTTTTTTCTTCAGTGACGTAATTAGATTGAACGTGGAACTTTATGCTTGAGAACTTCTATGTATTTTTTAAACTCCATTGCTGATCTAGACATAAGTACTTAGCGAATTAACAGACTTAATTTTTTTAGAGGTGTTTTTATAGGAAGTTTTCTTAATTATTGGTGGAAGTAATGTAGGGACTTAGGTTACAACCTAAAGCCTTAAAAAGGTCTTAAAATGGTTCAAATACTAGTACTCGTCATCATCATTGCAGCCCTAACCCACTACTGAATCGAGCCTCCTCCAAGTACAAGGAGGGAAATTAGCCTACTGTGCCACGCTGACAAGAGGGGTTGGCCCCGGCTTATATTTAAGTTTTCCTTCTTTTACGGCTAGGTGATCTGCCTCCTGCGTTCCTTTACTCGCCTCTTACGACACCCTCAGGATGGTGTTGGTGACATTTTGTATTCTAAATCCGTCACAACACGGACACGGTGCTTAAGATAATTCTGAAAAACCTACACAACTTAATTAATCATCATCATCATCATTTCAGCCAAAAGACGTCCACTGCTGGACATAGGCCTCCCCCAAGGATCTCCACAAAGGCCGGTCCTGGGCTCCCGAATCCACTGCTTTCCGGCGACCTTAACCAGGTCGTCGGTCCACCGTGTGGGAGGCCTACCAGCACTGCTTCCGGAACGCGGTCGCCACTCGAGGACTTTTTTGCCCCATCGGGCGTCGGTCCTGCGAGCTATGTGCCCTGCCCACTGCCACTTAAGTTTGGAAATCCGGTGGGCTATGTCGGTGACCCTGGTTTACCTGCGTATCTCCTCATTTCTGATTCGATCTCGCAGGGAAACTCCGAGCATAGCCCTCTCCATTGCCCTTTGACTACTTAATTAAGTAAGTATTATTTAATAATTCACTAATCCACGTGGTGACATATTTAGAATATTCTCCATTCTATTCTGAGGGTGTCGTAAGAGATTAAAGGAAATATAGCAAGGTTAATAACGTAGTGGCAGGAGAAAGAATAGTTGATAGGAAACCATGTGCCAGACTCACGCGTGGCACAGTGGTCTAAATTCACTCCTTGTTAATGAAGGAGGTCCGAGTCAACACAACTTTTGCTTACAATCTGGGTTCGGTGTTGACATTTTACAGCTGATGCATGCTTTCAACAGTAAACTGAAAGCCATTCTAAACCAGTTAAAGAATGATACCTCAGTATTTGCTCGTCGTTTCAGCCCATGAGTGACCCACTACTGAGTCGGGCCTCCTCCATATTCATGGAGGGAAATGAGCCTAGTGCGCCACGCTGGCAAGACGGGTTGGCACAGACCATGACCCTACATGTTGTAGTTGGAGGAGGCCCGACGCAGCAGAGAAGATTTTATAAAATACTAGCGACCCGCCCCGGCTTTGCACGGGTGTCGTAGTATTATACTTAAAGTACAAGTATTATACTTAAAAACCTTCCTCTTGAATCACTCTATCTATTAAAAAAACGAATCAAAATCCGTTGCGTAGTTTTGAAAATTTAAGCATACATAAGGACGGACAGACGACAGCGATTTTGTTTTATACTATGTAGTGATATTCTATGGGATTGAACCATTAATGTTAAAAGTAGTGTTTAATTGGTATTCAAAAGGGTGATTATTCAATTCTGCTCAGTTAGGTCTTACGCGTGAGAACGATTGCTCGGATTCATCTTGAGTCTTGATTATACGGCAATTCAAACGATACACAATTAAAACAATCAGACCTTTCTATTGTTAAGCATGTTCATGTAGCCATCATTGTACGTGCATAAATTATTCGTTTAGCTTTAGAATCACCTATTATTGTTTCTTATTACAGACGTATACGTATATATACTAATAAACGCAGTAAGCAGATTAATTCTGCTTGACTATTATGCGTGTACACACACATACACTACCACTACTACTAGAAATCAAATCAATTTATGTTGTGAAATATAGGAAATTTGTTTTTATGTATTTCACCATATTCCGCGATTAGTATACAAAAATAATACACGTAAAATCGCAATACCTAATCATTTTTTATCTTATTACTATTTATATATGTATAAATTTATTCACATATTTAATTTCAAATATTATGTAAGTGGTATACAGTTTAAAATGAAAAATCGTATTTACAAAAATATGATTTCTTGACGATTCTGATAGTGTATATTTATGTATATCATTATCGTATCGTATTAAATTTTAATAAAATTTAAAACGGAACAGCGTTGTTAGGCTTGTCCAGTTATTTTAATACTAATTACTGCCATAATCATCTAGGGGATAGAAGTGCCGCGCCTTTGGATCACGGGTCCCTGATTCAATTCCGGGTCGGGCAAGTGGTTTTCCGGGTCGGGCAAGTGGTTTTCCGGGTCGGGCCAGAGGCACTTGCCCTGAGTCTGCGTGTCATTTGTGTTCGTGAATCTCATGTTTGTAAATTGCCCTCGCGATACATGTATACCTAGTGCAGGGGTTTCGTTTTATAAATGATTTGTGATTTAGTATGGAGTGGATAAGGATTGAAATAATTTTAATGAACTGCGCATTTGTAAGACGATCCGTACGATTGACGCACCGCGTGCAGCGCTCGGTAGTGTTGTGGGTGTCGATCGTTGCGCACACGCAGGAGCGGTGAACTATGCAGAGATGCAGGCGCGAAGCGAGTCGGGGGGCAACTGGCGGGGGTCGGGGCATAGAATATATTAAATTACAAACAGTACACCAAATAAGACCCAAAAGACACGAGTCTGACAGTATTTGTAGGTAGTGCATAGAAATAAATGGGATTCAAACCGAATGTTACAAGAGATTATATTCGAGACGTTATAATATGAAAACGTGAGACAAACAGATACTGCCGAATTTAAACTACATGTAGAAAAATTATGACATTAAAACTGTTCATTAATTTAATAATAATAATTCTCAGCCCATAAATTACCCACTGCTAAGTCAGGCTTCCTCCAATTACATGGAACATTAGTCTAGATTTTCGGCCGTGTCATTTCCTTTTGTTGGCTCTTACGGACCCCTTAGGAAGGAGTGGGGGGGGGAGAGAGAGAGTATTCTGTCATCACACGGAACTTGTCCAGGGAACTGACGATTAACCACTAAATCCATTGAGTCCTTTACTGACACCGAAGGTTTGTTCACGTTAGCATGCTCAGGTCAACTTGACCTACCGATTAGCAGGTCCGTACTGTGGCGGGGTCCGCCGCAGTCTGCGGGGCGCAGGGGGCTGAGCAACCAGTTTGTGTTTTAAATTCGCGATAAAAAATATATCTGCAGCGGCGCGTGTCATTAGCCGCGGTGTCCGTGCCCCCTCGCCCCTTGCATTTATTAATCTTATTCGGAGAAATCGATGCATCACCCAGTCCACAGTACCTTCTGTAAGGCCACCACATTTTCAGGATTGGATAAACATCATCATAATTTCAGCCAAAACATTATACATAATTACAATTTGAAATCAACAAAAGCCGGTACTGGAGCTAATTTCGCAAACATTTAATGATTTTAAATTCCAAAACCATTTGATACCAACACCTTTCATCTACTTTACGATTCTTCTATCCAAGCTAGAAAATTCAGTCCGCTGAAGTTGGAGTCTGCCCTTGTCCAGCGCTTCTGTAAAGTCAAGGTCCTTTGAGCAGCTTCAGCAACCTCTCACAGTTTCTTCGCAATCAATCTATGAGAAAATGTCCACGTAATCGAGTGTTATATGGTCAATATAGTGTCCGGCAAGGAGCGTTCACTCACCGCGCGACATCACCTTGAATTGATACATTATATTTTTTTATTTTATTTTATGTAAACATATGGCCATGTTACCTGCCTGATTCATAGTAAGTGCCTGTGAATTTGTACAGAATATTCGAAGCAGGTTCAATAAATAATAATAGGAATTTGTATCCTAGTGGACAGTGTGGAACGCATTCGGTTAAGCAAGTCTGGAGCTAATCAGGATGTTGGATAGGTCCGGCCAGTACACGCAGTCAATAGCGTGAAAACTGACAGCGGACTAACTATTTATTACCGGTCGTCCCAGAAGATGGGCCGCGGTGGGCAGACGGCAATTGTTCCGTGCAAATACTGCTAGTTACCCCAATCAGGATAGACTGGTGTTGACTATAATGAGATTGGGAAAAAGGCAAGAAAGAAAAAATAAATTAAATATAATTTTAACGAAAAACCGACTTCAAAAACATAAAAAACGAGAATGCGAAAACAACTAATGAAGATTTGTTGGACGTTCACACCTCGTTTTGTTGAGAAAATTATTATGTTTGAGTTCACTTTAATCAGAACCAACCCAAATTCCCAAATTCTGAAGTCAATACCAATCGAATAAATAGTTATTTGTGCAACAAGAGAGCAAAGTCATTTTTTGCTGCGAGTGCTGATATTGAATCCCGAGTAAGCGAAGGAATCAATGATTGAATCACGAGCGTAGCGAGTGATTCTAAAGTTGATTCCAGAGTGCTGCGAGGGATTCAAAGGCACGAGATGCGAAAAATTTTGCTCTCGTGTAACACACATAACTTTTCACTTCAGCAGCGAGAACACTACAGGAAATGAAATATATTACGTAACTTTTTTGAAACTATAATTAAATATTTTTAAGTTAAATATCAGTTTTTTAAGCAGTAAATACTTATTTTAGTGTAAATACAACAATAAGTTAAAAATTCAATGAATTACAATAAAAGATATAATTATCATTTTTGCTAAATTTCTTTAGTTAGTACGAAATTCCGAACGTGTTTGTCTTTGAGGTCGAATTAAAAATCGGAGTAACCCCATAACGAACTCCTTTCATCCAATCGAACTGTTAAAAGTACGTCTAGTTTGTATTTAATCAAATATAGTTCCCATAATATTGCTCTATCAATTTAATATTTATAATCTGTACTTTAATGCTTTGTATTGTTTTCTATAGCGCTACCTACTAATATTTAACTTCATAACTCTAACGCAACTTATAACCAATTAATTTAACTTTCATAATCACACGAAATTTCTAACACAACACACTTGTCATTGGCAAAATCATCGGTATAACGATGGAAGCCAAAACCTAAATGAAGAAGAAGAAGAAAAATCGGAGCTGTTGGTACTGGCCACTTGGTCTTTGTCTCTCTCTCTTTTCTATTGGCGGGAAAGAGATAGTGTCAATGTTTCGAATTAGAATTAAAAAGTTACTTTGTCTCACTCAGTGGGCAAAATCGCATTTTGTCCACTGTTTTCAGTGAGCAAAACCTACATGTTTGAGCTACTGAAGTGAAATAGTTATTTGTGCAACAAGAGAGCAAAGTCGTTTTTTGCTGCGAGTGCTGATATTGAATCCCGAGCAAGCGAAGGAATCAATGATTGAATCACGAGCGTAGCGAGTGATTCTAGTGTTGATTCCTGAGTGCTGCGAGGGATTCAAAGGCACGAGATGCGAAAAATTTTGCTCTCGTGTAACACACATAACTTTTCACTTCAGCAGCGAGAACACTATAGCAAATGAAATATATTACGTAACATTTTTGAAACTATAATTAAATATTTTTAAGTTAAATATCAGTTTTTTAAGCAGTAAATACTTATTTTAGTGTAAATACAACAATAAGTTAAAAATTCAATGAATTACAATAAAAGATATAATTATCATTTTTGCTAAATTTCTTTAGTTAGTACGAAATTCCGAACGTGTTTGTCTTTGAGGTCGAATTAAAAATCGGAGTAACCCCATAACGAACTCCTTTCATCCAATCGAACTGTTAAAAGTACGTCTAGTTTGTATTTAATCAAATATAGTTCCCATAATATTGCTCTATCAATTTAATATTTATAATCTGTACTTTAATGCTTTGTATTGTTTTCTATAGCGCTACCTGCTAACATTTAACTTCATAACTCTAACGCAACTTATAACCAATTAATTTAACTTTCATAATCACACGAAATTTCTAACACAACACACTTGTCATTGGCAAAATCATCGGTATAACGATGGAAGCCAAAACCTAAATGAAGAAGAAGAAGAAAAATCGGAGCTGTTGGTACTGGCCACTTGGTCTTTGTCTCTCTCTCTTTTCTATTGGCGGGAAAGAGATAGTGTCAATGTTTCGAATTAGAATTAAAAAGTTACTTTGTCTCACTCAGTGGGCAAAATCGCATTTTGTCCACTGTTTTCAGTGAGCAAAACCTACATGTTTGAGCTACTAAAGTGAAAAATATTTTTCCTAATCGGTTTATATATGACGGAGGCGTTAACACACATATAAAAACATGCAGACAAATTGAGAACTTCTTCTTTTTCAGTCAGTTAAAAAAGACAAATAAAGACATTGAGGAAAAGTAGTCTCATAAAGAATAGGTGAGACTTTATTTTTAATAGACACGTAATTAATCCTAGTTTGTTTGCTGTCTAGTGAAAAACTCGGTCAATAAAAAATAATCTACATGGAGTAAAAAACGAAACGTGTTTTTTTAAATTAAGTTCGTTTTGTATGTTCTCTCGCATCATTGCCACTTTCACATAAATACGATTAAACTCACATTTCGCTAATGTCATTACTTATTACTAATGACCGAAAAATCAACGTTGTTAGTTGGCAATCACTTTCAAATTGAGCAAGGCGAACTGATTTTTATAACATACTTAATGGTCAAAAAGCCCGCGGCCGCCAGAGCTTGGTCATTTCTTAAAGTCTACAAGTTTGGGAACAATGTCAAACCATATAGGTCATACTTAAAGTGACCATACGTCCCGTTTTGAATGGGACTGTCCCTTTTCTCGGTCACCTGTCCCGTTGTCCCCAAACAAAGCAGCGGGACGCAAAATAGTCCCGTTTTCCGAAACCGCGCGAAAATTTAAAATTGTATAGCTCGTGAGACACGCGCGGGCGGGGAATCAATCACAGACCGTCGCGTCGTCGACGATCGGTGATTCCCCGCCCGCGCACGTTGTCGTTTACCTAGCAACGTAACGCGGAAGAGAGGGAGCATTTATTTGGTTATTAGACTAGCCACGCATATGCACACAGACTTATCGATATTGTTTTGTTTTTGCGTAATGTTCGTGAAATAGTTTAGTGATAAACTGGTAACTAATTAGAAGTTTTCTGTTGTTTTGGAATTTAACCTGTAGTTATGCCGAAACGCAAGTGTTCATTTAATGTCAACTTACAAGCAAAATACCCATTTATTAAGCAAATTAATACTCCCTCGGATGTCAGATGTGAAAAGTGTCGCACAGAGTTTAGTGTTTCCCATAGTGGTGCTGGTGATATTGAACAGCATTTGAAGTCTGAAAAACATAAAAATGCCGATCGTGCCGCTGCTTCCAGTTCTTCAATGTTGAACTTTTTCAAAAATTCAAACACGCCATCTTCAAAGGATTTGGATATTGCTGCTGCAGAAGGCGTCTGGGCTTATCACACTATACAAGAAAATCACAGCTTTCGTTCCAATGATTGTGCGTCGAAGTTAATCCAGTCATGTTTTGATCCGAAATTCGCATGCGCGCGTACAAAAACAGAAGCTATTGTAGTAAATGTTTTGGCGCGCACAGCAATCGACAATTTAAAAGATGATCTTAATAAGTCCAATTGTATTACAATTTTAAATGACGCTTCAAACCACGGTAACAAGAAAATATATCCTTTTGTAGTGCGCTTTTTTCAACCTTACGAAGGTGTGCAAGTAAAAATTTTAGATCTTCAAGAGCAACCAGGTGAAACTTCTGATATCATTGTTGATTATTTACAGCAAGTATTGACAGATAATAATTTGACAAAAAAGTCGTGGCATTTTGTGGCGACAATGCTAATGTCAATTTTGGGGGTGTAGCTAGGCGAGGAACTAATAATGTATTAGCAAAATTACAATCATCTCTGAAAAAACCGTTGATAGGTATTGGATGTGGAGCCCATATAATTCACAATGCAATAAAATCTGCTGCAGATGGTGCTGCATCTACCTTTAGATTATGAAAGCATTATTGTAAAAATATATTCATTTTTTTATATTTACAAGGTTCGAGTTGAAGCTTTAAAGGAGTTTTGCGCTGAAGCTGAAATAGAACATCACCAAATGCTCGGCTACAGTAAAACCAGGTGGCTTGCGCTTATGCCTGCCTTGGAGAGAGTTTTAAAAATGTACCAGCCGTTAAAAGACTATTTTTTAAGCATTGAAAAATGTCCTAAATTGTTAAAAGACTTTTTTGAAGACCCCACATCAGAATTATGGATTTATTTTTTGCACGCTCCATCTGCAAGTTTTCACCACGCGGTATTGAAGGTTGAAGGCCAGACTGTGTCGGCAATTGAGGCTGCAAAAGAAATTAATCATCTCAAAGACAATTTGGCTCAGAAACAGATCAACCAGTTTCTTCCATTTACTGTTCGTAATTTAATTGAGAAATTAAAAGATAATGGCACTAATATTGATGAAGATTTTGTGAAAAATACGGCTACAGAATTTTATAAAACAAGCTGTGAATATCTGGAACAGTGGACTTGCTTTCTTACTAAAGAAATGAGTATATTTCATTGGGCAGATTTAAGAAAAGTTCCTGCATGGGAAGATATTCAACGAATTCACGTTAATTTCAAGGTACGTCACTTCCCAAAAAATAACCGAATGGGATAATTCAAAAGTCTCCACAGAAACTCGTTGGGTGGAAGTATTCAAACACTTTCGAACCCACAATCTTCAACATGAAAATTTTTGTATTTTAATTGAATATATTTTATGTCTACCTGGTACAAATGCTCCAGTAGAAAGAGTCTTTTCTCTTATGAATAAATTGTGGACGTCTGAAAAAAATCACTTACAGGTTCCAGTTCTGAAAGCGATGTTGATAACTAAGGTCAATATAAAAAAAACCTGCCAAGAATTTTATTCTTATTTAAAATCATCACCAACTTTATTAAAGCAAATTTGTTCCTCTGACAAATATAAATACAATTAAAAAAAATATGTTGCATATAATTTAATTATTACTGTCAGAGGAACTTTGCTTTAATAAAGCTGGTGAACTGGTGATTGATTTTTATTTTTCCCAACTTGTTATCATAAAAATAATTATAATCAATATGAATATAATAATAGTGAATACTAATTGCATTAAGTTACACTTTTTCTAAATAAAAAAAAATTAAAAAACTGTGTTTGTTTTCATTGTTAACCTGCTAACTGAGGTATAAAAACTTATGTCCCGTTTTGAGTTAAAAAATAAATGGTCAGTTTAGTCATACTAGGTTTGGCAGGTCACAATGTTTAGAATTATTCAACCTATTCTTCTTTTCACACCATCTGCATGATGCAGTCACGTAAATGAGTTACCTAAAACCGCTCATTTAATTTCTGTCGTCTAACTGAGTGCTAGACACTCCCTTGGTGCCTAATGTGATATGTATTTCGACCATAAAATAAAAATTCGTATGAAAACTTTGACCTATTCAAACCGAGCGCGACGAGCAACAATATTTTCCTCTGGATAGCATTTTATAACGATTTTTCCTTAGTCTGACACTTTGAATCGCGGCAAGCCCTAGAAATCCGCCCTTACAGTTCAAGAAATCTAAACATGCACCTGGGAAAGTGTGGCTTAAACACATAACGAAATGGTCGATAGTACTGATAATTTATGTGCGACAATTCAGAGAAGAATAACACATATGACATACGAAGTGAATGTCATCAAGTTCTTTGTAGTATACCTATATAATAACTATATATATAATTTCGGACCCGGATATATAAAACATAATATTATTACGGTTAGGCATATTTTTAAAATATAATAATATGTATTGATTATTTTGGATTATCCGATAGTTTCCGTTACGAATTAACGATTTTTAAGAAAGTGTAAATATAAAATACCTATAGGAATACATATCATTTGAATTGAGGTGTACTGTATAGGTTTTACAATCAGTCGTACAAGTAATTCTTACTCACAGCTAGCTACTATAAACTTATCACTGTGTTGAGATTTAAGATGAAGTTTCAGCGACACTGACAAAAACAAAAACGTGTCGCAACAAGTCGCGTTAAGACTCCGTCCTATCCGAAACTATAAAGCCGGATTCGGTTACCTACGTTTACGGATATTTCTTTTATTTCAGATATCCGATAGTTTCGGTTACGGAGCTCCTTAACATCCCTAATTTAAAGACTGCCTTTTTGGATTTGCCGCCTTTAGAAAACGGGTCCTCGGTTCAATTCCAGGGTCGGCCAAAACCACTTGCTCTGAGTTTGGGTGTCAACTGCCCCCCGCGATACAGGTTATACCGCGTGCAGCGATTTCAATAATTATAAATAAAAAATAATCTAAATATTTATAACATAGATCTAAAATATATGTTATAAATCCCGTCAATTACAAACCAAACGTACCTAATGATATTCGTCTTAACGTTTATTACTTCTGAATTTTAATGCCTTGTCATCGGGATATTTTAATGAAATACGGTTTTACGATCCGGCTTCGCAAAACCCATAATAACGAGATGTCTTCATTAAATTGAGGATTTAGCGAAACCATTAAATAAACACCGCATTTATTCAGCATATACCGGTTTAATGAAACTTCAATGATGCATTTTAAATGTGATTAGCATAGTCGATTAGTAAAACCAGTGCAATGAAAGTGCGTTTCAAGGGGGTCACTTTAGTATGATTGCACTTTTAAAAGTCTATACTTATACGATTAAACACTTATTATTTACCGTGGCAGCGATGTGAAATAGGTAACTATAAACTTTGTCATTAAAATTCAATTACTGTTGGTAATAATATGTACCAATAACTTACCAAGTACCTACTGAAACTTTTCAATGTAATTTTAAGATGAATTTAATGAAAATAATACCTAATTTTATCAGCACTGCTAATTTAAAGCGCCGGACGCCGTATAATAACTCCGATTTCACCTAAAAGGTAAGTGGAAAATCTACAATCGCGAACCTGAAAGAGCTTAACTCTTACAGGTTCTCGATAGTTGGCACAATGGATTATCACCCAGTTGGCGCCTGTACGTGACTGGGAGAGCATCTCCACCTTACAGAATGCCACCAGCATTCAACATCATTCTCAAGCGCTAAAGGTCTATCCGGGAATGTAAGGTGTGGGAAGTTGATAAAACCCTATTTCTGTCCGCAGCTAGCATCCTTCATTGGTTAGCAACACATGGCCACTTCATCCGACGCCTGACGGTGGCACATGTTCCGTACGTAACGTGCCTTTCGATGGGTTGGGGACACTTGGGGAGCGTCTAGAGCTCCCCATTAAAACGTCAAGCCCGCTCGTACAAGCGGGGCAGGCCCCATCAGGGTCGCGGTGCATGCTCACCATTGGGGAGTGAAACCCATAACCCAATTTCGGGCAGTTGAGGGACACCGTTGGTTTTAATGGGTAGGTTGGGGCGCAATTTCCATCTTTTCGCGCCCCGGAGTCCCACATAACCCGGCTGGCGTTTAGTGGCCGGGTATCCACGGGGATTTCCAACTTAAAAAAAAAACGGTTTGGCAACACTACTTTTGATAACTATATATTCTAGTTGATCTATCACCACATATACTTAATAATGTTGGTAATTGTGTGACGGGACACTGTCTTACGAGATCCATGGTTGCGAAGTGCTGTCTCATGCATCAATCTTGTGAACAGGTGCCGTTGCTGGGGGTTAGTCAGGTCAGGCATACAGTTGTAAATACTGACAATATACAGCTGATGTTTGGCCCTTTAAGACTCCCTCACAAATCTGTTGTTGTATACAAAAATGGCAAGTTAAAAAAGACAACTACTGAGTTTCTTGCTGCCTCTTCTCTGTATAGCAGCGTTAATGTTACACTCACTTAAAAAGTAAATGTAAAATGAATATCGATGTCTCAAAAGAGCTCAGTTAAGCTACTTTAAACAAATACATTTTTGATTTTGACCTTCATTTGAATGTAATAATCAATAACTTGGCAAAACTTATAAGAACTTCTTCAATAAAGTTTTGCCACATTTGACAACAAATATAACATTTAGGGAACTGCTTGGTACATTGAATAACAACAGGAAAGCAAACAAATGGAAACCACTTAGTTTATTAAAACAATTTAATAGATTACACTCAATTACAATCTTACAATCAAAGTTATATGCAGGCTTGTAGTGATATATAAAGTAGAAAAAACTGTTTTTTTTTTAAACTTCTGTTTATTTTACAAATGTTATAAGTTGCATAACATTCTAAGTAACCAAATATACATAAATTACTTATCAACACTGTACAGTTTAATATTGATTAGTATGTTAAGCGCACTAAATGTTGCTGTAATAGTTACACAAAGGAAACTAAATAATAATTGACCTGAATATGATGATTTTATTTCGCTAACACCGCTTCCAACAAATTATTTGGACAACTACAGAAGACACCAGAAGTGTGCGGATATCATGTCATGTATGTGAAGTACAGAAATTTATTAGGATTCATAGACTTTAATAATCCATTCAGTGATTAATAAACAGGCAAGATCAAACTCGCATTGCAGACATTGTCTATACAAACTGCTCAGTTAGAACGTACTTGTATCTGTTAACCCTCATTACAAAATAAAAATCAACGTCTATAGAACTATCTTAATCACTATAAACAGTTTCATAATGTTTCACCAGTTGGTCC